>OX461808.1:58972247-59378288 GCA_949802685.1 Dicyrtomina minuta | reverse complement strand
AAATTTTCCGGCAGTGCTAAACATACCACGCTATACCACGGAGTACCACGCTATACCACGCTATACCACGCCATACCACGCTATACCACGCTATACCACGCTATACCACGCTATACCACGGAGTAGCACGCTATACCACGGCATACCACGGCATGTATAAACCTATACCACGGGTCCCCACGCAATGCAAACTCATACCCACGGGCCCCAACGCCAAACAAACCCATCCCCACGGGTTCCCACGCAAAATAAACTTATCCCCACGGGCCCCCACGCCAAACAAACCCATCCCCACGGGTTGCCACGCAATATAAACTCATACCCACGGGTTCCCACGCCATACAAACTCATCCCCACGGGTCCCCACGCCATACAATCCCTTTGCCACGGGTCCCCACGCCATACAAACCCTTTGCCACGGGTCCCCACGCCATACAAACCCTTTGCCACGGGTCCCCACGGGTTCCCACGCAATATAAACTCATCCCCACGGGTCCTTACGCAATATAAACTCATCCCCACGGGTCCCTACACAATATAAACTCATCCCCAGGGGTCCCCACGCCATACAATCCCTTTGCCACGGGTGGTCACGCCATACAATCCCTTTGCCACGGGTCCCCACGCCATACAAACCCTTTGCCACGGGTCCCCACGGGTACCCACGCAATATAAACTCATCCCCACGGGTTCCCACGCAATATAAACTCATCCCCACGGGTCCCTACACAATATAAACTCATCCACTCGGGTCCCCACGCCATACAATCCCTTTTGCCACGGGTCCACACGCCATACAATCCCTTTGCCACGGGTCCCCACGCCATACAATCCCTTTGCCACGGGTCCCCACGCCATACAAACCCTTTGCCACGGGTCCCCACGGGTTCCCACGCAATATAAACTCATCCCCACGGGTCCTTACGCAATATAAACTTATCCCGACGGGTCTTCACGCAAAATAAACTCATCGCCGAGGGCCCCCACGCCAAACAAACCAATCCCCACGGGTTCCCACGCAATAAAAACTCATCCCCACGGGTCCTTACGCAATATCAACTTATCCCCACGGGTTCCCACGCCATACAAACCCTTTGCTACGGGTCCCCACGGGTTCCCACGCAATATAAACTTATCCTCACGGGACTTTACGCAATATAAACTCATCGCCACGGGCCCCCACGCAAAACAAACCAAACCCCACGGGTTCATACGCAATCTAAACTCATCTCCACGGGTTGCCACGCAATATAAACTCATACCCACGGGTTCCCACGCAATATAAACTCATCCCCACGGTTCCCAACGCAATATAAACTTATCCCCACGGGTCTTACCGCAATATAAACTCATCGCCACGGGCCCCTACGCCATCCAAACCCATCCCCACGGGTTCCCACGCAAAATAAACTCATCCCCACGGGTTGCCACCCAATATAAACTTATACCCACGGGTTCCCACGCCATACAAACCCTTTGCCACGGATCCCCACGGGTCCTTACGCAATATAAACTTATCCCCACGGGTCTTCACGCAACATAAACTCATCTCTACGGGTCCCAACACAATATAAACTTATCCCCACGGTTCCCCACGCAATATTAACTCATCCCTACGGCTTCAAACGGTTCCCCACGCAATATAAACCCATCCCAACGGTTCCCCACGCAATATCATGTCATCCCCACGGTTCCCCACCGCTACTCACGCAATAAAATCTTATCGCCACGAATCCCTACCAATATCAACTCATCGCAACGGGCCCCCACGCAATATAAATTAATACCCACGGGTCCCCACGTTATACCAACCCATACCCATGGGTCCTTACGCCATATAAACCCATCGCCACGGGTTTCCACGGCTCCCCACGCAATATTAACCCATACCCACGGGTCCTCAAGCTATATAATCTGATCCCTACGGGTCCCCACAGCTCCCCACGCAATATAAACTTATCCTCACGGGTTTCCACGCCACTCCACGTAATATAAACTCTTTCCAGCAATACGCTAACATTTGGCGTATGTTTTTACATGCTAATACACCAATTGGAGTTTGTTCCCGAAGAGACTCGAAGCCGAAAAATTGTAAGAAAAGTTTTTTCGAAGTAGAAAATCCTAGACCTGGGAAGAAATGTGCGTTTGTGTATTACTGTGTAAAAACATAGCGTGTATAATATTGCACATACCACGCTATACCACGGCAAATAAATGAATTTTCCCGAAAGAGCACGTCTCCACACGCTGAGCTGACACAGCTCGAGACCTAGTCATAACTAACCACCACGGCTCCCCACCCTGTGTAAATTCTATCACACTAGGCCTGAAAATATTGGGGTAAGTAACGTACTGACGTAATTGTTGCAGGCTCCCAATGCAAGTACATAGGCTGTGTGAAAAACACTTCAGATTGAGTGAGAGAAAGATTGAACGTTTTTGGGAGCGGATTTTAAATGTAAGCTCGTGTTGGCTCAACTCTAGTTTTGGAAGTTGGTTGAATTCGCTAAACGTGAAAAATAATTCTTTGGTTTCTCTCTCCTATGTAACTACAAACTACTTTATTGTTTATTCCCTTTAAGTTATTAATTAATTATGTATACTGTAAATGACCGAATAATTGCCCTGGCGCTCCCTAAATATTTTGGATGGCAGCGGCAGCCAGTCGTTAATTTGAGACCTGCGAAACATGTTACTGTAGTACTTTTAATATGCCTAGATAGTTATTTGTCACCCAGTTCTTATTTAGGCCACCGGCGCATATTAAAAATTTTGGAATGTCAGCCCGGCGCTTATCTACCCCCAGCGTTTATTTCAGACTTTTCGGTTATTCGGTCATTTTATCTACTCTAAAATCGCACTTATCCTTTTTTTTATTTTATTATGTTTCACTTCAAGCGGTTATCTGGAATTACTTTAATTGGCAGGAGTGGAAAGGGAGCCTTCAAGGTCCACAGGCGATATTTGTTTATAAAGTTCGGTCTTTCATCAGCTATGAGTTTGTCAGCTGTCAACTTTGAGTTTCAAAATTTTTCAACTAATACGAATTTAATCCACCGGCCACAAATAGATTACGTAAGGTAATACCTTGTACCTAAAATGGGCAGTAGTAAAAAGGATATAAGCAGTAAGCTGGCAGTTACTTAAGAAAACACGTATTGGCAGTAGAGGCCAATATTGTAATAAAATTGTATACAATCAATCTTTTTTCCCGACTATTGGCAGTAGTAAGCATTAAGTTCATTCAAATGTCAACTGTAAGAAGTTTTCCTAATATCTAATATCTTTTCTCATACTAAAGAGATTACTCAACAGTGGAGAATGCTTTGCTATCTTTTCTCATACTAAAGAGATTACTCAACAGTGGAGAATGCTTTGCTATCTTTTCTCATACTAAAGAGATTACTCAACAGTGGAGAATGCTTTGCTATCGTTTTTCCAGCTTAAGAGTGGTGTGACCGTATGTACTCCTGTAAAACGTTAACTGCGTACATTTCTACTATTCAACAATTATGCTTTTTACCTATATTTCCTAACGTTTTTTAGTGTTTTCGGTGTCGGGTCTTTGGTGATATGACTACTGCTGTTTCAATGGTACTTTTAACATTGTATGCTTAGTTCCAACTCAACTGATTTAAATATTTGTTTTACATATAAATTGAGGCTTGTTAATAGCATAAATACCGGTCATAATTGTTTGCATCAAGGATTGTAACGAAAGGACTGAAATAGAGCAGGCGGTACCTACAGGTTTAAGCAAAGCCAAATCTAAAGACTTCACTGCTCATCAAGCCGCTTCTATGATAAGTGACACCGTCCAGTTTCCTGCTAGCAGATTTCCAAAACATCCAAAATTTGAGAATGATTCGGTAAGTGTTTGTTTGACCATCGTACAAAATGTTGTTTACATTCAGGTATAATTTTGTCGAATGTAATTACAACGCTTTTTACTCTATTCCACAGGTATACATTTTTGACACATCGGTTGGGGATCAAAATTGGTGGATTAATGATGGAGTAAACTATTCTGATTGGGTCGTGCGAAACATTCAGGGAGCGCCTAATCATTTGCCAATTATTCAGCGTCGTTCATCAGCCTTAGCTGTTTCTAAAACTCATCAAGTCACACGAAATGAATATTGGGAGAAGGACAAGAAATCCGAAGATTACAAGACGTGGAAGGATTGTCGTGTCCTTGTTCATTATAAGCGTAATATAAACTATTATTTAACTATTTCTTTACGTACATTTTATTGCACTTGTCTTCCACAAACGTATTACATACGCAGTTTCTGCCCGACGCGATGGCCAACGAAAGCCACCAGGACGAGTTTTTAAATCAGGAGATAACTCAAAGTCGAAGTCTAGCAATGCAGGTACCCCCTTACCACAAAATATGTATACTTACGTAATTTTCCATGTCAAAAACAAAAGTTGTAAATGGCATACTACGTATTTCAGAAGAAGTGCAGGAAGATCTGAATCGGCGGCGCAAAAGGAGTGCATCGCTTGATATTGAGGACCCCAATTTAAAAAATGTGACACCAGCATGCGATGCGGATGTTAGTGATCATCAGGAGAATTCGAACGACGGCAGACACTCTGAACTTAGTGTTGTAAACTCTGGTATTACTTTTAAAAGGGTTTGTAAATTCGTAATGTATGTTCTTAAACTATTTGTACATTGCCGCAACAAATTCTACCTTTCATAGAATCGCATAAACGCCGTTGCTATTCTAGTGTCAAAGAAAAACCAATACCCACATCGTCCAAGACATTTGAGCGGCTGGAGGCCGAAATACGCAAAGGCCACGATGGAACCACCTTGTACAGGTACGTCATATACTTAAAAGCGTTATTTTTTGTTACGTATGTGTGTCGCCTATTTAACGCTTAATGATCTACTTTTGTCACAATTTAGAGACGAGCTTCGTCGTTGCGATAAGGAAGATGCTCCGTTGCAGGACATTCCAACATCTGCCAAGCAAATGCATAACTTGAAACAGAAAATGAGACTTCAAGGGGATTTATGGGACAACGACGTATGTGATACGTTTGCTTACGCAGCAATATATCCTTCCTAGGTCAAACGAATGGAACTGTTTCCTGGGTCACTCTTAGTTATGACTCACCCTGAATTAATACGTCATTTTAATGATATAATAACCACCGGAAAGTTGCGCCTTGTATTTCATTATGATACAACTCTTAATCTGGGGAAACGTTATGTCAGTATTTTGTGTGTCCGGCATCCTGGATTGGAGGGGAATCCAGTTATTCCTTTATGTTTTCTGTATCACGAGTTTATGGATTCTCGAAATACTCATTCCGTTTTCTTCAAGGAAGTAGTGAAAGCGTTTCCTGCAATCAACAATGAAAATAACGTAATAGTCACCGACCGAGAAAAAGAAATTATTAAGTCTATACGAAAAAGATTAGGGCGAATGAAGCATGCTTTTTGTCATAATTATATCCGCCAGGTACCTCGTTATTATTATTGTAAACATTCTTGTTTATACAGCATTTGAATGGCAGGTTAACACTTCTGATGTTTTATTCACGTGTAGAATGTGCGACGTTGGTTGCGAAAGAAGAAGTTCAGCCTTAAAGACGCTGCTAAACTTTCACGAGACGTTAAGTCCTTACTTTGGAGCGAAAGTAGCGCATCCTATGATGACAAGTTGCACAAATATTGCTCCGCAGAGTCCGAAGATTGTGTTTGTGAAGGTATGGACAACGTTGGAAATGTTGACAAGGACTCTCAGGACGATGAATTCTACGGTTCTTTGCGCAAAGAAGAAGCAGGTGATGACCATGAAGACAAGATCTGGCCTTCTAACTTTACTGCGTATTATATGACGTACTTGGACAAAGACATTCGCCAATGCTGCCGTTTTGCTGTACAAGATTTCCCAGTTTGGAACGACGCATCCGGTGTCCTAAACAACTGCAGGTTGTCCAAAGCGATTTTAACAAATGGAATTCATTAACTATTTCTAAACAACCCTCTACTATAACTTTGTTTTTTTAGCGAGTCAGCTAACAACGCTTTGAAGAATCACGTAATCAAGAATTCTAACGCCACTCTGTACACGCTAGTTAGCAATGTTCATCTTTGGCAGGATGGCCTACTAGCCGATATAGACCGTGCATATCATTTTAAGAAAGGTAACTATCGTGCTACGACAGCCTTTACAGAAGTTTAGTTTATATTGCGTGGGAACCCGTGGGGATCCGTGGCAAAGGGTTTGTATGGCGTGGGAACCCGTGGGTATGAGTTTATATTGCTTGGGAACCCGTGATAATGAGTTTATGTTGCGTAAAGACCCGTGGGGATAAGTTTATATTGCGTAAGGACCCGTGCGGACCCGTAGCAAAGGGTTTGTATGGCGTGGCAACCCGTGGCGATAAGTTGATATTGCGTAAGGACACGTGGGGATGAGTTTTTATTGCGTGGGAACCCGTAGGGATTGGTTTGTTTGGCGTGGGGGCCCGTGGCGATGAGTTTATTTTGCGTGAAGACCCGTCGGGATAAGTTTATATTGCGTAAGGACCCGTGGGGATGAGTTTCTATTGCGTGGAAACCCGTGGGGACCCGTGGCAAAAGGTTTGTATGGCGCGGGGACCCGTTGCAAAGGGATTGTATGGCGTGGGGACCCGTGGCAAAGGGATTGTATGGCGTGGGGACCCGTGGCAAAAGGGATTGTATGGCGTGGGGACCCGAGGGGATGAGTTAATATTGTGTAGGGACCCGTAGGGATGAGTTTATATTGCGTAAGAACCCGTGGGGATGAGTTTATATTGCGTAAGGGCCCCTTGGGGATGAGTTTATATTGCGTGGGTACCCGTAGGGACCCGTGGCAAAGGGTTTGTATGGCGTGGGGACCCGTGGCAAAGGGATTGTATGGCGTGGGGACCCGTGGCAAAGGGATTGTATGGCGTGGGGACCCGTGGCAAAGGGATTGTATGGCGTGGGGACCCGTGGGGATGAGTATATATTGTGTAGGGACCCGTTGAGATGAGTTTATATTGCGTTAAGACCCGTGGGGATGAGTTTATATTGCGTAAGGACCCGTAAAGATGAGTTTATATTGCGTGGGAACCCGTAGTTACCCGTGGCAAAGGGTTTGTATGGCGTGGGGACCCGTGGCAAAGGGATATTATGGCGTGATGACCCGTGGGGATGAGTTTGTATGGCGTGGGAACCCGTGGGTATCAGTTTATATTGCGCGGGAACCCGTGGGGACCCGTGGCAAAGGGTTTGTATGGCGTGGGGACCCGTGGGGATGAGTTTATATTGCGTAAGGACCCCTTGGGGATGAGTTTATATTGCGTAAGTACCCGTAGGGACCCGTGGCAAAGGGTTTGTATGGCGTAGGGACCCGTGGCAAAGGGATTGTATGGCGTGGGGACCCGTGGCAAAGGGATTGCATGGCGTGGGGACCCGTGGGGATGAGTTTATATTGTGTAGGGACCCTTCGAGATGAGTTTATATTGCGTTAAGACCCGTGGGGATGAGTTTATATTGCGTAAGGACCCGTGGGGATGAGTTTATATTGCGTGGGAACCAGTAGTTACCCGTGGCAAAGGGTTTGTATGGCGTGGGGTTCCGTGGCAAAGGGATATTATGGCGTCGGGACCCGTGGGGATGAGTTTGTATGGCGTGGGAACCCGTGGGTATGAGTTTATTCTGCGCAGGAACCCGTGGGGACCCGTGGCAAAGGGTTTGTATGGCAAGGGGACCCGTTGGGATGAGTTTATATTGCGTAAGGACCCCTTGGGGTTGAGTTTATATTGCGTGGGGACCCGTGGCAAAGGGATTGTATGGCGTGGGGACCCGTGGCAAAGGGATTGTATGGCGGGGGGACCCGTGGGGATGAGTTTATATTGTGTAGGGACCCGTCAAGATGAGTTTATATTGCGTTAAGACCCGTGAGGATGAGTTTATATTGCGTAAGGACCCGTGGGGATGAGTTTATATTGCGTGGGAACCAGTAGTTACCCGTGGCAAAGGGTTTGTATGGCGTGGGGACCCGTGGCAAAGGGATATTATGGCGTGGGGACCCGTGGGGATGAGTTTGTATGGCGTGGGAACCCGTGGGTATGAGTTTATATTGCGCGGGAACCCGTGGGGACCCGTGGCAAAGGGTTTGTATGGCGTGGGGACCCGTGGCAAAGGGATTGTATATCGTGGGGACCCGTGGGGATGAGTTTGTATGGCGTGGGACCCCGTGGGTATGAGTTTGCATTGCGTGGGGACCCGTGGGGATGAGTTTATTTTGCGTGGGAACCCGTGGGGATGGGTTTGTTTGGCGTGGGGGCCCGTGGGGATGAGTTTGCATTGCGTGGGGACCCGTGGTATAGGTTTATACATGCCGTGGTATGCCGTGGTATAGCGTGGTACTCCGTGGTATAGCGTGGTATAGCGTGGTATAGCGTGGTATAGCGTGGTACTCCGTGGTATAGCGTGGTATAGCGTGGTACTCCGTGGTATAGCGTGGTACTCCGTGGTATAGCGTGGTATGTTTAGCACTACTCGAATACAGCCTTTCCCAATAAATAATACTCTTTAGTATTAGTAAGAGCACAACAAACTTCGTCGACTTTCACGCACGGTATATATTTTATCCTCCTTGAAAGATCTTAAGATTTCAAAATCTCAATACAAAAACACTAAAGAAGTAAAGTCAGCCAATTCCAGTCTTTATTAGAGATCAACCAAGTTTTAACTATGAAAATGAAAACCAACGAACGATCAACAGTACTTTTAATTTACGTATAATATATTTCCTTCGTAATTTTCCACAGTGCACTCTGCAGCCGTCTACCAGTATTTTCACCTGCTACAAGTAAACGGAATTACCTAGCGCAGTTTATTAAATTCAAATATACATATCTTTTCGTTATACGCTATGTATATATTCTGTTTTGAATTTGGTCAGACGTGTTAGTTATCAGGGGCTGAACTTGGGGTGTCGAATGTCGTCTTTAGCGATTTAATAAATTTTGCATAGATGGCGTCAAAATGGTGGTTTAAAATTAAATCGCTGCTGCGTAGAAAAAGCACCAAGTATATTTAGGAAAAACGGACCAACGCAACTAATGCAAACTAATGTAAAATCTAAAGTCTGCCAAATTAATGAGGGTTGACGGTACGGTACTTAAGTACTTAGCAATTACTAATTTGTAAAATATTATGTATTTACAAATTCCCAGTATAATTGTCAATGTGTACTAAAGTATTCGAAATTGTTAATGGTGAATTAACAGCCAATTGTTCAATAGTGATAAATTATTACTACTAATACTGCTATTTTTAAAATCATAGAAGTAATAATTAGCTAATAAATATATGAGCCCATCTGCACAATGAATGATTCAGTTTTAAGACATAAAATATAAACAATTAATTAATGTAGCTTTTATGCGTGCTTTAAAAGATATCTTTATTCCTTAAGTTACAGGACAGGCAACATGGAAATAGTGTATAAATTTTACGATATTTTAAAATGTAAGTGGTACTATACAATGGAGGACATGTCCGTAAAAAAATGTAATGCTTGTTGATTGTAAGTTAACACAGTTCACCACGTTCTACCAGTTACCTAAATGAATGTTTTACATTTGAAATAAACTAAAATAATTTAATTGAATACAATAATTTTGATCCAAGTTTATTTAGATTATTTTGAAGCTTCACAATCATTTTTATTGAACCGGGCGTGTTTTTTTGTTTTGTTTTGATATTACAGTGGCAGTACTGGCAGTAGCAATTTACTGCAATGTTTCTCAAAATTATCCTTCTGGTTCTGGTGGCTGACTCAACTGTTAATGGAATTTCGGCAGGGGATAACATTGATCAGAATAATGGTGAGCTTTTTATAATCAGTAATCAGCTAAGCTTTGAGCCTGAGGCAAAATAACAAGCTAATAAGGAAATATAATATAGTAACATTAGATAATAATCTATACATAATATTTTTAAAATAAATTATAAGTTAAGTGTTTAAATAGCATGCTTATCAATAAAGACAAATGAAATTACAAATAGGGCGAGATCGGGCATTAGGCTACAGAAAGAAGGGAAAGGGGGCTGTTATTGCTAAACCAACTTGGCGCCCGTGGAAAAGCTCGGATTATGAAAACAGTAAGTTTTAACTAATGATTTAAAAGTCGAAAGGAACCAGCGGGGTTCTTTAGAGAACATATCCGAAATAAAACAAAAGTACAATTTTCGATTCAGGTCCTTTGTCCGAAAACAAACTTGACACTGACGGATTTTTCCCTGATGACTACTACGACAATTATGATAGTGAAGTGGAAGGAACTCGTCGAAATATTTTGGTACATCACACCTTTGAAGAAAGGATGAAAACATATGTGAAAATAATGCGTGAAGCAGCTAAAAACACGGCTCTAATTAATGGGGAAGTAGATAAGTTGTCCGATGCAGCCAAAAAAGTGAAGCCAAAGGGGAAGGTAGCTAAAAATGGGAGAAAATCTGTCAAGACTCAGAGAACAGCAGCTAAGCCTACGGCTGATGATGATGAGGAGGGAGGACTTCTGGGCATCCTTTAAACTTCCAAATCGGAACACAAAACAAAACACATTCAGAATAAATCTATCTCATAAAGCTCTAGTAATTTAAAAATTAAGATTTGGTTGAAGCGATTGGAGCAATAAACATATTTATAAAAATGTAAAACAAAAAAGCATTATTAATACAATATTAAATATTTTATTTCTTAAAAATTCAATTTCAATTCATTTTGTAATAATATCTTCATACATGGTATTTAATCCTCATTATTATATTCATATAAATTGTATTACATTATTCATCAATTTAAATTTCAATTCCTGACCTCCTGACACAATTTTTATTACTAGTACATAATATTTCTTGCAAGCATCGGTAGCGCTAAAAATCATCCACAAACTCTATTTAACGAAGCAATTTTACTACTCCGTGAACATTGGTGTTGGTAAATGGTAAAGGTATAGTTTCTTTTTACTTACGCTATGTATATAATTATAAGCTGAGTAATTGCTTCCATTTGAATCATACATATTATGTATTAAGAACAGAAAAAACTGTAATTTGTTGAGACTTCATATTCTTGAACAAATTACATGGAGTTGACGACGCACAATCACGTTTCCGTTCACACAAAATACAATACACAAAATAGAGACAATAAGTGATAAGAAACTATATACCAATTAGCCAATTACAGCTTATACTGATTAACTATATGTATAGACACTCCAATACTCATTTAATAACTATTTAAAATGTAATTAGGTATGTATCTCTCTGAGAATCAAATCTCACCAGTTGAACGTGAATTAATTCGTTATCTACTAGTTCCTATAATTTAAACCAGAGTAAGAAATACAAAATGCTCATAGTAATTTATAATTTCATTAAATTTGTAATTATGTGTTAAATATATATGTTGCAATGTAATAGTAATAACTTATCTTTTAGTTCATATTTGGAAAATTTATTTAATTGTGTAGCTAACTGATTAATATATTTTAAGTTTATTTTAGAAAAACAAAAGTTAAATATTGCAGTTGCGTGTTCTGGTACCCAATGTTACTTAATTATTATGTGCTTACATTGCAACTGCTCAAAATTACCAATCATATGGAAACAAAATTTAACAGACTTACAACAAAAAATATTATATAATATCATCATTAAATTAATACATGAATAAACGCACAAAATTTGATGTAACCTGATCCAATAAATAACGTTATATAACTTAACATTTAATAATTAATTATTACTTATGTGTAAAATATTTTATTCGTACTAAATTGCATTACAAATTGCAAACATGGTGTGTGTATGGTAAATGGTACTCATTTTATTCTTTCTTTTGAACACAAAAGTTTAAATAATATGTTAAATTTTTCCAAACTAGAATTAAGTACCTAATATTATAAGTGTTACAAATTTGTATTCTACTTTAAATAAGTTCATTACTCTTAATATTGTGTACTGCAAAATAGAAATAGGCCGATTGAAAAACTAGTAATTCTGGATGTATAATAATATGATCATTAACAAGGAGACCAAGTAAACATTGCATAACCACCGGAATATAATAATTATTTAAACTTACAACAATGCAATATTACGATTAAAATTAGTAATCTGTGTAAAGTATATCTTTAAAAAACATTTTCAACATTTAAATTAATAACCAATTCACTTGAAATCCTAATAAAGGAGTAACACGTACTTAATGTACTTTAGTTCATTTGAGCCTGTATTTTACAAAACCATGAATTTCCTTTATCTAATCGTGTAGAATAAAAATGATTTCGTAAGAATACAAACAGAAAACAGAATTAGGTAATTGGCTTTTAGTTAAAATTCATATATTTGAAAAGTATTACGAAACCAAAAAACAATGATATTGCTACCAACGAACGAATGTCAATTTCAAAATTTCAAAATTACTAACAATAACAAACTAAAACTAAAAAACTTCACAACGATCTAAACTAAACCTCAAAGTAACGTGTAATAACTACTGCTCACAAAGTATTTAAAATTATTGAATAAGAAATAAAATTAAGTACAAAATTAAAATAAATAATTATTACGAATTAGGAATAATATTATAACATAACTATATTACACTGCAAAACACAAGAGCAAAACAGAACAGCAGAACATTTGACATTGTATCATGTGCATGTAGTACTGTAGTGTATGTAGAAGATCGTGACCTGACTAGTGAGCGGATAGTGGTCGCCTGGATTGAATAAAATGAAATCATACTCGATGTCCAACACATTTTTTTACCGGTTTAATTCCCGATACACTCACAACAATTCGGTACAAAGCTTTAACAGAAACGTAAAGAAAAGATAGTATAATTATACTTATATAGGTTTATCATATTTTCAGTGTAGTATATTTACCGAAAAGCAAACTGACCATTGCTACACACTGCACTAATCAATTTACTAGTCGTAAGAAAAAAATAAAATGTTCAAACTCGCCCTAACATTTAATTAGTTGAAATAATTTGAAATAAATTGCAATATACTTAGTAGTTATTACAATTTAATTTTTAGTCTTTGATCCAAATTCATAGTTCACGATTCAGGTATGGATATTGTTTTTATAAGTCATTGGTTATTTCATGCCTAATATTACATGTCTAACTAGTCTTATATTTTTCTTCAGAAAATTGTACAGAGTAACTAGTAAGTACATTCAAACTGGTTAACAAGTATAATAAAGTATGGTCAATTTCAAATTCGGTTTATACAATTTCAAGCTTTATATACTTAATCATCATTCTAATCATGAGTAACAGAAAAAGAAAAAAAACAGAATAAATTTTTTAAATCTCTTATATTTGCCCAAAATGGAGAGCTATATATATATACGTACGTACTGTTAAGTTAAACTAGCCTTACTACATTTCTTTCGTTATATAATTTCACAATATTTTTTATACACGTAATTGCAATAATAATAACACTAATCAAAATCAAATTAAAGTTACTACTTTTTTAAATACTTCACAACAATAATGTAGCAATTTGGAATACGAAAACATTACGGAGTCATAATATAATAATTATGATTTGTCAATCATACCAGTTGTTTGGAAGATTAAATTACTTAATGAAGACAAGACAATTTAACCAATAATGATTCATGACTCAAGCGCAATTTTAAATAATCCATACATTAGTAATATTCATGTTAGACATCCATATAAAGAAGTTGAGACGAGACTGACTGAAGACACCATTGACATTTTTGATATTTTCAATTTTTCATTTTGATGTTTTTTTACGCCTACTTTGTTCACATAAACGTCACAACAATTTATAATAGTTTTTCTTTTGAACAGGACCGACCACATTGACAGTGCCCAGACCGGAAACGGGGACGAACCACCAACAACAACCACTATGTAGGTCAACTATTAACTATTATAATATTTATTTACTACGCTTAACTTTTCCTCTCCGACGAGCACTCGAAGAGTTCCCACCAGCCCCAATATTTCCATCGGCAGTAGACGTACTTCCAGGATTTCCACTTCCACCATTGCATCCAGTACAAGTACCGGATCCATGACTATGACCGTGACCATTCGCCATTTTATTCACAGTAGCATTCGCACCATGACGTAAGTTACTCAGAAGGGTGTCCCAGTCATTCATGTCCCCACCCGCGTTGTCATGGTAATGCTGATGTTGATGGCCTCCTGTTCCTGCTCCAGTGGATGATCCATGTCCGTTACATTCGTCATGGCAATGATTTGGATTTGAATTTGACGGACCATGACCTTTTACATTTCCAGTCTTCCCACTTTGGCCGCCTTGACTTGGACCAGTAGGTCCTCCTGGTCCACTGTTACCACCCCCATTGCCGCCACCCCCACCAACACCACCAGCCCCTGCTACTAATCGGTACATAACATTGTGAGAGTCAGGTTGAAGATGTTTTAAATTCTTCTTTTGACAACTTGCCCATTCATTCACTTCCCAAACAGCTGAATCCATGCAAGTGTAATATTGTCGTGAGAGTCCAAATAGTCCTTTTCGCTCAGCCCACAGATCACCCTAATTGAAATTACAAGTTATCAAACATTCTTTTTATACCTATAAATGAAAAACGCGATAATAAATTATTATGTACATCAAAAGCCCAAATTCTCAAGCTTACTTCTCTAGCAGCATGATTAATGCGACAATGAGCACAGTAACGCGCAGCAAATAATGGACGGTCCGTTCGGTTCTTCTTATGACGAGAATTGCATTTGGTACACCTGCAATAAAAATACATGATTTATTTTTTATATTTGTAATGATGTTCTTGGGGTGTGATAGGAAGTCCAATAAAGACAAATTTTCAAAATACCTACAACAACGATATTATTATAAATAACGGCTTACTCTCCAACATTAACCTAACTTAACCTCGTGAAATCCACATTCATCATTGGCGTTCGTCATTATGATAAGAAACTTTGGAAACGTACAATACTTATAAATACTCAAAATGTTATATACTATTATAATAAAACTACTTCAACTACTTTTCTGCTAATTTTCCTCCCCATTAAAATATACTCGGAGAAGACGAAGGTAATTTAAAGTTTCTTAACCACGGACACTGGCGTTGTGTAAATAAGTTCGTGGAATGTTTACATTTCTCGAGAAATATGAGCTCTAAACGTGAATATTAATCCAAGGTTTGGATTTCAAACTTTTTGATAAAATAATCCGTTCAAATAATTGGAATAAAGAAATTGTTGCATGTTTATATACAACTAAAACTATGTACGTGCTACCTAAAACAGGTTGCTATTGTCATTAGTGTTTTAATGACATGGACTTCTTAAATTGTCCTATATTAGGTATGAAAATTGTATCATTAAAAGAGGAAACCAAGCAGAATATTATGTCTTGCCTAATAGTATTGGAGACAGATTCCATTTTCTTCCTGAGTTGTTCGAGGAGATTGCCAATCTCACCAAAGACCCTTTCCTTTTCATGTGCCTCTAGAAGTTGACGATGATAATCTATTCTTTTCAACGGCTCCCCCACCAATTCAAAAGCCCTTGCAAGGATTTTAAATGCTTCCTCTGCCCCTGGAACCACATTCTTGTCCGGATGAACCAACACCGCTTGTTTCTTGTAGTAACGACGGACTGTCTCGTCCGAACTATCACTCCGAATTCCTAATATACTAATTACAGAAACAAATAAAAAAAATGTTAGCAATTTTGTAAAGCAATAATTATTATGATTCTTATACAAACATTACCAATAAATACAAACAAAAACTTAAACTAAGAAAAACTATTATTTAATATAATATGAGGAAAATTGTGTAGCATAAAACAGTATAGTGAAGATTTGAAATATACACAAAACTTCTACAAAAGTAACCATACTAAGCAAGTTAATTTAGTCCAAAAGCGAAACTGAGCTTGTCATTGACAGAGACAAAGTCAGCATTAGAGCGGACCCAATGATGTCATAGTTAAATGTATTAAAAGTATTATTACGGGATAAAGTATAATTAAAAACTACAAATTAATTTACTGTATACAGTGGGTACGCAGCTCACCTGTAAGGATCTTGACCCTTGACACTAAGCAGTCTTTTGAGTGCCTCATCTCCATTACTAGGAAGTAAAATATTTCTTTCAGGTCCCATCATTGATAAAATCTCATCATCTTTACTATTAAGTCCACGTGGTCTCCCATATTTCCCACCACTACTACTCCCTTCACCACCAGCCTCTCCACCACTACCCCCTGTCCCATCAGCTCCACTTGACTTCCCTCGACTTCCCCACCATGGTATTTTCGACTTGAACCTAACCCAATATTCCCAAATTTTATCAACTCCATCACGGTAGTAAATTCGGACTGAAGGAACTGCATTCGACTTCCACCAACAGTACAAATCTTCAAGTCTAAACCCAAAAAAATCAACAGTAAATCAACGATCGTGCACACATAATTAATTAATTTCGAAATTTAAACAGAGACGACAAAAAGATACGTCTGTAGCATAGAACAGTCTAATAAAATTTTGAAGTGAGAGTCAAAATTACAAAGTAGTGACCATTCTCAGCAAATTAATTTAGTCCAAAAGCGAAACTGATCTTGCCATTGACATAAAAGACAAAGTCAGCATTAGAGTGGACCCTCATTCAAATTGAAATACTACCAAATTTACCTACATATACCTATGTACAATAAAGTATTTAACTTACAGCGTGAAAGCCAAGGAGCATGAGAGTGTGCTCACATTGACAACTAAAGTCCAGAGCCAATGCAAGGCTGAGATCAAATGGCCAATCCAGATCGTCGTCAAAAGTCGAGCACGTTCCACCATACGATTCCGACCTGCAAAACAAAATGTGAAATAAAGGAAAAATCATCAGTTATGTGGAAGTAGTAATTTACAACAATTTAAAGTACCACAGTAAATATAATACATATAATTTCACAAAAACTAATGTAATTAGGTATGCAGTACAATATATTTCAATTCCACTTGACTTAAGCCTGTAAAAGAGCTTTTCCTTTCATTATCTCGGACCTAATTCTAATCTAACGGTATGTTAAATGCTAAGTACCTTCGACGATAATACGATGCGGATGAGGCGCAAATGCGAACTACATGCATACCAATAACACATACCTACTTAGGTGCGTAAATAATTAATATAAATAATAATGTATTTCAAAAATCGTAAAGCGGCAACTTCAAAGTTGGGCTAGGTAATTAAAATTCGTAAGATTAAAACAAAAACGAATAAAACTACGAATGCTTGAAGACTTGCAGTATGCAGCTTGTGTGTCATTGTTTTCTTCAGCAGTTAATAAGCGAAACTCAAAATGAGCAAAGGTCATTGACTTATAGGTAGTTTCTGTTCAAAAATCATGAGCTTCAACACACAAATTAAAGAGATACAAAAAACAATAAAGAGTAAATGTTATGTGTAATCAAAATCACGTCCATAAAGTTATTAAGTGCCAATAGCTTTTCATCTTTCCCTGTGCAACCTCTACAAAACCAAAGTGAAACAGACATCTTGAAAACAAATCAGGGTAAATACATAAATACCTAAAGTAGATCATTAGTGCCAGCAACAAGCAATAGTCTAAAGAACACTTTGAAAAAACCACATAGCAAATTTTGCACAACAAACAAATTTAGTACGGGAAGGTGTGGAGTCATTAGTAATTCTATGCTTTAATTCAAAATCTTTGTTTAAACGTTAAAATAAATACACTCACAAACAGTAAAGGACCATAACAGGAAAAAGAAGTCAGTGATAACGATAAAATCATCAAGTTCACCATTACATACATGATATATATTAGCACCCAAGTACCCACTATCCACATTACGTGGAAAAGATGGCCAAAAAACTCAAGATAATAGTCTTTTCCTATTTCAAAAAGTAAAGGGCATATACAAATTACTAACACCAACAAAGTCTCGTATTTATTGACATACATTAGATCGCTGCTGTGTATCTAAGGCTTTGAGTGTAGCCTATAGCTATAGCTTTAAAAGGTCTAAGTTCAAAAATGTGTAGGGCATTACGAAATTCAAATGGCTGTGGTTATGTAGTGTGTCTACTAATACTGGAGGGAGAGATTGAAGGTTTCTGTCCAAACTACAGGATTAAACCCAAAGAAAAATGAAAAAGTAACACTAATGACAGTTAAGATCAAATTCCAGTCCCTGTCCCTGTGTTTCACGTTAGACTCTTATGTCATAAATGGCTTAATATGTGACAATATGTCTTACTATAATCTTCATGAAACACAGACAAAAATAAAAACAGGAGCAACTCAGTAGCAGCAGGAGTCAAGAGTTCTGCAAATAAGCTCAGGATCTGGAGCAGAGTATAAGACTTATTAAAGATTCCATCCCATTTATGCAGCACTGCCTGTCATTTAATACATATATTCTTCCAGATTCCAGAGGCATGTGCATAACATGGAACTGTTGTAATTTAAACCCGTGTTATGCTCTGTTGACTCCACACATAATAACACAATCTATAAATCCCAAAGAACAAGTATCAACAACATCAACTCAACGTATCAAATAAAAATACAAAAGCAAAACAAAACAAAAAACAAGTTAATTGAATTACACAAGACATCAAAAAAAGCATTGAATATAACATGCTCGTATTTTTTTTCCCCTTGCTTTAATATCTCAAGTTATGATTAACATTATTTATTTTTTTATATTAGTCTCCACAACTCCACACCCACTACTCAGTTCCTAAGACACAATAATATAACGCACACAGCACAGCCACAGCATTCTTTTTAAAAACTCATAAAAATCCTCTCTCGTAAAATCGTAAAAACATTCTTTTATTTTTTATGATCCCACACAGTTCAGTTGGGTCTTCCAATTTTTAATATCACTTGCATACTGTAACACACAAATTTTGTCGTGCTCTTTTTATTTAAATAAGTAGGTATACCCAAATTTCGAAGCAAACTAACAAACTGGTTCTGACTTATATACATTTCAAAAGCGCATATCAAACTAAAATATGTACCGTTATTCTACAATTCTTTCAAGCTAAATATAATAATTACGCTTGACATTTCTCATCCTTTTGTATGCATTAGCGCTACAATAAACTATAGATACACTACAAATTATCCTAAATATACATATAACATCTATGCTATTGATACTATTGCTAGTACATATTTAGGATGCCAGGATACACAAAGTTCAAAGTACTACATCCTTATAGGACACACTAATATTTAGCAAATAAGAAATAACTTTTACTACTTTTTCGGACACCTCTTTGTAATATAGGACTCTACATACTTATTTGAGCAAAACAAATTGTAATTTAAAGTTATAAAACTAAACAAACTATAAAAACTACAACTGCGCTTTGGATAATGCCGTATGCATGGCTGTGTTTCGGTTTCAATGCATTATCCCTTTAAAGCCCGCTCAGTCCTCCTTCTACTTCTAAGCCTTACGATGTCAGAAATTGCATTTTAGAGCAATGGAAAAGAAATAAATAAAAATAAATGACATTCATAAAATTCAAAGCATAATCCCCAAGCCCCCAACTGTCAACTGTTATTCTCATTGACAAAACTACAAAGTTGAAATTTAATGTTGATAACAAAGACTGACACTTGACATTTCGTTACACGAATGAAACAAGAAACGTAATATAAGAGAAACAACGTAATAAAAATGATCTCACGTGATCATGTTTCCATTGACACTCACACTTTAATTCCAAACCTATCCCGTTTCTTTCTATTTTTCTTTTACTATTTCCCAGCTTTTCTACGCTTCCTTCTTCACACACAATAAAAATACAGGGACAAATAAAAACGATGTAAACATTTAAACATAAAGCTAAATGCATCCATAATCGATTCGATATACATGTTGGGTATGAGTCATTAGTTACACGACTGTACCAAACCCAACCAACCTACAATTTTCAATAATAATTGAGCCGAATAATGGCGATGTACTTACTACACCCCAAGTTAAAGTTTAACTTCGAACTACATAATTAAAATAGTAACGTAGGTATGTATCATAAAACAGTGTGATGAACTTTTGAAATACATAGCAAAACTTCACACAAAAACCGCTTTAAATGAATTTAATTTAGTCCAAAAGCGAAACTGAGCTTGCCATTAAAATTACGGGCAAAGTCAGCATTAGAGAGGACCCTTTGTAAATAATAACAATATGCAATCTTAAATTTAAATAATTTAAATATCGCCTGCAGATTTTTGAAAGTTGAAAGTATAAAATAAAATATTCAACTCACCCCCTTTGCGACTTGAATGCTTCTCCTTTTTTCGTACACTTTTTCCTGTTGCAGGGGCAGCATTACTACCACTAGAATTAGAATTCGTTAGAACAGATCCAGTCTTTTTATTCTCGCCACTACTGGACGAAGTGTTGTTGGCATTGGTAGTATTGGTGCTATTGGTGGTAAGATTATTGGTAACAGTAAGGGGATTTCCAGAGGTTCCAGTCGTTCCAGGCGTTGCATTATTCATATTATTATTACAGGACGATGCAGAGTTAGAATTTGATGTCTTTGTTGTTGAGCCACTACTAGTGCTACTGCTACTGTTAATATTGGAATTTGAATTCTTCCCATTACAACTATTCAATGAATTTAAGGAGGACGCACTGCCCCTTTTCCCCGCTCCACTCTGACCTTTCGTACTCCAACCACTCCCCATCTTCTCATGTATATCATCCAAGTCTTCGATGTCAAATTCAAATTGGAACGAATTACTACTACTATTATTACTACTCAACGTGGTTCGTCCCGGTATTTTATTGTTTCCCGCTCCAGTTGTTTTCTGACTTTGATTTTCGCGATTTTTCTCATTATTTGTGGAAGAAGTTCCATTATTACCATTTGTAAAAGATCCTGTCAGGATTTTCCGCTCATTTCCAGATCCACCAGAACCAGAATAGGAAGTTTTTCTTGAAGAAGATGATTTGTGAGTCGTATTATTCCCGCTAAATGAACTTGAATTATTGTGCGTTGGGGTTCCGTTCGGTGTACTTTTAGTTGTGGAGGATTTAGATGAAGAGCTTAAAGAACTGGAATTTGAGTTTTCTTTCCCTTTGTAATTATTTGTGTACTTGGTTGAGTCACCGGTCAGCATGGACAATTTTGGTTTGGTCACAGGACTACTACAGGACGAGGATGAGCTGGATGGAGACTTTTCACGGAAGTCTGACTGAAGTTGAAGGGAATTTTTACGGGCTATACTCGCGGCTGTGAGTGGGAGGGGAGAATGTGACGTCAAAGCCCCTTTTTGTTGGGGCACATTACTACCACCTTTCGGCTCATTTTTGACGAGGATTTCAGAGTATGATGGTTTCTGCAGAATATAAAAAAATATATTAATATTATTAACAGAAACGACAGAAACGAAAAACCTGACAGTGCCTAGAGCTGCTCAATCTCAAAAGGCATTTTTAATTTTTTATAATTTAAAAAAAAATACGATTCAAGAACTATGTTTGAAGTAGCTGTAAATCTATAGAAATTGTAACTTCAAAACATACCCTTATGCTATTATGTAGTTTAAAACAGTGAGTAGAAAGTTTAAAATTTAAAATTCTACAACAGAAACCGTTTCAAGCAAATTAATTTAGTCCAAAAGCGAAACTGATCTTGTCATTGATATTAAAGACAAAGTCAGCATTAGAGTGGACCCCAGTATAAAATTATCATAATTTTTTACGCAAATATATCACAATCAAGTAGTGATGACATAATTAAATATACTAATAGCTGCAGTTTAGGCATAGCAGAAATATCAAAAAATCGCGATACACAGTGATACTACAGAATTTAGTTGTATACTTACTCCAGGCGTTTGTGGCTTTGAATCACTGCCCCCTTCCTTTGGGGAAACAGTTCTCGGCTTCTCTGCAGGACTATGAACCGGGCTCTCCTTCCCAATGACACGTGGATGAACAATGCCCAATTTCTCCTTTAAATTTGCACTGGAATTTGAATTATTTGAATTCCCACTAAAACTTGGACTCACAATGGCAGCCTTCTTCGCAGTACTCACTCCCGCCGCAATGATCTTTCCAGAAGATTCACTCAGAAGAACTGGCTTGGAGTTGGAGTTGGAACCAATGCTGTTGCTATTGTTATTATTACTACCCATAGTATTACTAACCACGGAGTTGAAGGCGAGAACATGACCTTTTCCAGGACCTTCATTTCCAAACGATGTTGATGTCGAGCCAATGACTCTACTAGGAAGATGAACTGTACTCGTTACAACAGAGGCTGATGCACTTCCACCACCAGTTCCCCCACTTATTGGTCCTCTTGCAATCCCCCCTCCAGGGGTAATTGGTCCAAAATGTGTATATGTCCCATTTGTGGATCCACTCATAGATCCAACAATATTTTCAATCATAGGCTCAATCATTGGTTTCCCCACTGGAAGGCCACTAGCTAAACATCCTGGTCCAGCATTCGCTGTAATTTTCCCCGAACCGATCGTCTCATTATTAGGAGTAGTCGTGTTGGAAGTCCCAGACCCCGTCAATCGAGCCATCCTCGTATTTAATTCGTAATCATACTGGTCCATATTCATGCCCCCCATGGGTCCATGCCCTAGTGGTGAGCTCACATTTCCATTAGATTCTCCCACAGCCATTTTGTTTCCTCTCAAAGGCAACCCCTGGCCTTGGCTGGTAGGCAGCTGGACATGTTGTTGCTGTTGTAAATACATGGGAGAGGCGTAGTGTGGTGGGAATTGGTGCTGCTGCTGTTGTTGTTGTTGTTGCTGCTGATGATGATGCTGCTGGTGGTTTTGATTTTGTGGTTGGGCCTGAACGGGCATAATTGGTCGACTGTACAGGGCCGAGTTTAAATTACCATTACTATTATTATTCTGAGCTCCAGTTCCAAAGGATTGATGTGGATGAGGATGTTGCTGCTGATGATGGGGAATCTCGTAGAGGTGTGTTGGATTTTGTGTCGGAGGATGGTAGAATCCAGGGGGTGCATTACAGTGTGGACTCAGCGGAGCTTGTGATAATCCTGGAGGAGGATGGTTTATCATCCCGCCTCCACCACTCCCACCATTTCCATGTGAGTTAGAATTCGAATAGAGCCCAGGTGACATAATTGGGGCTAATCCAGGTGGTGGATGAGAATAGCCCAAGTTTAGCTGTTGTTGTTGCTGCTGCTGAATGAAAGTGAGGGCATGTGGATTCAAATTCTGTCGGATCCCATTATTATAATTAATGTCACCACTCTGCGGCTGACATTGCTGACTCCCCAGGGCAGCAAGTTTGTTCGCATTGTTTAAAATTATATTATTATGGGCTGAATTGATGTTTCCATTCGTGGTGGCAGTGGGAATCGGGGAGGACATGAAGGGTGAGGATTGCAACAACACGGACAAAGGGGGTGGGGATGAATTAGTCAAGACTTCTCCATAAATGAGACGCAGACGCTCGGGTGGACCATCTGTATCCATTGCTTCTTGGACTTTGGCATGGACTTCCCGTTGACATTTGCATTTGTCTACCACAACTACTTCTTACGTTTTTACAGGAATACCGGCTTCAAAGGAAATTCTGAAAAGTAAAAGAAAAATATATATTTTAAAAATTAAACAAAATTTCACACGATTTAGATTTTAAACAAAACTAACTTACAAATTATTATAATTGGATTTACTCATGTCGTGCCTTCACTTCACTCTAAGTATTATCTAACACGCTATAACTAAATAATCATTAATTAAAGCTTTTAATTTCGATTAATTAATCCAAAGCTCGGACCTTTAATGCACTACAATTACAAATATATATACGTTACTAGAAGTTGCATAACTAAGAATGAATTCAACCAACAACTTCCTTTTAATACTGAATTTATATTTCAATTTAAAAATTAAACCACGTATGTTATTGTTATCAAACAAGTTAACCCCGTCACAATTTAATTTTACTATACAACTAAATTAATCTGTATTAATTGTACACTGATTATTTTTTACCACAATTAAGCTACCGATGCGATGCCAAAGCTAAAAATCCAATGCCGATGACACTGTCGGAGGATGACAGTGTAATAAACACATTAGGGTGAGCTCCACAATATTGTGTATTAAATAACTGCAATTATTAACTAGGTACGCACTGTTATACAGGAACGTAATACTAATAATACAGCTTTTTTCTATTTGTCCTTGCTAATAAAACGTCCATTTTATGAACTCTTTACGTCACTTCATCACCTTTTAAACCGTTTTGCTAATAAAAGCTGTTTTTGTTTCTGGATGGGAAAATCCCACGCTTGGAATTTGGAACTATAGAAAAAGAACTACAGTATAGTATAAACGTCAACGTTTCTTGCTCACAAATATACTATGACTAATGACTCAAACACTATAAACTTTAATATTAATATTGTGTTGTGTGTTATATGATCTTAAGTAACAAAAATTGCAAAACTTCAACTTATAAACAAATAAAAATACGGAGGAGGAACGTAACATTACAACAAGTACCAACTGATTATTACTAGTGATTATGATTTTGTTTGTACAGTACTGTAGTCGTAGTGTGAAAATGAGACTATTGGATCTAAATCTATACACGATATAACTGGAACTTTTACAACTCAAACTCAAACCGTCACGTCACACTTTCAATCCCACTGAATTGACTGAATTGGAATTGGAAAAAAGAGGAAGAGGAGAGAGAGAGAGTATTAATGGTGGCGACAGACCTGACTAGTATAGTGTGATTGGAGCCGACGACGACGAGCAAGCGTCAGATTACAGGACAGATTAAAAAAAAAGTCTGTATATTTTTTGTGTATATGTATATATATATATAGATTAAGATAAAACCCTCACGACTTATCGTTAAAATACAGAGACGAACGAACAACATCACTCGTCTCCACGTAGCAGTCCACACGACACACGACCCAAAATTTCGAAATTAAAAGTTAACAGAAGCATTAACCTAAGCCAGGAACAGAGTACAATATTATGAGAAGAGCAGATACTATGTAATAATAAGCACAACACAACACATGTTTGAAGTTGTTTTAGTCTCTGTAATCTGAATTATGTAGACAAATCAATTTTTCCAATATTTAATACTCTCATCCAAATCCCACCAAAAGCACTATAAACAATATAAATAAAAACAACTATGAACTAACTGAAATTCAAAACCAAAAGCAAATACTCAAAAAGAACTACTGCTGTATCGGTAATAAAATAATCCTTCATAAACTCGTCACGTTAAACCTTCTATGCCCTAAACACCATAATTTTCAAAATTCAAAATAAATTGTAATAAGTGTAACTACTATATACGCTTTCCAGTTATTTTGGTTACATTATCTGTATTTATGTGGTCATAAATGTCCATTTAAGTACCAATTAGAACGAACGCAAAATACACAGAGCATATTCAGTAATTTGACTTTACAGCACAATAATACGGCAGAATAAAGGACACAAGAAGTGTAGAGCCAGAAAAGTGGCAGGAAAAGCATACCACATATTTTATACATAGTGCCCTTAACATTATTAAGCCTTCCGTCCTTTAATCTCTCGGGCAGAGGAAGGCAAAAGGCGATGGCAAAGACCAAACAAAACCAAAGACAACAGTAGTGACAACGTGAGAAGGATACAGGCTGTGGACCACAACAACAGGATCGGCTTCCAATTAAATAAGTACCTATACTATATAAAATACACCAGAATACACCTACACCTACCACATCAAACAGTGGCAGACAGACGTACTTAAGTAGTAGTAGTAGCAACGAACTCACTCTAAAAGAATCAAAACACGTCTAGAATCCGTAACCACATAAAAACGACAAATTCGACTCGATCCAGAGGTATTAAACCAATGCGAGTATAATGTGTAATAAAAGAAAAGTATATGTAAATAAATAATAACAAGAAAGAATTATTGCAATCATTTACATACGCTATAACCAGGCAAATTATGCACAATCCCAACGTCAAACGTAGACGTAACGTATTGTTACATCCAGTATTACCGTAATTATTCGAAATTAGTCAGGGCGGGAGTCAGAAATATGTAGTACACACGAAACACGAGCCGGAATCCGAAATTGAGTAAAGACTATAAGTGTCACAGAACTTCACGAAAGGAATAACAATAAATATTTCAATAAAATTGTTGAAGCAAGCGCTTAAAGACACGAGATTGTTCCACCGATAAAGTCCCTTGTGGCGAAAAGAATTTATAATAAGACAGTTTTGCTCTTTTTTGGAAATTACAATTTCAACTTACAATTTAGCACTGAAGGAAGACAAAATTCGTTTTGCTGTTGCTGTTACTATTGGACTTTCAACACTGATGACAAGTTTACACACGGAACGATTTCAACTGTTTGGAAAAACGTCAAATTAGAACGTTTTACTTTGTGAATGTCAAACACTCACAAATCTTTGAAGGTAGTAAACAATTAAACGCACAAGTACGATTCCGATTCATCCGACACCCTTTTGCCTTTCATAGCACGCTTATTGTCAACTGTCAGTCTGCCAGTCTGCCGAAGCCCGCAGACTTCAAAGTAATATCATATGGCGAACAACAATAACAATAATAAAAGTTTATAGTTAATAAGCAAAGCAAAACCATACACGAAATATATATATAGTATACTCGTAAATTTTATGAATATTTCCACAAATTAAAAATATTATAATATGGAACAAAACAACTGTACAGCAGCAGGCAGGTCTCCTGCTCCCCTGTCACAAAAACAGTCTGTCAGCAAGACGAAGCGGTGCAGTGTGTAGAAGTAGTAGTAGTGCTCAAGGCCTCATGCTAAATACAATATAAAATATGACATAATATATTGGTAATACATTCATGAATAATATGCGCTTACATGCGTATAATTGTGTGGCATATTACATTCATTCTCCCTCCACGTTTTACTTTTCAAAACTCTTACTTTACTTCCTACACACATTTAAAAATAAATAGCGGTTGTCATTTTACTCGCTCACATTAGTCACATTATATGTTGTAATTTTGTAATTTTTGGGAATATATATTGACAAATAATTATCAATACTAATCCTACGCGACCAAACGATACAATCTGTCTGTAGTTATGTTTCGCCCTCTAGCCCATTTCTATATACATATCGCTGTCACCAACTTACAATTAGTAGTAGGTAGTAAGTCACCAAATCAAAATATACACCTACGGTTCAATAAAGTATGTGCACCATGTACAAAACCGCCATTATTATAATTAACTTGATACTCAGAACCAGAACCACAAAAAGGTATCGGTATCGGCATCGGCGGTAGTACCCCTTTTGTCAAAAGAATACCCTACATATTTAAATACATGAAACACATTTTTACAAAATTCTAATAAAAAGGGGTAATAATAACTCAACTCAAATCCTCAAAACATTGAGTTCACCTCCGCATGGAATCTTTCCTTAAAAATCAAATGCAAAACACAATAATAAGCCTATTAAATAAACAAACAGTTCAGTGCAGTAGCCTCCCCTCCTCCAACACAGACTAAGTTTGAATTTTTGATTTTTTAAATGAAATACGTATATTGACTTATGACACTGACCTCGGCACACCACAATTTCATCCACATATTTCTGTATATTTTCCATGTAGGACTGTAGGATTATTAAAGTAAAAATTTACAAAACCTAAGGAGGTACCAATTTGCCATAACATGAGACTACGGATGAAGGATTACTCAACTAAATTGTACACTGCACCGCACACTGAATAATTTCCAATCTTAATCTTTTTTAGTAATTTGTACCTTTCTAATCGTAAACGATACTGTTACTTAAATATTACTACCGTTTTTTTTATTGTAAGAAGCTACCAAACTAACCTAGACAAAAATACAAGCCTACAATTTACCAACTCGTAATTAATAATTATCACAAGTATATAGTACACGCTATATATACGCTTAAAATATAGTTTCCAAATGTCCTCTATAAGTCTTAATAAAAAGGTGTAAACTCCCTTAATTAATAACAAGTTGTTTTTATATAACATGAAACTTGAGAGATACCTTTGGGTATTCAGTCAGAAAATCAGTAGCTCTGACTGGTTCTGTTCTGGGTTCTATACTCATTAGCTGAAGACTACTACAAAACAACTAATTATAGGGATGCACACACAGTTCAGTCAGAGTACAAATACACTCCATTTATTTAATACACCTACTTATATCTGCACTCCGTGTGCACACTGTGCATGTACTGTAGTTTTGTATGTAGCAATAAAAAAGAGCCATAGCATAATCAGACGTAGACAGAGCAGACAGGACAGGAGTATAGTTGTTGAAGTTGAATTCGTTCAAATTTAGTTTAGTAAAAAAAAATTTAGCAGCAAGCAGCTGTAACCTTGAAATCACCATCATTTATTTTATTGTACTTGTCCTATATATATATATATACTTATATTCAACTTCTACTAAAATATTATACATATCACTTTAATATAAGTATTTAAGATTTAAGTACTAGTATAATGAGCGTGAGTAGAGCTTATTAGCATAACTTTATACAAACAAGCATGGCTTTTAACGAAATCCTTATGGGAGATATCATGGCATGGAGGTATGTAAGTGCAGTGTGCACGTACTCATTTTATATCTATATCGTGTCCCCTGTGAACGTATAATCTCCTCACAGTAATTTTTCATAACCATTTATAGTTAAGTAGAGGCAGTAAGTGAAGTGACTGCCTCGCCCTCTTAACCCTCATATCTTAAGTAACTAAAATACGCACACAAAACTAAAACTATCCATTCCCTCATGCACTGCGGTTATTTATTCCTGGAACCTCTAGACACAATTGAGCAGTAAGGTATTTTGGGCCATGAATGAATTAAATTTCTATATAGTATGGCCTGTTTAAACTAAACACCACTGTACACACACTAATTTACGCAGGCAAAATGATTAGTTCTAATTATAGCTTACCTACCTACTTACCTGCATAATATTATCTAGAAGCATATTATGTATAATTATAAATGTAGTCTTCTTGTGTGACAATACAATAATTACTATACTACCAAATGGGCAACAATAGAAAGACATTTAAAAAAAACTATATTTGTAAAAGTACAAACAGTCAGGACCGGATAATGCGGCCAGTGCGGCAGCCCCCGCGCTGCTTGAATTTTCAAAACACATTATTTAAATGGAGAAAGCAGTTTTCAAAAATATGTACAAAACATATTTTGACTTTCCAAAAACATGCAAATAAATTTTTTTGTACATTTCAAAAATATGGAAATAAAACATTTTCCTCTTTTCTGAAAACATGTAAATATAGAACATTTTGTACTTTTCTGAATCAAGTAAAAAAGAACATTTTTCACTTTTTTAAAAACATGTAAATACAACATTTTACTTTACCAAAGAAAATCATCAATAAAATCAAAATGATGGTCTTTGTCTTTTTGTATAGAAACAAATTGCTGCCTAAAAGCAATTCCTTCGTCCAGCCCTGCAAACAGTCACCGTGTCACCGTTCAACCAATATGCCCAGCACGGACCCTTGGAAAAACTCCAGAAATATTTAAAATACATACAACTGTTAATTACTCCTTAACTTACTATAATAACCTGTATGCAATCTCTAATAGAGTTTAATTTATAGCTGAACTGAAACCCAAGACTCAAGCAAATTGAGCATTTAGCTTCAACAATTAAAAATACATAGACTACTACTACTACTGTACTATAACTATAGTAATGCACGGTTACATCATTATCATTCAAATTCAAATTAGCTTGACAAACATGCCGAAATTACCTAGTGTAGCAATTATTACTATTTATTGCAATCAGAATTATACTACCTTTTTGTGTAAATATCGACACACGATCCACCATCCACCACTATTTTTAAATGCATACCTATATAGTTTTGTTAACAAAAGCCGGTAATATTTCAGCAGTGGCAATCATAGTCTTACATGGCGTGTTCTTCTTCGTCTGCTGCTGAAGTCTAGCCAAACAGCCCAACTTCTAGCAGCATATGCTCAACAACAACTCAATTACTATTCTCTGGAAAGAATTATTACAATTTAAATTATTTTGCATTCCAATTCCCATCTGGAAGTACTACTTGATCACAACTTATATATATTTTTACATTTACTTGTACATATATGAATACATCTTTTGTAGATCTAAATCAAATTTTAATATATTTGCTTTTTAAAAAACAAAATCTTGTTTTGGTTCTTTCTACCTTCTCTACGTTCAACTTTTCATGAATGAGGTGTAATTGTAAGTTATATGACTGGAATGATGACACGCGCCACGCCGCCACGTCAAGCCACAAGCAAAAACGACGAGCAAAAGGAAGCAGAAGGCTACTATACCATATAAACTAGTACGCAGATTCTAACACATAGTACACAATCTAAAGTACAACGGAGATACGAACACTAACACCAACCAGGCACAAAAACTAGCATATTGCATCAAGTGTGTGAAACTTGTATGTACACTAACAACACCACAAACAACAACCACGTCTACTGGTACTGGTCTTCTGTCTCATGTCTAGGCGTCTCATTCTGTTTCTGAAGGTGATTAACTTGACAAAAAAAATGTATATATATATTATAACAAAAAAATAACAAAACAAATGATAGCAAGTGGCTGGCGCTGAGACTCAGGCAATGGCACTGTCAAACTTACTGTGTATAGAAAATCTATAGCTTATTTTATTATCATAACGAAAATCAACTTTTTCTACCCATTCATCCCGCCCCTGCCAGTTGCCAGCATCCCGCCAGTCAGACAGTCAGTCAGTCGTTATAATAAACAATCTCATATATATATAACAATCCAACATGTGGATTCCGAACAGGCGGATGCCGAGCCGATGCCGATATAATAAAGGCCAACTGTTCCAAAATTCTAATTATATTTAAATTCAATCATATTTTGCAATTTAAAAAATCCCTGAAAAAAAACTAAAAAAAAACTACATGTTGTTTCGAAGGTATTTATGGATCTGTAATAAATATAATTTTTTACCTATGTACGCCATTTTTTAACGTGTATGTAATAAGCGTATTAGAATGTGGATGAGCTCATCGTAATCTCATTCACATTCTAAGATGCGAACGTAAGATGTTTACATATCTTACTATGTAAACAATGCACTGAGAACTATCGAATAAACTCTTGGTCGACAGAGAGACTGCCAGACCTACACACACAGCCAGCGAGTTAACAGTACCATCGTCTAGTCGATGAAGTAGCGTTGCATACATCATTTATGTACCAACCCTAACAATGGTGGAGGTGCGAGTTTTGTAAGAGTTATAGTAGTTACAGTTTTGTAGTAGTTATAATTTTTACGAATTCCCACAGAGTCAAAGAACAATGGTAGGTTTAATTAAGTGTAGTAAATGTTCAGTTTACTAAAAAAGAAGAAGTCAGACAGTAACAGGGTTATGAGTGAAGGAAAGTCAAAAGGACGAAAATCAGCGCCAGCAGTTCCAACACAGACACCGTTTGAACAATACGACCTTTTACCGTGTCTTAATCCTGATTATGTGAGAGTAGTGAAACGGAGATACAACGATTTTGTGAGCGAAGAATATTTACTACGGAAAGAAGTAGCGTTGAAGTTTCCAGAGCGAAGACTTCCAGATTGTTTAGTAGCCACACCAGAAGCAGACAACTTAAGGGCGGGGCAGAGTCAGTTCACCAGGGAGCTACAGGGTTCAGCAAGTAGAGGACCATTGTACTCAACACCCCGGACGAGTTTCAACAGACGTGTGGCGCTATTAGAGCAAGCTCAGGAATCATCACTGGAAAGCTGGAAACTACTGTTAGACGTGTCAGGGGAGAAGAACGAAGTTTCAGATCCAAACATAGAGAGGTTGCCGTCAGCCGAAACAACAATCGACACAACCCAGAAGGAAAAGTCAGACAGCTCAGACGGGATCGACGAACCATCCATACTACAGCCTGATTTCCGTAAGATTCAATCTCCAACAAAAAGCGTAGAATCAGAAGCCAGCTCCAACGGCAGTCACAGAAGCGGGTTGTACGAGACGTTTGAGGTAATCTCAGAGGGTCATAATCGGGAGCCAATAAGTAAGCGATTTTTAAATTTATCATTACAAGACGAGATAAGGAACGTTGACAACGAGTTAGAAGGCATAAACGGGTTATTTAAGTCATTAAACGTTTCAAAGCCTGAGAAAGAAGCGGAGGTTCATATTAAAGTAGAGGAATCGGAAGCGAAAGAGCAAGAGCAAGCAGAACCAGTCATTATTGAACCTGTGGTAGTGAAACCAGAGATAGTAGAGCCAGTTGTAGAACAACTAGTAGTGGAAGAACAGGCAGGTCCAGAACCAGTAGTTGTAGGACCAGACGCAGAAAATAATAACGACGAGGAAGAGGAGGAACATATTGAGAATCCAGAAGACGAGCCTGAGGTAGATATTTTTATAATGGCTGCACCACCAGTACCAATGCCTACATATTCAGACCCTGTTTTGAAGCAAGAGGCAGTGAACGAGTTTTTAGACGAATTCACATTATGGGCTACCATGTACAATTTGCAAGCAGTACCAGCTAAGGCACACCTTAAACGCGCTATCACCACACCCCAAGCACAATCGTACTTTAGTATTAACAAGGCAACATTGAGTGACGCATCAACATTAGCAGAGTTCATAACAGCGTTTAAAGCAAACTGTCCTATGACATCAGTCCCACGAGCAGCAGCAGATGAGATATTTCGACAGCAACAGCAAATTGGCGAAACAGCTTCGGCATTTATAATGAGAATACAGGACGCATTTGGTGCAAACTGGGAGGGAATGCCAGCTGCTATAATGATTGAAGTAATAACAAAAAATCTTAGAATGAGTGTGCAAAAGTATTTAGCCGAACGCACGTTAGCAACAGAAATAGCAGCATTTAAAGCACAACTTGCAGACTACGATCAACGCAATTTAGTTCGGTTTGACTCACCAGCATCTACACCAGCAATTAAGCAAGAAATTAACGCAGTCATAGAGAACAGCAAAACAGCAGAGTTAGAAGCTAAGATTAATATGTTAACAAAGGAGTTGAAGGCGTGGAAGACATCAGGGAACGCCAAAAGACCACAAGGATCAGCTAATAGCACTTATAGACGAGAAGAGGAGCAAAAGAGAAAACCTAACAATTGCTATAATTGCGACAGACCAGGACATTTTGCAAAGGATTGCCGAGATCCACCATCACAGAGAACTAAGGAGTGGCGGCGGAAGCAGGAGGAGAAACGACGTAGTCAGGGGAGAGGACGATCACGAGAGAGAAGCAGGGAGCCACGTAGGCAGCGATCGCGTGAGCGGAGTCGTGAGTCAGGTTATTATAATGTAGACAATAGGGAGTCACGTAGGCCAAATGATACAAGAGGTGGCGGGAATGCGAATGACTCAAGAGGAAATTACTACACTCCAAATTCAACAACACCAAGGAATTTAAACACGTAGGTGGATCAGTAAGGCCGGACCGATCGATCACCAATATTAGGCCACCAGATACATATGTGAGAGATGACAGTGGAATACAGTTACGAAATAGATTTGAATTACTCAGCGAGCAGAATGATGTCACCACGTCCGTCATTGCCCAACCGGACGTAAGAAATAATAATAGAAATTCAAATAATAGAACTCAAGAGCATGATGTAGCAAGTATTACATCATCTGCGATTGTTGGTAGTAAAGTAATTACGATGTTTATAGATACAGGCGCAAAAGTCAGTTTAGTTTCATCATCACTAGTTAAGAGTGTCGGAGCTGTAATTAAACAAATAAATGGAATGACATTAAGTGATTATAGTGGAAATGTAATAAGACAATATGGAACTGCAGATATGTTACTTGGAATAAATAGGACAATGATAAACTTTGAATTCATAATAGTGGACCAGCCACCCCAGGATATTCTAATAGGACAGGATTTTTTGGAGGAATTCGGAGTAATCATTGATTGCAAGAGAAAGACACTGCAGTCAGACCGATTCGGATTAGTAGTTTTTTCAACAACAGCTGGTATGAATGTGCAGAGGCAAGTCGACGTGCCTTCTGTGTCAAGTCATGCTACGCTTAGTACAAGAAACAAGAAGGACTTCAGTCAACAAGTGACGCAGAAGTCAAAGGCCAATGGCGAGAGCTCCGCCAGAAGCACAAGTGAATACATAAGAAAGGATCAGACGTCCCCAGTATTCAAATCAGGGTTACAGCAACCAAACAAGACGAGGGCAGGACACCAGGTACCCACCCTTCAAAGTAAGTTAAGTAAGAAAGAATTGTCTACTAAACTACAGGAGTTTAGAAGACAACTACAAGAAAGAATGAAGCAACCAGAGGTCCCACCAGCAGGACCACCAAGGAGAAGGAATGAGCAGAGGCCAGACGTACTGAGACTCCACTCAACCGAACGAATTGAAGTAGAAGAAGGAACAGTAATGGAAATACCAATATATATTAAGTCAAAGCAGAAAATACGATACGCAAGCTTTGTTGCAATGTCACTAGGGCAACGAAAATTCAAGGAGTTAATCGTCCCAGAGTTCATCATGTCAGAAACAACAAGAGGAATACGTGTCATAAATCCTTCATCAGAGAAAATCATAATTCAGCCACATGCAGTAATAGCTACAGCAGTTGTTACTGACTACGAGGATTTCGAAATTAAAGCAGTTGATTTAGTAGGAAGCATTCATTCAATACGAGCTGAAATGTCTGAATCTAATTCTGATGTTTTTATTAACAGTCTTACAGCTATGGAAATATCACGCCAGATTCCAATTTACAGGGGACAGGAGCTTGAAAAGGAAATTGAAGCAGTAGACATCAACCCAGATCAGAGCCCGGAGAACATAGAAAAATATAAGCAACTATGCAGAGAAGAACAAGAAGTATTTAAGTTTTCGAGAACCCCACTTGGAGTTTACCCTCATGCCAAATTTAAGATCGAATTGGAAGATACGGAGCCCATCCGACTACGTCCACACCCAGTCAGTGATGCCCAGAACGAGCTCATCAACAAGGAAGTCAAAAGGTTACTCCAGGATGGAATGATTGAACCAAGTAATAGCCCCTACTCAAGTCCTGCATTTTTAGTGAAAAAGAAGTCACCTGACCCTACCAAGAAGGCGTGGCGCCTCGTGACAGATTTTAGAGCCTTGAATAATGTAACACGCAGATTAAGCTTTCCTTTACCACTAATTCAAGACATCATTCATAGGTTTAGAGACATGAAAGTATTCTCGGCGCTAGACTTAGAGTCAGGGTACAACCAGATATTATTAGACGATGACACAGTACCATTATCCGCATTTTCTACAAGGCATGGACTATGGCAGCACCTAGTGCTTCCATTTGGTATGGCATGCGCACCGAGTTTCTTTTCTCAGATGATGGTGACTATGCTAGGCAGTTTACAGTACGAAGCAGTAGTTCATTACTTAGACGACCTTATTGCTCCATCAAAATCAGTAGAGGAAAATATTCAGCAGTTGAGAAAGGTTTTTCGGCGATTAAAAGACAATAACCTACGTTTAAAACCGTCAAAGTGTAGACTAGGCTACAACCGACTAGAAATACTTGGATACTTAGTGACACCAGAAGGACTGCAACCTAACCCAGCATTAGTTGACTCCATAAGGAAGATCAAACCACCCACACATGTCAAGTCACTGCAACGATTTATGGGGGCTATCAATTTTTATAGAAACTTTATACCAGACTTAGCAAAACGAACTGCAGCACTTACAGCCTTGATGTGCAAGGACGTTCCATATGTTTGGAGCAGAGAAGCAAATGACGCATTTGAGGAAATGAAGATGGCCCTTACAACAGCACCTATACTGGCTCATTACGATCCGAAAAGAAAGACAACTCTCAAGACGGATGCCAGTTTGGAGGGACTTGGAGCCGTACTAGAACAACGCCATGTCATCAACGGTAAAGAGGTGGATCGACCCATTGGATATATCAGTAAGAAGACTAACAGTGCAATGAAGAATTACCAGATTCCAGAATTGGAAATGACAGCAATAGTGTGGGCGCTTAAGAAGTTCAGTCATTTTTTAAAAGGAATTCCGTTTGAAATACTCACTGACAACTCAGCCTTACCGTCACTAGTAACTTCAAGGAAGAAACCACTAAGTCCAAAGTTAGCAAGGATGGCTTTGGTGTTAGCAGAGTTTGATATCGTCAACATGAAGCATCTGGCAGGAAAGATTAATATTTTACCAGATTTACTTTCCAGATCATCACCTAATGAGTATAACTCGGATGACATAGATTTTGACATGCCAATATGGACCATCAATAGAGACCAAGTATTCTTTGGTACCCAACACAAGGATCCAGCATTGAGAGAGATAATGAAAGCCTTGCATTGTAGAACTGATAGAGTCAATAAATATGAAAAGTATAAATTAATTAATGAAGTTCTTTATTTCAGAAATCCAGATTTGACAGGACCCGAGTTTTTAATTGTGGTTCCTAGAGAGTGGAAAAATCAGATTTACAAGGATTTCCATAGTTCACAGATGGGAGGTCACCTAGGACGCGAGAAGACTTATCAAAAAATTCGAGCGAGATTCTTTTGGCCTAGGATGAGGAAGGAAATTAACTGGTATGTCAAATCATGTCCAGAATGCCAGAGAAGTAAAGTACCACGACAGAAACCAGCCGGGTTATTTCAGTTTACGGAGTTACCCACCTATCCATTCGAACGTACAGTAATTGACTTTGCCGGGCCCATTAAGAAATCATCAGGAGGAAATAAGTACATTTTAACAGCAGTGGACTACTTAACCAAGACGTTAATCAGCAAAGCAGTTCCAAATTCAAATGCCAAAACAACAGCTAAGTTTATTGTTAATGAAATTGTAACTAAGTACGGATGTCCTAAGTATTTGCAGAGTGACAATGGGACTTCGTTCCTGAACGAGACAATTGGAGAATTGACGACTCTACTTGGGGTAACTCATATTACTTCCAGTCCTTACCACCCGCAGACAAATTCAGTAGTAGAGAAGACTCATGATGTACTCATGGAATGCCTTCGTACATTTGTGAACGAGAATCAGAGGAACTGGGATGACGCATTACCATGGCTGACGTTTGCATTGAATAGTTCAGTACATACCACCACAGGTATAACCCCATACTTTGCTTTATATGGTAGAGAGCCAAAGCAACCGATTGATACACTACTACCAACCTTAGAAGTGGAACAGACTGTGGATTTCAACGACAATGCTGTCAAGGCCCAGCAGACTGCAAGAGCAGCGATGGAATATCAGAGACAAGCTTGGGCGAAACGATACAACCTTACTAGAAGGGAGTGTACCTTCAAAGTCGGTGACCTGGTTCTCCTTCGAAATTCACACACCAAAAAAGGAAGAAGCAAAAAATTGATGCAGACTTTTGCCGGCCCATTCCAGATAGTAGAGGACATGGGACGGAATGTGTATAAGTTAGAGGCTCGACGCAAAAATAAATTAATTCATGTATCTGTGAACATTGAACGCCTTAAACTTTTTTATTTTAGAGATCCAGTAGCAGACCGACAGCCTCAGTCCACACCGGCGGGTCCAGCTAGTACAGTGCAGCCAAACACGGTGCAGGAAAGAGAGCGTCAGAGTTTATCACAAGCTACTAGGAAGGAACCTACTCCAGTGGAGCAGAGTGAGGGAAGGAGTCATACTCCCCCACCGCAAGGGTGTAGGAGCCGATCTTCATCCCCCCCTCACACTCCAGTAATAATTCAAGCTCCAGAGCCAAAAAGAGGCAGAGGCAGACCCAAGGGTTCCAAGAATTGGATGCCAAGATTAGAAGATCCTACATTAATTAATAAAACTAGATATAATTTGCGTTATAATAATAGAAGTGGCTAGAGTAAGATATTTGAAGTAGTTCAAGAAATTTAAATTTTTCAAGTGTGCGACCAGTCTAAGGTATGTAATAGTCAGGTATTACCCGCTAGCATACGTAGAAGGAGGAATGAGTTTAGGTGAAACGTCAATCCAACTATTCGTCAGCTCATTGTACCATATCCAGAACTAGGATCCCATCCTAAGCTTAGAAGCCGGATGCCCGGATCTGCCACCGCAGGTCCTTGAGGACCTATATGCCGGAAAACTAGTACTCATCATTAGTACACGGACAGTCAGGGAAAGGAATAGTATGGAGTTTGATATAAAATTAGACGGAGTTAATTATCGGGACACATAAACTCAATTCTCATTTATATCCGCTGTAGTCGGATATAAGATTTTTTGTTCCGAATACGGGGCGTAGTTCGGATAATTTTAGTTAAATAGAAAATACCAGTAGATTGGTCACACAATTTTTTTTTGTTATGTATAGTTTTTACATGTATTGGTTGAAATTGTTAGAATAGAATTGTTTTTTTTTAGTAGTAGAATATTTGAATTTTGTTGGGATAAAACATGTCAAGTATTTTTTACAAGCTCTTGGTCGCGAACAAGACTAGTGAATAATCAGGCATGATTACGAACAAGGAAATTTGAATATAGAAATAGTAGATGAATTTATAAATAATTAATTTATTTAAGTAATAAGTTAGCCACATAGTATACCTAATGATACGAGATAAAATATAAGCATTACTAAGAGTGTCAATGTCAAGGTCAGAACCTTGGCATTCAATACAGTAGATAGATAGACTACCTAATTAAGGGACTAAGTCCGTACAGCTGTGCCTCAATATCAAGGACTTTATTGTTGTAAGTGGGAGGAGAGTTGGTGTACGTAAAACCAGCCTGCTGGACCAACAACTCCTCCACCTAGAGAGATATATGTATTTTGGAAAATAAAGAAACTTCGGGATTAGAAGGCCAAAAATATTGTAATATTTGTATAATGTGTAATTAAGTATATAGTAAGTAGTAATTTGTAATGCCATGGTAATATAGTATTGTAAAAATAATATATACTTACCTGCGGTTGTCTTCATGCTTGAAGGCTAAAAAACGAAAATAAAAACTCCAATGGGAAGTATGTAATTAGTAAAAGTTAGAATTACGAATATTATTACGACTGTAATGTAAATTAATAGAATATAACATGTAGATAGTATTTTGAACATGTATTTTTAATTTCAGTTATTTACCTTGTAATACAAATAATATGTAGCACTAAATCCGTAAGTGGAGCGTGGATAGCCAAAATCACCGGTCCGGGTTAGTCCGGGTCGAAAGTCACCGAAGGGGTCATCCTGCAGCAAGTGGGGCCCATCTAGAAATAAAAAGATTTAAATTACGTAGTATTTGCAGCAGACGGCAAAAAATTTTGCTAAAAATCATGTTATCTAGGCTTAAATAGTTATGTTAAGTAGTATAGTTAAAATAGTATATAGTATCATGTAGAGCTGAATTTTACGAATTTTTTAAGCTATTATAGAAGTTTGTACGTACCGAATTGTCCAAATTATGAAGATTTTTGTCCAAATGGTAGGTAGAACTGGAAAAGGGAGCAGTCCATCCAGGGATTTGTATTATTTAATTATGCGTATTCTTAAGTATTGATAATATGTATAGTGTATAAATGATGGGCAGATTTTATTTTGTCAAGATGGTTGACCAAGTGACACGTCTTAACAGTTTAATTACGTGTAATTTTAAGTAAGTAGTATGTGTATATAGATACGTTACATACATAATATACTGTTAGTGTAATTAATGCATTTTATTATATAGATTACGTTGTAGTATTAAGTTGTATTGATGTATTGTTTTACGCTGATGTAGAGATAAAGCTTCGTTTATTATATGCGGAGGGTGTATTAGAATGTGGATGAGCTCATCGTAATCTCATTCACATTCTAAGATGCGAACGTAAGATGTTTACATATCTTACTATGTAAACAATGCACTGAGAACTATCGAATAAACTCTTGGTCGACAGAGAGACTGCCAGACCTACACACACAGCCAGCGAGTTAACAGTACCATCGTCTAGTCGATGAAGTAGCGTTGCATACATCATTTATGTACCAACCCTAACAAGCGAAGCAATTTGAAAGCACAGAGACGAACTCAAAAACATTCGTGAAAGTGAAAATAAATCTTGGAAGTTTTTATTTTGCCTATAATATATATATGATTTTAGAATTGGAGTTTTAAGAGATTTATAGATGACCTATATGACCGACTAAAAGAAATTATTTTGCTACTTAAAACTCCTGCCCAGCATTTACTTATTAGCTTCTTATTTCAATGATATTATTATAGAAGAAGAGGGAAAAGGGAAAAATATGCTTTCATGATACAGCTGTTCCCTGCTAATGCATAAATAATTACGTCACGCGCTCTTGTTGATACATTTTGACTGGCAATTTGATGATGTGGATGATGTACTTAAATACGTACCAACCATGTTGATATCAATACAAAGATAAGGCGTCGTCGTCGTCGTCAACGTTCAACGTTTATATATACTTAAAACCAAGTATTAAAAATTCATATATAATTTTACTTCCATCGTCATTCTCATTATATTACTAAACAGCCAAGCAACAGCAGCATTCAACATTGTGATTGGTTATTGACATTGGTTATTGGTTTTTTTATAGGAACAAGATAAACGAACGTGTCAAAACAGTCAACAGCATTAGAATATGCCTTCTTGGTATCACTTCGACTTCGTCTTCGTTTAAACTTTAAATTTAAATTCGTATTTCTTAAGTACTTACTCAGCACTCAGCTTAGTTTTTAGGTCTTACTTAAATATCGCAGTGTCTTTATTTATATAGATACAATATACTTTGCATTTTTAATTTCTACTTTTTTTGCATCTGATTACAGATTTCATTTCACTAAATAGAATTAATTGTATCATGCAGTTTCCTACTAGCACACACATACTGGCCATATTTCTATCCCTCCATTTTTAAAACGATAATAAAAACTTAAACTGCACAGTACTGACTATGTATTTTGCTTACTCCTATTAAATCAGAATAATAATAAAAAATGTCACGTTGATTAGAATTGGATTAAAAATTAAAAATTCAGAGAAGCGACAAGGAAGCGGACTAAAAAAATATTGTACATAACATATGATGTTTAGGAGCACATAATACTAATACTACAACAACAACATGATAATGATGATGATGAGATAGCGTTACATACGAAGAGGATACGAAACGAAAACGACTCACCCACGAGCAACCGCTAAACTACAGGCCAAAGAACTTCCAACTTACTATATGTAGGTAAGTAGATATATGTAATAATTATATAATATAATCTCTTTAAGTAATCTACAACAAAAACAAGGATAAGTAGTGTGGCACGTACCTATGTAAATATTTAGGTGCCTATCTACCTACTTCCATATACACCTACATACTGATAAGTGTACAAAAGACAAAAAAAAACAAAACAAACAATGGTAAAAACAACTACAGTACATGTATGTAATTGCGTATTGTATCTCTACACATGATACAATCTCTAATCTGCCACATGTGCCTAACTATTAAGCTATAGGTATATCTAAGAAATCTTAAATCCACTATCAACAATCTCCTTTAACTCCTTAAGAGACACAAGAGACTCTCCACTCTCAAGTTACATAATTATGTACTCGCAAAATAATATCCGCTACCCCCATCAAACTATCATCATAATATCCTAACAGGACAGAACAATCGCCATCACAGAAGTCGACATTCTACTCTACAGTACACAAAATAGCTTACAAAGTTCTCATTCTTTCTTATACCACCACTTGTAAGACTATCTATTAAACTAAAAGAAACCACGATTAATTTCCTTTCAAACAAAAATTCCCCACGAGCGGATGTCTACTGTCTATCGTCTACAGTCTACAAGGCATATTGTTGTCATTTCTATATATTATTATTATTATTTGGGTTTTATTCATTCTTGTTAGTCATACAAAAACACTAGATTTACACATACACAGTAAAGTCACAAATACATGATAACATTACCGAAAACAGCATAAATAATTTTGATAGAGACACCAATTTACAAAAATTTGCTTTAACCTACCTACTAACACTGCTGTGAACGTCAGAGATTAATTTTTAAAGGAAAAATGAAGAAGCCCGGCGACATGTAACAAGCGCATCGGTATAAAAGAATTTTCTAATATCACTTACTGAAGTCTGGCACTACTAGTAGAAAAAAAAAAATACTATAACTATTTAGTGTATAACTATCATTAGGACATATTAAGAATTTTTACTAACATTGGAATTGTAGACTTTTTGTATCTTTCAGTACTACAACTAATCAGACTATATTTATTATTCAGCCTGTTCGACCGGGAGTTAGATCTTTCATACTTCTTAAGCCAATTTTCATATCTACCAGATTTTACTAACTTCTTACCAAATTTTGCTAACAGGTTTTTGTACCTTACTTCTATTTTAGTGAGTTGAAAATTAGAGCTAATATTTTCGTAATTAGTACTACTAACATATTTGTTTGACATAATCGACAGACATCGACAAGCCAAGGGGTCAAGGTATATACTAAAACTGACATAGAAACATACTGTAAATGTAGACGTTATTGTTTCGTATTTCGAATTCGACTCCCACAAAAAAAACTGAAACTTGTACACCTTGCCCTGTATTTGTGTCAAACACAAAATATTTTGAAAAAATCATTTCACTTTATTTACTTATACAGCAACAATTTAAACACATGTAAAATTAATTATACATTGTCAATTTCAACCTTGTACGGATATGTTATTTAGCTGTCACATTTTAATTATGTAATGATGTTCTTAATTTATTTTCTTGAGTTAAAGTTTCATTTAATTACAGCTATATGTGGGATATGGGACTACAATAACAAAACTCTTATAAATTGAAATCAATTATGACAGACTTCTTTTTAGTTCTTTCACCACCCCAGAATTTAATTAAGCACTAGCATAACTATATATGAGGATTTTACTAAACATTTATAATATGCGCATCGATATTCCATATTTCCATGCTAATATTAACGTCAACGTTTAACGTTAATGTCAACAGATTTGACAAGTATTATTATTAAACATTCGATTTTAAATTCGAAGGAAAATGTAATAAAAGAAAGTATGGCTATATCCGTAGATTATAATCATAGCCCAAATGAAAAACCACCTAACTGCCTATACCTATACCTATATTTATATTTTTTACCTTTCTTCTTTGAAACAGATACTATAAATGCTCAATAAATACAAAGTTGAAAGTGTTACAAAGTTTGCCAAAAAAGGGAATAAATAACAAAGCCCTACCTCTCCTCCGTCCACGTCCAAACAACAATGGATCAACTATACACAGAGTCATCAGACAGTCTATACCACACTAAAAACTAGTAATAACAAAAGTACAACTATCTAACCCACATATATATCTATTATATTCAAATTTTTTACAAATTACAATAACGTGCTCGATAAGGATATGGGTATGATGGATACGATGGTGGAGATCCAAACCAAAAAAAAACACATGGACATGGACATTGACAACTGTGCCGACTCCTATGGCTGCCCACTCATAATTTCATTATTAATTATGCAGTCCGTGTCGAATAAAAAGGCGGACATCAACAGGAGAATTTTGAATTGTATAATGTTTTTTTACTCTCTAATTAATTAACATAAAACAAGAAGACCTATACCAAAAAAAGACAACTAGAATTTTAATCTGTTAAGTAAGCTTTTTTACAGTAGGTATCTATACCTAAAAAACAAACAGTTCACATCCACTTATTTAAACTGTGCGTAACCTGTTTGAATTTGAATCACATGAACAACAGCCACGTGTTCAATCATTGTTACTCGTTTTAGTTATTATCTATTAAAATGATATCTAGCTGCTTTTTTTCTTAATTTAAAATTACACAAAAAACATCAACACAACAATAACTATTATTATTTCCAAACTTTAGGAATATATAGCGGAATAACACAGAAATAATTTAGAGTTGTATGCAAAATTTGAAATGAAAAACAATTTCAATTAAAATTACAATAAATAAATAAACTGCAAGGAAACAAGTAATTACGTATATATAAGGAACCTAACCTACCTACCTACACTAACAAATTTCTGAATATTTGAAGGTTAAACACTTACATAATAGCATAGAGGTATAATCATTCAGTATGAACATCCACACAAGTTTTTTTATTAATTTAGTGCGTGGACGTGACAATTGACATGTGACATAGTCAACTTTAATTATATGGTAATTACATTAAATAATTGAATGTGAGCGTATTTATATAGCATATTATCAGATATTTTAGCCTACCAATAAATACCGCAATTCCAGAGTTTCCTTAAAAAGAATGTTAAATTCTAACTCACGACTCATTATTATAAAATTAATGGATATTAATAAATTAATAAGGCGTACACGTAATTAAGTAGATTATTAGTATTGGCTCAAATTTTGTAACTGTTTTCTGATGAAACAACAATTTTTAAAATCATCACTTTCAACTGACTGTAGTGCTTGACGCGTGACGTGTTGAGTTAATTCCCCGAACAGATAAAATTCAATTTATTAATAATTTATTACCCTAGCTTAGCTATAAATCGCTTGAACTACTAATTATCTACCTCACTTCCTTTCCCATATCACTTACAATATATGTGACAAAAATAACTGGTTCAGAATGTTAGACAATATAACTGCTAATGTGTCCAATGTAGCAGTAATGATTTTTAATATTTGACGAGTTTTTTTAGGAAAACCAGATAAGCCCATGAAATCAAATTTTACAGGAACTAAGAATATTGAATAAAAGGTGGCAGGATTACTTTTTTTAACTCAATTTTTTTCTACAGGTACTGTAACTGACGAAGCGTCATTACAAGTAGTTTCATACTGGACTGACTCTGGAATTTTTTAGACAATTTGTAAACATTTTAATTTGTTGACTTGTCCCGTTTCGCCAAAAATTCAATAACTTAACATGGAGTCAAAATTTTCGTGAGATGAAATTTTAATCGTTTTGAGTGAAGCCAAACTGTTTTTGACTTGTAAACTTTTTCTTGCATTAAAACATTTACGCACGAAAATTGTCTTCTACAAACTTAAACTACGAAAACACTGGAAAACCATTTAAAAAAGTTAAATCAGATTTGCATCTTTTAGATGAACTTGTCCCATTTTGTCAAAAAACGACATTTCAAAAATTGTTCTGGTTGAACTTTGACCTTCACTATTCAGCACAGCAACGTATCTAGTTTAATAGTACCCTTAGCGCAAATAATCTCATCCTTAAAAAAAATTGACATACCCCGTTTTGCCAAACAACTCTTCATGTTTTTTAATGTGCAAATTTCTTCACCAATTCGATTTTGAAATTTGAACATCGCATCGCTAGAAATAGACGTTCACTATAATACTTAAAAAAAGTCAAGTGTAAATTACAATAATAATTACAGGAAGCGTGTGACCCACTAAAAATACAAATGAACGTTAAACTTTTCTATTTCCACAGAACTAATAACATAATATATATTTCTTTGCAAAAATACAAAATCCAATATACTTAAAGAAAAAACCAATCAAATGAATCAAATCAAGGACAACCTCAATCTTTCTATCTTTCAATTTTTTTTCTCTCAAAATTTCCTTAAACTAACCAGAAACATTGAATCAAAAGGGAAGGGAATATCAGAATGAAGCCAAGAAAACCACAGCACTATTTTACCACCACTTTTTACTTAGACACTGTCACTATAGTGCTGGTCGATTTCTATTTCTATATAGATTTTCTCTACAATTTACGATTTTGACGTTGGGATTTTGAAAATTCAAAGTTTTCCAAGCGTTCCATTGAGTTGTTGTGCCAATGTCGCTATGCGTCCTCAATATTGGGCCTAGCATTTCTATTCTGAATATTTGCAAAATTATCTCCTATATCCGTCCTTATACAATAATACGTTTAAACCGAGTAGTGCAGTATAATACGTAGGTACATGGAATATGGCATGGGAAATAGTATACCTATATGGTCATCACCATCACTATTAGTATCATCACACCATGTAAGTTCAGAGTTGATACCTACCTACCTACCTACCTCTCTTTATGGGGATACAACATGATTGGTGCAATTTCTTTCTTTCCTTCTAAATTAAATTCAATACTCAATACATTGAACAAACTTTGATAAAAAAAACCTTGTCTCATTCTTATTACTTCGCTAAACAGAATAGAGTCTAAAACATAAACAGCTGGAGACAACTCGACAGCTGCTCTTTCCATGGAATCAATTGAACAAAACACAGAGCTTATAGAGGAGAGAAAGAAAACTGCTAATGAAGTCAATAGCCCAGAGACGAGAATGATGAGACTCACAAACAAGACAAAAACCTGTCGATCGGTATTACTATGTAATATGTAATGTAACCCCTACAGTAAACAAAGGCCACAGCAACCGTCGGTGTAACCGTAACCATATGCGTAACATTATATTCTTGGAAAATTCCAATTGACAATTCAGACTAACATACCCACACGTAACATAATAATTATGTATAATGTTTTAGAATTCCAATAATAAATTAGAAAAATAAGGATAGCTAATATTATTAATGGCAAAATACTTATGAAACATAGTCGACGGCTGAGTAAAGAAGTACACAAAATATATTTTATCTACCTTAAACAAACATAACAATCCAGAATGATGCTCATCATAGAAGCATGTTTTCAACTATAATGTTTATGTCCCCCACATACGTGTCAACTTAACATATTGCGATGTCAATAAACACTGTAATTTCTATCTACCGCTAATATTGAAAATTGCGATACAATCCAAAATCTCTTTTTAAGTGTAAATACACATATTATTTTTTTGCACATTTTTGAAACGGGATAAAATTGAGACTTTACACATTGTAAAGCCATGTGGTAATAAAACCTCCCTACTTTGCGTATTAAAGAATGTGTCCGGTACGGACACTTTAGTATGTATGTGCATACACCATTTTTATTTTAAGTCATAGTTGTTTTTGGCCCTTTTGATTACAGTACTAACATGTAAATAGGGCGTTTTGACGCTGTAATAATACTAATACTGTAAACATCCCACAGACTATGACAACAGTCAGTCAGTCACAGTCATCATCACGCCGCAGCACAGTCACAGTAGATATAACGTTTCGCAAGCTGACATTGGGGAATGAAAATCCGAATGAAGCACAAGTCCAAGTCGAAGTCGAAGTCGACTGAATGAACTGAATAATATATGTACTGAAAAGTTTTCAGTCTGAAAACTGAAATGTACGTGTAGTATATTATATTATAATATGTACGTAAACGATATACCGTTCTGGTTCTACTCCAAGACTACAACATATACATACAATGTGTAGGTACTTAACATACATAAATAGATAATAAAATAAAACGGACTGGCTCACTCACTGCACTCCAAACTGCCTACATGATTTTATATAATTCTATACACCAATAAGTACAAAAGTGTACTCACTGATATCCTAGTCTAGTCTCGTGCTCTCATCTTCATTCACCACCATATATTCGCAAATTCGCATTCGAATTCGCACAAGCAACAAAAAATCGCGAAAATGATGAGAGAGAGAATCAGAGCTGAGTAGCTATATATGAGCTTATCTTCTCAAACTAAAACTACAACTACAACCAAACCAAAGGCTAAGGCTGCAACCTACAACTACAACAAGTAAAATAATATGTTAATATTACAATGTATACCTATACAGTATATGTACAAATGAGCCCAAGAACAAGAACTAACAGGGAATCAAACCATAATAATAATAAAAGAATAAAAAATAAAGTACCTTTATAATGTATGAGTATAGATAGTGTAATATATGTAAGTGTGCACACTCGTCGTCGTCGTCTAAAAGGCTAAAGGATAAAAAAGAAAGATGTGCTTACGTTCGTAGAAATGTATAAAAGGAAAACGTTATATTATCAGTAAATTGAGAAAGGAACTAACTAACTCTGCACTGGCCTGGCCTGGTCTCGGGCTTGTTTTGTTCCTTGTTCCACATTCGTATAATTTACGATTACGATTAACAGAAGACTGAGTGAGCTTTATATGTGATATGTATGTATTTAAGGCATATTATGATGATACATACGAACGAGTATGAGCCCCAACATACCATCTTTTATCTCCGCTACTATACAACATATAAAACGACAACAATCATGTGCAGTGTATAATATCCACCAAAACAAAACCTGCCTTCATAGTTCTGCAGTACTATATACAGATAATAAATATGTACCCTATTCTACTACTACAATACACAGTACGGACTGTTTGAGAGAGCTATTTAGAGTTAAGGGTTAGGATGACGATGAAGACGACGACGACAACGACAACGTCGACGAGATTTGAGATCAATCGAGTTTATTGAGCTTACAAACCTTAGAGAGGATGATATGGCACATTTTTGGCGCAAATATAAAATCTTGCGAAAAAAAAATTGTGTATAATATAATACCAGTCCTTGTTTTACTATTCAGTGAGTCTCTGTATTATAAGATAGTTACCAAAAAGGTCTTTACCAAAAAGTTGAAGCTTACACAGATAAAAGGAAAGCAATAATGGCGATGGCGTATAAATGCAACGCTTCTTGTTCTTGAGATAAAAAAAAAGCATAAAGCAATTTCCCAATTCAATTCGATTAGATTCCAAATTTGCAAGCAATGCCATTTATTTTATATATATCCATGTAGAATGTAGAGAGTTTCCATCCGCAGAATAGAATATTTGTCCTGTTCGAATCGAAGTTAGAATCGAATCAAATTTAAATGCGGGAATTCTTGTAATATATACTACTACTGCACACAATAATTATTGTTACATCAGTTCCGCTATTTCCTATATCCTATAGTAATAAATAAGAGACAGCAGTATATATCCTGATTAAAGTTAATTCTTTAGAGATAGAGACAGGGTAACATAGATAGTAATTAAAGAAATAGCCTAGTGCCTAGTAGACAATAATGATGGTGACAATGACAGTGATGGAATGTGTACTTTTTCAAATTTAATTAAATGGTGAGAGGAGATCACCAGTTGTTACGTTCACAAATATCTGGTAACGTATAGAACTTCTTCCTTTTTTATAGCCCACGTGTGAATTTCAATTGGTAATGTAAATTTATACGACAATCTAATTTCTCTCTGAATCTACGATAAATCTAAATTTTCATATGTATTATTTTAACATCTATTTTGATTTGGAACATAAATTACGATCTACGTAAGAAAACTTTACAAAAATTGTAATTTAATGCTGTTTTAATTCCTGGGGAAATAAAAATAATGAAGATATATTTACTTACAACTACAGATACAGGTTACATAAGGGACTTCCTCACGTGCTAAATATCATGTGTCTTGATTTTTCATATTTTTCAATTTCAATGAAATTATGGAATTAATGATATATATACGACATACATACTATTATATAACTATCACTACATGAGTGCAAGCTCATAATAATTATATTACATTATTATAATTAAATGTAATATGTATTAATGCGGAGAGAGTGAGTGGAGGCACGGCCTGTACGTTCACGCGTATACTATACTCTGTGAAACTTGTAAGTTGCATGATAGAACATGCACTTTTAAGTTGTAGTGTACGATTTCCTACTACTCACATAATACACTATAGATAATATGAACTAGGATAACAATCACTGACTAAAACAAGCTTCCTGCTTACCTTGAAAAATCCAACTTGAATTCCAAAAGTTAGTATATAATAATAATGATATTATTATTTGAGAATTTAATAAGACTTTTTGTGACTTGAGAATCTTGGATCTTGTTTTGTTTGTGTGTGTGTGTGTATAAATTCAATTTCCAGTTTCAATTGGTTTCATCAATGATACTTCTAGAGAGTCGCAGGCAGAGGAACACGCCGTATAGTTTCTGTCCTTGTGTGTAGTTCATGAATTCCAATAGTATAAATTATTATTAAATCAAATTTGAAAATTAAATCGATAGCCACACAAGGAGGAGTGTCAATTTTGTAATTCAATATCAATAAATATTTGATGATCAAAACTATAGTATGATCTGGTCTTTCTTTCTGGCTTGGAGCTACTTAATATTTTGAACCCTATGATGGATGATAATAATCTCTTTTTAACATTCCCTACGCACGCACTTACACACAAAATATTAATTTTTTTTAGACTAAACTTTCTATTCTCGTCTACTGCTGAAGAACACTAAAAAAAACGGATGAGAATGCGTGGCAGTTGTAGCGGAAGATTTGTAAAGATTTTTTTAAAAAATGTTAAACTTGATCATCAAAGGACGTTTCACACACTGCTGACTGTCGAATTATGTGTAGAAAATTGGAGAAAAGAAGAAAAAAATGAAAAGGATCCAATCCAAAGGAGTGTGCCAATTCTGCGATTAGATTTCAGATTTCCTCTCCGGATTCACACGATTACTGATCAACATCAACAACTAAAGCAGCTTCGCTCGCTGTCTTTTGCTCGAAATCTGAAATAATACACAAAGAAAAATCCAAATTAAAATTTTCCGTTTTGAGGATATTAAAAAACGGTAGAATCTAGAATCGTGTGTAGAATTTAGATTAAATTTTTTTTAAATGAAAAATGCTCTACATTTTTTCCATTTATTTAAATTAGAATTTCAATAATAATTACTGTCTCCTTCCTTCACCACAGTCGCATCACAATCACAATCTTTCACAAAAGTGCTATACTCTCAATTTGCAAGAAATAATTAAAACACGGAAAGAAAACGAATGGGTTTAAAAAAAAATAAAATTTAAATACAAAATGGACACGTTAGGAAATAAGAATTCAACGGCTTTTACTATAAAAACAAATGATCGTAAAACTTTAAATGAAACGTATAATTAGGATGGGTAAAGAATACGACGAGAATTAGGATGGGTATATAAGGCGGCCGCGGCCGTGGATGCCAGGCAGGTCTATAGGGAATATGGAAGGGGACAGCAACATAATATGAATGAAGGAAAAGCAAAAAAAACACGAAACTATCAATACATTCTTAACATTTGACGAAGACCATTTGACTTTCAATTACCTTCCAACGCTCTCAACAACACAACGTCACGTTAATAAATAAAATCACACAAAACTGTGGAGCTGTAACATACTACGCTCTGTATGCAGAGCAGAACTGCAGAATGCTGCTCAAAAAATAACATGAGGATGGAAGAATCTGAATCTGACTGAACGTTTGACGGTGCCAAAAATTGGTAATTTTGGGCAATCTGCCCAACTAAAGCTCACACATTGGAAAATGCCAAAGTGTAACAACTATCACCCTAATCGTACGACATGAGTAATGTATAATAATAATAATATAATAGTAATAATAATTATAACTCTAAAGTACCTACATCATAGAAAATATTATGACGACGACAGGAACATAAAGATAGGAGACCGTCATTGGGAGTACTACGTAAGCAACAAAAAAAAATACAGTTTTTGAGAGAATTTTAAAGGTAATGCCAATTTATATAAGGGTTTGAAAAAATATGAACAAGTACAGACACTCCACTGCATAATCATTAAATGTTGAATATTAAAATTACAGACCATTTTCTCTACAAAATATAGTCTGTAGACATTTGTTTCTCAAACAACACACACTTAATTTTGGTTTTCTGTCACTTTTTAAACTGAACCTTTTTGACCTACCTGACTTTTGACTTTTACTCATTTGTTGAGCACAAACTTTAAATGTAAATTAGTTAAGAGTTAAAGAAAAAAAAGGAAAAGTAGACGTCTATGTGACGTGACGTTCCGGTACCGGTACCGGCACCGGCTTACCGGTATATCAATATATGGATCCTAGACGTAAATAGATGACAGTCCGCCGTCGTCAATTTTATTCCCAAACAGTTGTAAGCGGCTGGCGTATATAAAGTATCTTTTCGAAATTGGCATACTGCATGGTTTCGTGAATCTTTAAAAATGAAATATGAACTTTAAATTGCCAGTAATACGGTATACACACAATTACATAAGTACAGTGCTCCGTCGTTTTATCTGGTCTAGTTGATTTCAAGGATTGCCGCCGGATTTACCAAACGATTTATGGAAATTTTCAATTTAATATTATGAATACATTTAAGTAGGGTAAATTAATGAATATATAAGATTTTACTTTTTGTACTATCCAATTCTGTGTACAAACAAAAAAGCAGTACAGAAAATTTCTTGTACTCCAAGAATTGCCGATTGCCACGTGTAGAGTGTACTGCGTTGAAAACTACTGATAACTTTAAATAATTGTTTCACTGCTGCTTCTTACAAGAAATGCTTTAGTGCATGCTTATACCTAAAGATAAAGAAACAATATCCAGGAAAAAATTTTTCAAAAATCAGACCGTTTACTGAGGTGCCAGTTAACCTAGCCGAAAATCAGATCAGTAAACAAAGAGAAATGTTAATAGAGGTGTGCATACACAAGGGGATACTGTAAATCCTAGACATAGAGCTGACATATATTTGTTTTGATATGATTAATATGTAGCACTTTTTCATAATAGTTAATAAAATACTCCTATTTACAATACTTATAGTTTTAACAGCCAAAGTCTGGGCGACTGCCACTAAAAAATATTTATATTTCCGTGCACATTAGGTGTAACGTATCAAATAGTCGTTATCAGTATCAACAATTGGAATCGGAATCTTTAATCGTGAATTCACATGAGAAACTGTAACAACCGCAACTTCCATAAAGTTAAATGGAAATTAATTTACTGAATGCTGAATGCGAAGATATTTAGCATGAGAACGTTTTGAACTCTTGACTGATATGCTGACTATGCCTTCACTCCTGACCTAGTCACTTCATATACGTAAGATCTACAATTTAACATAACAGAGCAATTCATAAATCTCTAAAGAAAAACTGGCTGGAGAAATAAGTAGGTAAGTACTACATAATTAGTCATTAATTAGGGGTATTCGTTACGCCTATAGCTTTATACTGTCAATCACTTTTAATGCTCTCATTTTTTTTAGTCGTCATATCGTCATGCGTTTGTTTTCTTAATTTAAATCCACATACCTATTGATTGTTTTACTCATTGGCTGAGTAGTTTAGTAATACATACAACATATTATTTAGGACAAGGGATAGGATATATTTAACACTGTACACCGTCAATCACAATTACAGTGCCTGGTCGGCCATTAATTAGAATTTACGATAATTGACACCCTCAATTCGCAATTCAACATTTTGGAACACATTAAGCTACTAATGAGAGTCGCCTAACACGGACAACGGAAACAGATAGTTGACTGCAAAGACACCTAAAACTGAAAAGACTTTTAACTTTGGTTGAGACATAATGGAAAACTAAAAAACCATTGAATTTCAAAGTTGTGAACTTAAAATTTTAAATATTTTGAAAGTTCAAAGTTGAACCTGAACCTGAAAGCTTGGGATACATTTTTCAACTAACAGTCACATGACAGCAAACCACAGGACTAATAGCACAGAGATGTAATCCCAAAGGATCTGCCTGGATCCGCACAAATATGCCAGCAACATCTCTATTATTCAACACCTGACACCGCACCAACTACCAAAGTTGAAAGTACTTCGACAAAATATTGTGAATAATATTTTGTATTAACTACATTGTATATAAATCTAACCAATAAAAGATTATTCCTAATAATGTAAACCCCTTGATCCGCAAGCTGGGCTGGGTTACTGTGTCATTTAAGGCAACTTTCTGTATTAATGAAAGCAGTTGGCGAATAAAGCCTATCATCATATTATTATTATGTACAATAAACTGAAGTGTTAAAGCATACCACACCATACACGACGTACAATAATAGTCCGTACAACGTATGAAGTATGTTGAATGTTGTACGTTTGACGTTGTACTCAAGTATGTACCTCCACAAATTAGGAAAATAAATGCTTATAAAAACTTACGACCTGAGCATCAAATTAATTGTTGATTAATTAAATTGTCAATTATAAATACATTGTACTCGGCACTCTGCTTTAACACATTGAAAATGTACATATTGATTGGATTGAATTGAATGTAAAGCTAAAAGTAACTCACCTGGCTGGTCTGCTGTTTAAAATTGTAAATCACAATCAAATTGTTTCGCTGTTGCTGTTCGTAATCGTTGACCGTAAACTGACTGTAGCGGTAATATAGTTGTAACAAACAATTTTTCTTCAACATTCAAAGATGTTCGATTGAGTTAGTCAATAATCCGCCGACCGTGAACTTCAAACTTGCAATGCTGCACTTGGTCTAATACTAATAAGTACTGGCAAACTGGCAACTAACAACGTAAATGAGAACTAGTTATTAATATTTTCAAACAACTTTTATCAAATTACAAAAATGACCGATGATTAAAACCGATCTCAGAGCCAGTCCAGTTCAGGCGTGCATACCCCATGTCACGAACATTATCAAATAGGACCAGGGCACATACGACAGGAGGCTCTCAAAACTCGAAATTACAGTCAGTAGAAAAACCGACTGAGCTCGTCCTCAAAAGTCAAGAGGGTTATTACACATTTAACACACACACGGGCTGGGAACTGGGTAGTGGGAAGACAGTGGGAACAAAACATAAATAGCGGAAGACAAGAAGGGAAGGCGACCGACCATGCACCCGTCCGTCGTTTAACCCTTTCTCAGTCTATAAATGTGTACACGTTGAACGAACGTTACCACCACAGGGTATACAATGTAATTTTAATGATGATATGTAAAAAATTCAACACAATAATTTGATAATATCAAAAATCAAAATTTAAAATCCAGACGGCAACTGGACTCTAATAGTTGATGATAGTATAAAGTCACATCACGCTCACTCACTCACTGGTGGGACTGGCAATCGGCTCAGCACTGTGGGGACTGCCTCGTCTGCAATCTGCAATACGAATATGCAATGAATAATAAAATTGAATGAGGAGTTATTTTTTTTTGGTTAGGAAGATTTTGTGCACGGCTCCTCTGATCTGCCTGACTATAATAATAATAATATGATGATGATATTATAGGATATACTGTGGCACTGGCGCTGGGACTTGGGACCCTTTTTAGGAGCTTGTTCGAGTCTCTCTTTTTGAGTGTGTTTTACAAAATCTTTTAATGCTCTGTGCTAATGCTCTGTGCTATCTATCTATCCTCTCTTCTTCTGTCTCACTCTCTGCTTGTTGTTTTGCTTTGTACTTTTGTTTGGGAAGGAAAATAACATATTGATGAAAAAGTGCGCACGTTCACGAAGGAAATTAAGGTACAGCCTTCTTCCGCACTAAAATTTTACACTATCAAAACTTCCCCGCCTACCTTCCTCGATTCCTCGATTTAGCCTCTCAATTTATCACGTCCCATCATCCACGCTCCGACCGACCAGTCCACCGACCACCGTCACCATTATCATCTCCGTCCACAAACAAACAATTCCTATTCCAGACCAGAAGATCTCTCTACCAGCAGAACCAGAAAACCAACATTCACTCAACTCACAATTTAGTCAGATGTAGGAAGATCTTTAATGCAAATACATAGTACCTTAATCAAAAACTTTTTAGTGATTGAGAGAGCCTGCACAAATTATGTGGTAACTGTTTTGTGCTGACTATCCTTTTACAAGGTAGCACATACCAAAATGGGATTGAAAACTTGGGATTTTGATACGTTGTAATTTATGCAGGTTTCCCACGATATACATATATATTTGAATTTAAAAGCTGCGTCGCCGATGACACTATTGTGGCGCGATTTTCATAGGTTTGAATTCTCTGTGAAAGAGAAACTATAAAAATTGAAACTATTGAAAGCATATGTTTTTTTCGGAAATATTGACAAGTACTTAACTATTACCTGAAAGTTATTTTCTGCCGAAAAGATAAATTTCAGATTTTAAATTGCCAATTTAAAGTTATTTAAGTTTTCATTTGCAGTTTATTTGCTTGTGCCGCTGCGGAGGACCTTCAGATTTTCACTAATTGTGACTTGATTTTGATTTTAGATATTCAATATTCAATATTGTTAGGTTGCGAAATTTTAGTTTTTGATTTTTGAGAATCCGGGTGACGTTTAAAATAGTTCCGTTTGTTATTGTTGTGTGTTAATTGCTGTAAGTTGAAAATCTAAGATGACGCAAGTTAAGGTAAAACGAATTCGGGTTTATTATTTTATTTTATTAGGAAGCTAATAGGGCAAGTTTGAAGTTTAAAGTTTGAAGTTCAAAGTTATGGAATTTAGCATGGCATATATTATTATGATTATGTAGTTTTGCTCTAATTTAATTATTTGATGTAGTCGTAGGTGTAGGTATTTTCAGTCTAAAATTTGATTGAATGCACTAAATGCTTTTGGCTTTGTTTACATAATTGGACGATAGACAATAGAGTGTAAAGCAGAACGTTTTAAGTATGACATATGATATGAAGTAGTTTAAAATTATTGTTGTTGTTGTTTTTAGACTGACCTTTCATCCATTCCTATTGATATCCATGCAAATCGTTTGCTGGATTGGTTAATTAGCCGCCGTCACTGTAATAAAGATTGGCCGGAGAAAATTGAAGGTATCCGGCAGAAAATTAATGAGGCAATTAAAGATATGCCTGAAAATGCTACTATAGGAAAAATTCTTGTGGGGGCATCACGTAAGTTTTATAGATATGGGTTTTTATATTTTGTCTAGACTCACGATACTTTTGTATGGCCGCTAAAATGGCTAGTGGAATAATAAAAGTAATGATTTTACTATAGGCTATATATCAGTTAATAGTAGCTTATGCATTCAGATTTGAAAGTACAATGTAATCTTTCATTTTCAGCTATCAACTATTATCACTGCGTGAAAATTGTAGACGTTCTGAAAGAGACGGAAGCGGAGTCCAAAAATATTTTCGGGATGTACGGTTCAAGTCGAATGAAAGATTGGCAAGACATTCTCAGGAACTATCAAAGGGATCATTTATATCTCTCAGAAAGTGCGAGTATTCTTTCTCGAAACGTTGTCTATGAAATCCCAGCTTTGAAGCGCCTTATAACCAAGCTTGAGCAAAGTCAGGCGGAACTTGTAAAAAAGGAAGCAAGTTGTAAGAAGCAAGCACAGGATAGTCGGGACAAATTCCTTAGCAGTTGTCGCCAACTTGGATTAAATTTTGAAGCACAAAGTGCCAATTCCATTTCGCCTTCAGTGGCGACTGTTGGGAAGCAATTAACCAATCAGATGGAAAATGAACTTCCAATTATTTTTAACAAAATTGCGGACAAAGCAAAGGATGTCAAAGATGGTGTTTTGTTCTATCGGCGATTCTTAAAACTTGTTGCAGGGATGTCGGCTGATGAAGAAAAAGAGTGCCTTGGTCTTTTATATTTCCTCATTGGTACGCTGTCTTTAAAAATGAGTTATTTAAATTTTATTAGGTGTAGCGCAATTAATATTAATGCAATTTTAGTTAATAATGTACAAACGTATTACAAAATTCATGACGTTCATGGTTTTTATTTTTTTAACAGAAAAGGGTAACCTCACAACCTATGAGTGGAAGCATGGGGAGGCTCCATTAAAAATTGAACCTCCACAAACTTTAAATTATTCGTTTGAAGAAGAAGTTGAGAATGGTTCGGCTGATCTTGACTTGGACGGGGGTGAAATTGATTTTGGGGATTTGGCTTCCGGCGGCGATGATATTAACCTTGAGACTGGGGATATTGATTGGGGTGACGTTGAAGTTTCCGCAGAAGGAGACAATCAAATTGATTTTTCCGTTGATGATGTTGAAATCGAAACTGCAGGAATTACACTTGAGGAGGATGGTATTGAAGGGGGTGTAGCACGGAATGAGGAAGCTTTAACTGTTTTAGAAAATTCTGAGACTCGAGAGCAATTTATCAACGATCTTGTTGAGGTGATTATTGTAATATCGTCTGTGAAAAACCAAAATGATCCATATCCATTTTGAGCTAAAAACAATATCCGCTATCTACAAAAATATTGAAACTTGTCTTGAAAGCATTTAAATAGAATATTTTGCGCTTTTAAAAAACATGTAAATATACCGTTTTATACATTCAAAAGCATGTTGATGGAACATTTTACACTTTTCAAAAACACTTAAATAGAACATTTTCCACTTTCCAAAACTATGTAAATAGAACATTTTCCACTTTTCAAAACTATGTAAATAGAACATTTTACACTTTTTAAAAACTCTTAATGAACATCTTACGGATGTTTCTCATTTTGTTTTTAGTTTTTATGACATAGCTCATTTTGATTCTAGCTTAAATTGGGTATGAGTCATTTTGATTCTTCTTCACAGACGATATGTAAAACATAAATTAAAACATTCCATTATAATATATAAGTAAACAGTAAACTAAATCAAATTCGAAAAGTTAAGTTTGCTGTCGTAATTTTTAAAATTGTTTCATTTTGTTGTAGTTGGAAGGATTTCTTAGCCAAAGAATTGATGAAACGAAGAGCCAGAAATCAAATGAACTGTCTCTTACGTCCCAGGAAGACGAGACTTTAAATCTTGAACAGCTCGAGAAGCTTGTGAAAATTGTGAACCAACTGTACAATATGTTTAATGTAACAAAAACAAAGCAATTTCTTTTAGTGAGAGAGTCGAAACGGTAATTTTTTATTTTCCTACTGTCACATTGACCTTTGCTTGTTTGTGTTTGTTTTGTTAGGCACGATCGATGTGTTTATTTCAAAAATATTTCCGTGTCACTTTTTGTAATTTTTTCTCATTAGATAATTTATTTATGTCTCTTGTTTTCAGGTATGTCATCCGTATTGCTGAGTCTCTCCTACAAAATCTTAAATTAGCTAAGAAACTCGACTATGAAAGTGAAGATGCAAAAAATCGTGCTATTCAGTATGGGAAGGAAGCAGAAGAAATTCGTCCTCGTATTCAGGTTTTAACAAAACAAAGCCGAGAGCTGCAGACAGAACTGGCAAAAGAAATTTCCACCAAATATGATAACCGTCCAGTGTATATTACTGGTGGTGTTTAATGTTTAAAATTATTTTAAAGTTTTCGTTAAATTGGTATTTGATTAGTTCTATCCTGATATTAATGCAAATAACAATCAAACAATCGCATCTAATTGTATTTCAAGTAAAAGTTTATATCTGTAGTTAGTGCTTTGAGTTGTGATTATCAGTACACTTTGTAATAATCGATTTTGAAATAAAGTGTATTGAATAAAAAAATAATTTTGCACACAAACGTGTTTTTTGTGATTGTTTTTTAATTTAATTTTTCACAAAACATATTTACACTTTTTTTATCAGTTTTAAGCCAGATCATTCTGCCCACACGCTGAAACACTATACTGTGAATAATGACTCAATATTTTTAAAGAGTTTAATGTAATAGTACGTGATTACTGTGATGACAATTTTTATTAATTAAGTTTTAACGTTTTTTGCCCTTCTTTCCTTTGTCCTTCCCTTTCCCTTTTTTATCACCTTTCTTTTTCTTCCCGGTTAGATTCATCTGACTAGCCCTCCTTTGTTTTTCAAGCGGAGTCTTTTTGAACCAATTTGTCCAGGCTTTGTCCATTTCGACGAAAACGGGGTCCAAGAGACTCAGTTCCTTCAAAATGTCATCCATTTGGATGAATTTAGCAATGGGTTTTGATTCAACACTTTCAGAGGCCGCTGCATTATCCGCAGAATCTGTCCGCCCACTGCTGCCGGTGGGTGTCTTCACAGCAGAGGCAGGAGTACTATCTGGCTTAGCAGCATCACCTCCAGTTTTAACGGAAGTAGCATCCCCACCACCTCCTCCCGCTGCTAAAGTGGCAGCGTCTGCCTTTGCCTTTGCGGCAGCTTCCTTCATCTCAGTTTCAGATTTAAATCCCAACTTTTTCCCAACCCTCTGAACAGCCTTCTTAATATTCCCAAGTGTCCATGACTCGGACAGCTTGGCTAAGAGTGAGTAATGGATATCAGGAGCTAAAAATTCCACATATTCCTGCAGCGTCGTCCGCCACCAATTTAGCCGACTTCCATACTCTGGCTTTGGGATATAAATCATTCGTTGATACAGTTTCTTGAGAGGTTTGGCCTTGGCTTTCCATGGTTCTTTTGTGAGTCCAATGACAATCATAGGGTCCTCCTCATCCATCGTTTTCAAGAATTTTTTGAGAGCTTTTTTCAGTCTTTTGGGCTCATCCTTCTTCTCCTCCTTTGGGATTTTTTTCTGGTACATTTTCTCGCAGTTATCAATGAGGATGACGGTCGGCTGACAGAGACGACCCACTTTCCCTACCATGTGCATCATCAGCTTTGTTCCGGCATTTTTTCCCTTCCCCGGGTAGAGACCCGCAATATTTTTGGCGGTTAAGTCCATGAGTGTAGCCCCCATCTCGGTACAGACTGCATGGACTAGGCTGTGCTTCCCGGACCCTTCCGGCCCTGCAATCAGGACAGACTTAGTGTAGGGCGCAATCTCATGGACGGTGGGTGAGCCTACAGGGAGGACGCAGATATCCTTGACAGCTCTCTTGATATCCCCGAAGGTTGGGGCAGGATTTGCATCCCCTGGAAATCGCAAGTTCAAATCCTCCCCGGGCATTGGAGGCATCGTTCCACTCTCATGGAATTTTCGAATTGAGCCATTAATTATACTTATTTCACCTTGAAGGTCCGAAAATCGGATTTTGGGATATTTCTTAATTATACCTTTTCGAACTAATTCTTGATACAGGGACTGGAGCGTCCGGTCCTTTGTGAGGTCTTTTCCCTTTTTCTTCTTGCCCTTTTTTCCTTTCTTCCCCTTACTTTTGCCTTTTTTCCCTTTCTTTCCCCCTTTTTTCCCCTTCTTCCCCTTCTTCCCACCTTTTTTCCCTTTTTTCCCTTTTTTTTTCTCAAGTCCTTTCTTGAGGAGAACGAGCTCGGCCCTCATGGCAATGTCCACTTGCTGCCGAACTTCATTCCCGACGAGTTGTCGCTTCTCCGCGATGATGATTTGGTCTTCGTGTCTCTGTTCAGGATTTGCAGTTTCATCCCGTCGACGCCATGTTTTATTGTACTCTACATTTGACTCGACCATAGCATCGAAATTCTTGGGTGGATTGAGCTCAACGGGCTCCGGTCCCTTCTTCTTATTTTTAGCCTTCTTCTTGGCCTTGGCTTTCTCCCGGGCTTTCTTCGCCTTGTCCCGGGCAGCCTTTGCCTTGTCCTTCTTCCCCTTCTTTTTATTCTTACCATCCAGTGCCGCCATTGCTTTCTCTAAAACTTCTTCAGGGAGTTTCTCGGGGCAGAAAGTAAATTTGGAGCCGCCGTGCTCTGCCTTTGGGATTGCGGGCAACTTCCCTTCCTTTTCCTTGATGTCAAGGGCCCAAGTACGAATTTGCCACTTCATTCTTTCTGCCATTTCAGGGGCTTCTACTGTGCGGAGACGAGCCTCGATTGTGATTTGAGCTTCCAAAAAGTTTTCATGGTAGCGCCGCTGCATTCTCCGACGACGCTCTGCAGCCAACTCGATTTTTCTCTCGTGAACTTTGGCTGCTTCCAGAGCTTCTTTCAGAGGACTATTCACACGATGGGGGCCCCAGGATAGACCTAGGAATTCTAGTTCCTCTTCCCGCAATTTTTGAACTCGGCGCCTTGCTAAGAAACGTCGAATCATTCGCTGGATTATGAGAGCAGCTTTGACTGGGTCACTCCCACGACCTTCCGCTGCAGCCTTTTGCTCTTTTTTCTTTTTTCGCTGAGATTCCTCCTCGTCTAGAAAATATTTAGCGAGTTCATATCTGGCGCGACCTTGGCGGGCGCGCTCAACCGTTTGAATGGCAGTCACGGCTTGCTCCACTGTGAGGTCCAGCTCTTCGTCCGCATCAGTTCGGAGGGAGATGGTGACGGCAGCCTCATCAGCGGCTACACTTGCCTCCAGAGCTGCTGCCCGGTCATCTGCTTCTTTGAGGACGGACTCACCCTCGAGCCAGACTTGATGCTCGAGCCACTCTGGTCCCCGGTTGTGTTGATAGTATTTTGGGATCTTGATGTCCAGCTCATCCGGGATCCAGTGGAGCCAGTGCATGTACTCGTCCTGGTAGAAATATTCCGAGAGCTCCGAGCGGACCATCACATCCCGGATTTCGAGCATCCGGGCAATGACCAGATCCAGAAGACGGTGGATTAATGGCGTCTTTTGAGGGTGGACGAGCTGATCGTAGACCATGTCCATTTTCTTGTAGATTGTCACGTATTTGTAGTACAGATCAGTGAGGAGGAGGAGAAGCTGGGATTTGTCTCCACTTATCTGCCCTCCCTTCTTTTCATCTTTAATCATCATGCGGAAGCCTTGCTGGGCTTCGGCCCATAAATTATTGAAGAATGTGTGCGACATTTTTGTTTTCGTTATTTCGGGGAATTTCTAACTGTACGGGAGGAAATTATATACCTAAATCAGTAAATGTACCTAGGCATTTTACAATCGTTAAATTGTATTCTATGTCTCTACCATTTAACCTACTACTTACTATGCGGTATAGTTATATACCACCTGCGCTTGTGTCAAAATAAAGATCAAGCGTCCGTGTAACTCTTTAATCAACAGTCCAGAATGGAGGTCACGACAATCCAATGCCACGCCACACCATAACTCTTAAAAGCGGGTTCGTTTAATTTTGTATGTGTAAAACGAAAACCTGTGTATTTTAAAAATGAACTGTGTATAGATAGTAACTACTTGTACTATTTTACGATCTATCTCGAAATCTCGAAACCCAAAGGCCAAACCAAAGGCGTTTGGGTGAATTGGGTGCTTTAAACGTATTACTCATGTTTAAAACTTTGGTATTTTAGTTTTACAAAATGAGTTTTGAAAGACTTTGTGTTTGGATTTTAATTTATGTTGAGAATTTTTCAATGTTCTTTGCACCAGTCAGTATAAACGAGAGAAATTCGAAAACAACAGGGCACTTTTGTTCATCCCTTGTTTATTGTCCGGCCGTAACGTGATGGCGGCAGCCGTAACAACATGGTATGTAGCAGTGGAAGCAAAAATCAAATGAAAAGTTAAATTTCTAATGAAATTCTAACCCATTTTTTTTTAATAAGGAATTTATTATGAAAAACATAAAATTTCTACCCAGTAAGCCTCTCCCAAATGAATTACAGATTACGTTAATTTATTATATTTATAAAAATATGCAATGTTGAAATATTATAAACTATTAACGAGCTGTAATTTTGCTGTACTTAATAATTTTGTTTTGACTTTCCTACATGAGATATATGCTATAGAATATACCGTCTGTGAAGAACCAAAATGACCCATTTCCAATTTAAGCTAGAATCAAAATGAGCTATGTCATAAAAACAAAATGAGAAACATGCGTAAAATGTTAATTAGGAGTTTTTGAAAAGTTTAAATTGTTCTATTTTAATGTTTTTGAAATTTTCAAATTATTCTATTTACATGTTTTTGAAAAGTGTAAAATGTTCTATTTACATATTTTTGAAACGCGCAAAATGTTCTATTTACATATTTTTGAAAAGCGTACAATGTTCTATTTACATATTTTTGAAAAGCGCACAATGTTCTATTTACATATTTTTGAAAAGCGGACAATGTTCTATTTACATATTTTTGAAAAGCGCACAATGTTCTATTTACATATTACTGAAAAGCGCAAAATAATCTATTTACTTAAATGCTTTCAAGACATCTGTATTTCAATATTTTTGTAGATAGTGGATATTTTTTTTAGCTAAAAATGGAAATGGACCATTTTGGTTATTCTCAGACGATATGTTATAGAATTACATTGGATGCTCCATCATAACCCTACAAACCTTTACATGTACTAAAAATACAAAAATATTGTAAGTTCATAGCAATGACTAAAAATAGTTGTTTCAATACAAAAACATAATATATAATTCCAATAAGTAAAAATGTTTTAGAAAATAATTTTATGCTTTTGCAGCTTTCACAGCTTTTGGTTTATTTTTAATCTCATTGGCCTCCTCACGTGCTTCAGCAATAGCTAGTCTTGTCTTCATGAGGGGCGTTTTACTAAACCAATTATTCCACAATTTCTCTTGCTCAAAGAATAAAGGATCCAACTGGGACAGTTCTCGAAGGAAATCATCCATCCGAATTAATTTTCTCCCGATTTTGGATATTTTTGAGCTGCTCGCTCCTCCTCTGCCACTCCCTTCATTTTTACTCGCCCTCCCGCCCAGTCCACTCCCCGCAGAGGACTTTGACTTGACGGACGCTGCTCGTGCCCGCTCCATCATTCTCCGCTCCTCAGCTATGCTCTGATAATGTTTCCACGTCACATTACTTGTGCACAGACCGATTGCCCCAAGAGACCATCCATCAGACAGCTTAGCCAGGAGGGTCATGTTCACATCGCTATGAAGTTGGTCTATATGCGAAGCGAGGACGTGGTTCCACATGGTGAGACGATCTCCATGGTCCGGTTTAGGGACGTAAATGATTTTTTGAAAATCTTTTTTCAACATTTTAATCGGGGCTATCCAGGGCTCGGAGGAAAGACCGATGATGATGATTTGATCTTCCGGGCCAATAGATTTCAAAAATTTGACAAGAGGCTTCTTCAAACGTTTCGGCTCAGTTCGGTCTGTTTTTGGAACACGCTTCTGATATGTTTTGTCACATTCGTCTATGAGGATGACTGCAGGAGCGGAGAAACGACCCACTTTGGCAATTAGATGCATGAGCATTATGAGACCAGGTTTGCCCGGGTATTTACCTGCAAAAAAAGAACGAAGAACGAAACAATACTTAATACTGAATGCTTGGAAAAATGTAGGGGAAATTACCAATTACCACCATACCTGCAACATTAGCGGGTGTTAAGTCAAATAGAGTTGCGCCTAATTCCGTGCAAACAGCATGAACTAAGCTTTTCTTCCCTGACCCTTCCGGCCCTGTGATGAGGAGTGACCTTGTGAAGGGAGCAATTTGATGAACGGTCAAGGATCCCATGGGCAGAACACACACTTCCCTCACGACCCTCTTGATATCTCCGAAAGATGGGGGTGGATGTGGATTTTGCGGGAAATTTGCGCTGATATTCGCCATCTCTTCCAGAATTGCAGAATCTCCTCCGAGTGCCATATGAAATCTCCGAATGGTCCCATTCACAATGCTCCTCTCCCCCACAAGGTCTTGAAATCGGACTTGTGGATATTTTTTAATTATTCCAAAATGGACCATTTCCGTGAAGAGGGACTCAGGGGTTCGGTCTGGAGTTAAATCTTTGAATTTTTTCTTCTTTTTCTTCCCTTTTTTCCCACTACCCCTTTTCCCTGAGGCCTTTTTCGCTTTCTTCCCTTTCTTCCCCTTTTTTCGGAGCAGAGCCTCCTTTAAAAGAGCCAGCTCAGTCTTCATTATGAGATCCACTTGGACACGAGCTTCATGACTTATGAGCTCACGCTTCACACCAATGATGAGCTCATCCTCGTGGCGCTGATCCGGATTGTGGTTCTCATCCCGATGACGCCAGTTCATATTGTAGTCCTGATTGGCTTCAATGACTTGTTGCAACTGTGTAGACGGCTCGAGTCCACCCCCACCAATGGAAGATGATTTAGATTTAGAGCCCTGTGATTTTTTCCCACCCTTCTTCCCGCCTTTTTTGTCTTTTGGAGATTTCTTCCCTGATTTAGCAGCAGCAGCAGTGTCCTTTTTTGAAGTTGACAAGGCAACTCCACTATCTTCAGAAGTTCCAGGAGGGACGGATTGTCCCCTGTCAGACCGGGACATAGCTACGGATTGGCCATCATCAAAGGCTTTGTCTGGGGAGAGGAGAGAGCGTCCTCCTCGACCCATGTCAAGTTTGGGGAGTTCCGGGAATTTCCCTGTCTTCTTCTTCACCTGAAGCAACCAGGTCCTTAAGTTTGATTTCAAAGTTTGAGCCATCTCAGGCGCTTCAAGAAGACGGACACGTGACTCAATTACTTGCTGAGCGTGAGCGTAGCTGTCTCTATTCATTCGCTGAACTTCCCGTCGTTTCTCTGCATGGTTCTCAATCCGGAGTCTCCATTCCTTGGCTTGAGCAATCACTTTCCCCATGGGGGTATCCGTTTTGTACGGGTTGAATGAGAGGCCGAGAAACTCCAACTCATCATTTCGGAAGCGCTGAACCCGACGATAGGCTATGAAGCGGCGGACGAGGCGCTGGATTATCACGGCTGCAGCATTAGGATCCATAAACTGCTGTTTCTGTCGCTTCTTCCTCCCCTTGGCACGCTCCTCCTCCTCAAATATGTATCTTGCCATTTCAAACCGGATTCTCCCCTGGCGGGCTCTCTCCGCGATTTGAATGGTGCGGATAGCTCTCTCAAGGGACATCCCCATCCCTAGCTCATCCTCATACTCGGCAGTCAAACCTACAAACCCGGGTAGTCCAGACAGGAGTCGATCCTCTTCACTCATTTTCATCACCTCTGCGGTTGCTTCTTCCTCCGCTAATTTTTTCGAGTATTCTTGATCCAGCCAATTTTGACGCTCAGCAAATTCCGGGCCTCTCTCGTGGAGGTAGTACTTTGGTGTTTGGATTTCTAAATCTTCTGGACACCAGTGCATCCACTGGAGGAAATCATCAAAGTAAAAAAATTCCGAGAATTCCGTCTCAATGAGAGCTTGTCGGATTTCCAAGAGTCGAATTATGAGGAGGTCAAGGAGTTTTCGGATTAATGGTCTCTTTTGAGGGTGGACGACTTGGTCGTAGACAGAGTCCATTTTCTTGAATGTGTGCAAGTATTTTATGTAGAGTTCCGAGAGGAATTCCAACAGCTTTATATTGTCTGTGATTTCAATGCCTGGGATGATTTCCTTTTCATCTTGAATGAGACCACGAAGCTCTTGCTGGGCATCCGCCCATAAACTGTTGTAGTAATTGTGGGACATTTTAATAGTGGTGTACTACTAATAAGATTTATTCGAATCCGAACAAATTAAGTTACGCGTAAAGAATTACCTATGTAATGTTAAGTGTGAAGATGTTAAGTATTTCCAGTGGAGCTCTTTTTTGGTAGATAGTGGAATTTTTAATTCAATCCTTGTGCGCTAATTTGTTTAGGAAATATTGATTTAAAACACAGATCAACAACTTTTGATGCATACGGGGCACTGTAGTCCGTTTTAGGCTGCCACAACCCGTTTTTAGATGCTGAGCAAGCATCTATTGGTCTGGTGTCTGGTGTCTGTCTGTCTGTCTGTCTGTCTGTCCGCATGGCTGTTGGTCGCACGCTACAGGTCGCATTTTTGAAGATTTTAAATTTAAACCTTTTTTAATCGCCCAGAAAAGCGAGGGAGAAGTGCTGTATAGTTTTTAGTTATTATTTAAGTTATAGTTTCTTCGCAATTAGCAGTTAAACCGACCAAGAATTAAATCAATGTTTCAAGATAAAAAAAAGGGCTGATAATACATGGAAGGTACATATGGAGCTGAGAGCTTGTCAAGTTTCGCCGTTAGAAATACACATGGAAAATTTTCACCAATATCCATTACAAGTAAATGTACTGCTGACATATGTACGTAACCTATCTATATAGAATATAGATGTTTTCACTTTAAAATTTTTTTCAGCTTTTGTTTTTAACTGCTTGCCACGTACATTTGGATATAGCCTATTGATTGTAAGGGAGGCCCTATAAATGACGTCATTTGTGAATCATGCAATTTTTGAAAATATTACAGCTTTTGTTAACTAGATGCCACGTACAACCATATATGGCTTATTGATGGTAGAGGAGCTTCCATAAATGACGGCATTTGTGAATGGTGAAATTTATAAAAGTTTAGGAGCTACATTTAACAACATGCTGCGCACATTTGTATATGGCTCATTCATGGTAGGGGAGCTTTCATAAATTTTATGTCATCTTTTAGCGTAACATAAATTATCTTGTGCCTTTGTTGTAGCTCAGCATCTACTTCGGGCCGCCCCCGGTCGATAAATCCGGCGCGAAGCGCCGGATTTTTTACAATTCATTACATACAAAACAATTATACAGAATCTCTATGCGAAAAGCATCTTGAGATGGCTGCTACATCTACCCGAAGGAAATAGTGATCAGTAAATAAAACTGGGAATTTCGAAGTGCAGTATAGGTATAAAAAAAATAATAGTAAACTGTTTAATACTTTGTCTGTCTAAGAAAAGGACAACTGGAAAAAGGCGATGAGTTAACTGTGGATTAAAATTAATTGACTATACTCTGGTTAAAGTGAAAGTTATTTGTTTAAAAATTGAAGGCTTTGAATATTTTTTATATTAGAGTACAAACTAACGGTTGAAGGTCTCTGCACGATCAGTACGTCATTACGTTCAGTACTAACTAATATAAAGTTAAACATTCAGTGTTTAATTTTGAATTTTAAGTCAAATTGATATTGACTTTGGAAAGTTACTGTTATGGCAGATCCGGAAAAGTGGGAAATTTTAGCACTTGTAAGTTTAGTATTTTTCTATTAATTGCACTTTAAAAAAAAATGCCTAGTCAGTTATCAGTTATTGTTGAGGTTTATAATTTTCAATTACTTCGGAGTCAGCTCTCATTAATTGTTAATTAATGCGGTTTATCCAGCACTAGTTGTTGTTGTCGTTTGAATTCGACATTTATTTATTTTTAGATAAAGACATTATGAAAGAAGATGGGGCTAGTCGCATTTGTTTCATTCTTATATGTTATGCGTTATAACTGAATTATATACTGTGTTTGATCCAGTAGTAAGTTCAAAGGTATGACTTTTTATTTCTACCTATTCCTTTTGTAATAATAATTTGATCTATGAATTTACAGCAACAAGAATTTGACTGGGTACTCCAAGAGGAAGTCCCAGCAGCGCTCAAGAGATTAAGAGTTGTTGTGGAGGTAATCTTTTCTACAGATTAAGAGACGGATATTGTTCTGATTTAGTAATTAAATACATTGATTAAATCATGTCAAATATTGATTCACCGTTGACTGTGTCATTGTTGATTGTGGTTTGGTTTTTAAAGGAGTGTGCAAGACATTTTCCAGTATGTGTTGGGAGCTTGACGATTCCGTTAAAGTTGGACAAGTTTGTAATGGCATCAGCCTCTCATAATGCACAAGACAGTATTAAATGTATCGTGACCATCCTTGGTGATAACATTACAAATGCTGTATGTGTTAGTTTAAAAAATTTTGAATAACATTATTTTATTATTAGTGACATTATAGGGATAAAATAAAATTGTACGCTAATTCTAGTATAAGACTTCAAAAGCTTTACACCGATTTGCTAGTAGCTGGGAAAAATAGATTTGGATCCACAGTAATTTTTTATGGAGTATCTTTTCCTTAGATCTATTGTATGCTTTAATATTTTCAACTATTTGTATGCTTATTTATCAACTATTCCAGGACATTACAATCAAGCTACACAAAAATACATCTCAATATCATGGTTCATTGCAATCAGAATGGAAGTTACAACAAGTTCAGGACTCGGCAAATCATTTGCAATCTTGTCTGTTACATTTGGATAATCTTGGAGATGGAGTTAAATCCGCGGATGAAGCTCTTCAAGCATTGAATTGTATGACAAGTTGTTTAAATAAAGGACGAAATGCTTTAATTATTCCGAAGAAAAGAACAATTGATGATTTAGTGTCCAGTCGGAATGTGGTATGTAAAGTAATGCGAGGGGAACCAAACAATTCATCTTGTCTTTTTATCATAACTTTTTAATCTGATTTGTACACTAAAATAATAAATATATGTGAATGCTATATTGTTATTAGATAATTTAACTTCGCTGATATTTCATACATGCTTAAACTATTTTTGATTTTGATTTAGAAGTCTCTTCTCCCACAACTCCCACCGGATGTAGTCGTTAGCTTTTACATTCAAGCTCAGAAATTATTTTTTGCCGTGTATCTTCTCAGTCAGACCCAAGGGAGTGTCAAGTTTGATGTGTTTCAGGCTGAGTGTACTATTCCATGGCTTAGTGAGGTCATTCTGCTGTACTCGGATGCTCTTCAGCTGTGCCAGCAGCTTAACGATAAGGTAAATTATTTAATTTATAAATTACGTACTAATTGCGTCAGATATCGCTTACTTTCAAAGTTTGGACTTTGTTTCCTACGGTACAAGACTTTGTAGGCATCATGTATAAAACAAATTAGATGTTTATTTATTTTTTTACTTGCTTTTCAATTTTAGATCACGGTATTCTCGCAATATAAGGATGCGAATCTCGTTGGGTCGCGGAGCATGTCCCCCGACTCTTGGTAGTTGGTGTTTGTAAAAAAATACAGCGGTTAAAACAACAACTGTAAAATGGAACTTCGTTAGCCATTCAGTTGCGCGAATCTATATTAAATGTCGCCCTGTCACCGCCGTCACCCTTGTGAACTTCGTCTCCAACTAGTCAAATCACTATTAATTTGATTTTTAATAATAATGTATTCGATTTCAACCCATTCCTCATCGTCTTTGTCAGTAAAGCCAAAGCTAAAGCAAGACAAACCGAAACGAATAATAATTCCAATTAAAATACAAATATTTAATTAAGGTTAAGTAATATTACATAAATCAAATAATGTAATGTACTAATTATATGTAAGTCTCAACTTGTGATTTCAGTGCGTATTTAAAATTTTGAGATCTGTACTGCTGTAGTGCTATTATTTAAGTTTACTCCTTAGTTACTTTCAAATTCGGTTTCAAAACAGTTAGTGCTAGTTTCTATAGTGTACTGCCTTTTCGTTTTTGATAATTATGTTGGCATGTAGAAAAGCCAAGTGGCCATCACTGTTCTCAGAAATGAGTATGAAGCAGGACTTTGAATGAAATTCTGCAGCGAAAGAAATATGCATTGTTAATATAGATTGTTGGTGAAAGTGGTTTATTTTTCGTTGAACGACTATATTTAAGTAGGTAGAGTTTGTGTACCTACTACTATCTACATCGCGGTATATCGTCTAAGAAGAACTAAAATGACCCAAAAAATACAGTAAATAAGATACATGCTTACAATGCTAATCACGAGTTTCTAAAATTAGCAAATTGTTCTATTTACATGTTTTTAAAAAGGTCAAAATGTGTTTTGAAAAGTGTAAATTGTTCTATTTACGTGTTTTTCAAAAGTGCAAAATTTTCTATTTGCGTATTTTTGAAAAATGTAAAATGTCCTATTACATTGTTTTCCAAAATTGCAAAATATTTTATTTACTTGTGTTTTGAGAAATGCACAAGGTTCTATTTACATGCTTCCATGAGCATGTTATTTTAATTTTTTTCTGTAGATAGTACATTTTGTTTTTGACTAAAAATGGATATGGGTCATTTTGGTTCTTCACAGACGATTGTTTATGGTATTTATATTATGATACATATTATGTACAATGCAATGTTTTGTGATCTGCGTTGGGTGTTAACTTGTTTAAAGTTTGTCTCTAGTCTAGTTTAGCCGTTTACATATTATAATGTATATATATACACTTATTGTTGGGGCGATACATCTATTACGTCTACAAAAATCCCATTTTTTGAACCCCCTCCCCCCCCCTTATCACCATTAGTTAGATTTCCGAAACACCCCCCCTCCCCCAAGACGTCTACAGTAATTTTTTAAAAACTGGATTCGATTATTTCGTTTTTACATACATTTATGATAAATAATTACGACTACCATAAAACTAATTTTAAAAATAAATAATTTGTTCAAACTCAAAATTTTGCCGAAAATAAGGGCTTGCAAAAGCAAGACCAAGACTTTTGAAATTTTTAAGACCATGCAAGAATCTCGAAAAGTCTCGAATTTTTAAAACCTGTTTTAAATTGAATGATTTCGACTTCTTAAAACTGGATATGAAGGTTGCGACAAATTTTTTGTTGTCAAAAGTCAAGAGTCTTGATTCTATGAAGAATTTTTGAAGAATTTGCTAGTCTTGATTTCAAGAGTCTTAAATTTTCAATATTTTAGAAAGCTGGAGAGCTTTGAAATTTTCAGATTTTCAAAAGTCGATTTCAATTAAATTAAAACTGACATTTTGTGCTTTTAAAGGTATGTAAGATATTTTTTGTTACACTTGATTTTAGGACTCTTCAGACTACAAGGCGTACCTACCTATGACTTCTAAAAGCATCGATTTGAAAACTTGAAATTTCAAGACTGTTAAAGAAATTGAGTTCTAGAGTCTTACAATTTCATGATCAGCCTTATAGTCTTGATTTCAAGAGTATTGGTCTTGTTTATACTTTTCCAAGATCTAAATGGAAATGTAATAAAATTTTGAAAAACGAGTGCGAAAGTACCTAATTTATGGTAAAAAAAAAATTAATATAATATCAGTTTCCTACTAATTTGACGAAAGTAAATTTTTGGAATGAAAAAATTTCAGTAAAAAAGTAAAAAAAAAATTTAAAAAATGTGTAGATGTAAGTTTTTTTAACCCCCTCCCCTCCCCCCTGATTTAAAGTGAGACTTAGTTAGCATGCATCTGACCCCCCTCCCCCCCCTTTTTGTAGACGTAATAGATGTATCGCCCCTAAGTCGAACGTAGTGAGTAGTTTAAATTGCAAAAAAATAAATAAATATTAATGCAAATTAATTGTGGTTCAAAATTTTCAATGCAGCATGCGTGCGTGTTAATCGTAATTCATATTACAGATGTGTATACTCAATAATAGTAAGTGTCTCCAGTGTAGTAGTTGTACGGATCGGACCAAGAATTATAGACAGGGTAAGTAGCGGCTCGAGGTACTGGGACATATTCCACAACTTCTACAATTTGTGGAGGTGGTGGACGGAAAACTGGGACCACTTCGACTATTTGTGGAGCTGGACGGACAACGTCAACAATTCCGATGACTTGGGTTTGAGTCACTGGACGTCGGGGAGCATCATAAACACCTAAAATGTCGATAGCATGCTGAGAAGCCGGAATTTGTACTATCCTGTGAGGGCCAATAGGCCCAATATCATACGGATTCCGCATTTCGACCACAATAAGACCGTCAGTTCTGGGATCGTAAGGAGAGCCATACCATGGTTTGTCATTGTCTTTGTCTTTGTTTGACCTGTTCGATTTTTTGTTCCCATTTGCTCCCACTTGTCCATCGGATTGAGTTCGTCGAAGTTTATCTTTGTTTCCCTTCCCCCCTTTATTTCCTGCTTGTGATTTTTTCTTAGGCTTCCCCTCTGTATCTCTGCTCGTGGCATTACTTTCACTTCCATCGGATAAGGCCTTCAGCTTGTCGTCAGGACTTTTACCAGCGGGCTTCCATTGTTCTTTTTTTGGAGGCATTATTGCTTCGGTTTTCAAAAACGAGAAATTTTTTCAGAAATTTTTTGCATATCGATATCGAACAATCAATCCAACGTTTTGATTAAAGTTTAGGCTGTATCTTACTTTTTTATCTTGCTTTTTAAATTTACAATACACTCTAGACTTACTTAGGTCATAATTTTCTCCAATAATATGAGTTTTGTTTTGCCAAATAATACGAAGCCTTGGAGGTTAAACACTTGGATGCAAGGATGGAGGTATAATTGATTTATGTCAATGGTAATTTAGAATTTTGGAATTGAATAACAGTCCGATCCGATCCGTGTCCGTCTAATCGTAAGCCTACATAAATCTACATTCCTCCCTCATGAATATGAACTAGAACTAGACCCCCATCCCACGCAAGGCTTACTAATTAGGTACTTAAGCATAGTGAATACTAGAAGTCAGTTTATGAAAAAACTTTAAATTCGGAGTTTGGATCTGGTTTAAGATTTTAAATAATTGTTTTTTGTGAGTTGGTCGTATGAAACGGAACTGAATAATGGAAACTTTAATAAAATGATTCAAAAATTTCAGTCGTTTTATTGTAAAATAATAATTTTATCATTATTTGTAAACAACATTCATATAAATAACAATGCATTATTTATACAGAAAAAAACTTGGAAGCAGTTAAGGGAACTAATTATTGTTAATTTTCAATAGACAGAGTATAGATAAATGCATTCATTATGCTGTCGGTATCAAATTGGTTCTGAATATATATCAACAAGTCCAAAAATTAGTGCCGATCATACCCTGAAACCTTCAACTTTGCCAGGGCGGTCAAAAAACAGCTGACCCTCTCCATTGACATTACGCGACCTCAAGGGCGTCAGAACTTATCATTTTAAATATATTTTTCACGGGGGTCAGTCAAGGCTAGGCAAATAGGAGGTATTGTACTGCCGATGAATTATTCCAACACCAATTCAAAGTTACATAAAAGGATTGCAACCAATACAACCGCTGTTAGTTTCATTATGAAGTAAGTACTCTGTATTACTGTTTTATAATAATAATCTGTCAGCTTTAGTTATTATCTAACACGCTGTACTTACTCAGTACATATTCAAAATTTTAAAAAAACGTCGTCTTGTACCCAAAACAATGTCTGTAATAATTACGAGAGTTGCATAAAACAAAACTTAGTAAATACTTATAAATCTTCAACACTCCATTTGTATGATTCGTCCTGAAGTGCTTTCCGCGCATTAATACGACCAAACCATTCTTTCTCATAACCACTGGAACGGTCAACTCCATCCCAACGATAGCCAGGAAGAATTCCGAAACGATTTGGGGGAGGAGGTGGTCCTTGATACAAGGGTTTCGCTGTTCAGAAAATAAAATTTATTAGATACAAGTCAACTTTGCATGTTAAAAAAGAAAGTATAACACCATAAATAATCACTACTTCTGAAATGTATTTGTAAAATCAACGATGAAAATAATTGTATTAAAAAACTGTAAACTATAAGCATACAGTAAAAGTATAAAAACCATTTCGAAGGTTTGAAATACCGCAAAACTTGAATGCCGGTAACGTTTTCTTTTAAAATGCAATTTCCTATCCCTCCATAAAGTGTGTTCAGATACGTAAATAAATAAGTGTACTTTTTCGTTTTTAGAAACTTTAATCTTTAGCAATGAAATACTCAGCGACATATTTGACGCTATATTACAAGACTACAACTAACCTGGGCCAGAATCTGTTTTCTTTTTCTTCTTTGTCAAAAATGCTAACATGGGATCTCCATCCCGGTCCTGATTTTTAAGATGTTCATCTAAATCTTCGTCGTCTTTGTATCGAGCTAATGGTTTCGACATTTCGTGAATGGCTGAACTCACACGCTCTTCCTGCTCCTGCACCTGCTTTAACCTGTAATTGAAAACCATGTTTTAAAAAATGCAACAAGGCTCACTTTAAATAAATATTTCCAAAAACTAAGTACAACTCGATGACGAACGACATTCACACACTTGTCTCTCGTTTCATAATAATCATTTACAGTTTTGGATAACACGAAAAAAATGGAATTGAAGATTTACTTAAATAAAAACTAGAATTTGTTTTACCCTTTTCCCCATTTGTCGTATTGAGCTTTTCTCTTATTTGCCTTTTCATCGTCTTCCATTTTCTTTTCCAACTCGGCTTGAAAATCACGCTCTTTACCTGTTTGACGATCCCTCACTTTTGTTTTTGCATAACGTCCAGAAATCTCATCGTCCATCTAAATGTAATTATTGTAACACACTATATTTTAAAATACTAAAATCAATTTTAATTAGCTTTAATTAAGATTAGCGAGGTTAATTCATTAGAACTTAAAATTTATAAAAAAAACAATAACAAACCTCGTTAAATCTATTAGCTTCAAGTCTCCTAATGTGCTCTAATTCGCCTTTGAGGGCACCTGCCGTTTGCAATCCTGCTTTCTTCCCATCTAATGTTTTCGTTTGCTTATTTGTATTATGTGTTGGAGGAGGGGACACAGAAGCTTGCCGATTTCTGGAACCTTGGGAAATGGAATGAGCATTTCGATAGCCGCGTTGTTGCTGATCATGACGAGGGGGTGACATGTCAGAATCAGAAGAATTTTTTCTTTGCTGATGCCTCGGATTTGAAGACGTTTTAGTTTTTTGAGTCGAACTTCTACGCCGTGAGGGAGAAAAAGAATTTGATGAATTTTTCCTCTGACGAGATCTTGGAGGTGAATTATCTGAATCAGAATGATTTTGGGATTTAGAAATATTTACATCCCTTGAGCGTTTTTCTTTCTTTTCAGAACTAATTTGGGAGTATGAACTTCTAGATGGATCTGGATTACTGGCTTTCTTATAACTGTGTCTTGGAGGGGAAACATCTGAGTCTGGGCTTTTGCCACGTCGGCTTCTTGGAGGCGAAGGGTCAGAATCAGAAGCCCTGGTATGACTTTTATGATGACTATGACGATCAGATTTTGAATTCTTTTTATGCCTGGGAGGAGAAATATCGGAATCTGAATTATTTCTTTTTGCATTCCGATGTCGATCCTGGTGTCGTGGAGGGGATTCATCAGAGTCATCTCGTTGCCGCGATCTAATCGATTTACTATGTTTGCTTGAATGTACTTTACTTTTAGTTACAGGTGAACAAGGAAGTGAACTGTCAGAATCAGAATTATTTCCGACTCCGACCCTGCTAGGTGCTGTTGTTGTAACTGTTTTCCATTTGTCTGCTTGCCTGAATTCTTCTAACAGTTTAATTTCATGAGGCCTTTCATCAATGAAGTTTGCAATTTGGGGCAATTCATCTGCATCTACTAGTTGGTCATTGAAAATGTCATCCACACCGGCGCCTTGACCATGATCCGCTGTTTTGGTGCCGTTTCTTGTTGGAATGCTGGAAATGTCTGAGTCAACGATTCGAAGTCTGAAAAATAAAAATTATACAATAATATTTATCAGTTGTAGATTGTCTATTGTATATAATAATTGTTAGTTAGGTAGGTACATACATTACACTTGCATTTAGGCCTTAGATTTTAATCCTTATGCTTTATTATAAATTGCTAACTATAAGTTTTATAACATTTAAAAAGAATGAACTTACCCAGCACCCATAAACTTCTTAGGTTTAATTGACTTTAGTTTTTTACTGGATTTATCCTTTTGAGGTTTTTTATCCAAATACTTGTCCAAATATTTGCTCATAATTACTTCTTGAATACGTATAAAATTGAAACATATAATGTATATAACAATTAAATGATGCTAGGTGTCAAAGGTTTAAGCCCTTAAATCGCCGGACTACTTTTAAAATATAATCTATAGCCAATGTAAAGTCAAAAGCAATGTGTATATTACAAAAAATGATCACCAAATATATTCAAATACGGTATACGGTTGTTGGTAGAATGTAGTGGCTATATTTATGATTTAATAGCTAAAATTTCCAGTTAAGATTATAATATTAAATGACCAATTATGTTTCAAGACAAAACGTTCGGCAGTTAGTTGGCAGTCGATAATTCCAAATCGAAACCAAAAACAAATTCAGAAAAAACCAAAGAATTATTCAATGTTCCCGCGTTATTTTTTCGCAGGGTTTATTGCAGCCTTTTGATTTATTACCGATTCGTAGGAAACCTTCGTACACTTCAGTACCTAGTAATTTAATAATTTTTAGTATACTTACTGACTTACTTAGTAGTCAGATTACTTATTGTTTGACTTAATTTTTGCATACGTCATACAAAGTAAATAATTTAGTGAACCGGGTGAACCCACTTGCCAATTTGATTATTTTGAATGATATTATTGTGCAAAGTGCAACAGTATTGTTGTTGTAGTAGTATAGTGTACTGAAAACAAAGCTTGTGTGATCGTATACTAAATGGCACATATTATGGCAACGCTATCCCTGTGACTGCTAACTTTAAATTTATAATACAATATTTTCGGCTTTTCGAAGTTTCAATTTGCTTATGGTAACTTTCAAGTCTGGCATCTTCCGCTTCATTTTGTGTCACTGATAGCGGGGTAACTTGGACTGACACTTGATGATATTTATTATTTATGAACCGTTATGAATACATCCCGTCCCGTCCCCTATATATATGTATCCGATTTATTCTCCCGGGCCGGAAGCTAATAACTTAATGCAATGGTCCGAGACGTAATCGACACCCAATGATTATTTGGCATACACAATACATGATCTCTTCACCCAGGTACTAATCCAGAAATCGAGACCCAGTAATTGAGCACCGGGGCTTAACTTGAGATTGGAGGGAAGTCATTATTACGGAATTTTACGAACGATGCCTTGAAGTTTGCTTGTATTTTCTTTAGGTAAATTAACTACACGCCGAATATGTGTGATTTTTTGCGATTGTGATACGTAGCTTTAAATCCAATAAGTTCTACTGTTGACTGTGTAGTAATTTTTAAATATTTCATAAAAAATAATCTACAATTAGTTTTAAACGCCTCATTCCAAAACCTTCATGTAAAAGCACACATATTAGAGTGCAGTGCAACATTAAATGAGCACACCTAATACGAATTTAAACAGCAGGCCCGCCATATTAGGACACTGGCCACAATGAGGAAAGACTGACTGGAAACAGTTAGGGTGTATTTTTCCCTTATCTGCCGAAGGTGGGAAGGAAAACTATAACCTAATATATGTATCCGTTTTCAGGAAGCTTTAGGAGCCTGCGGTTCAGTGCTAATTCGGTTTTTCGATTATTTTAGAAATTTATAGTGGGGCATGGGTTATCGAAGTTGGGCATGAGAATCCGAAGAAACCCCCTCAAAATTACTCTTCGCTCCCTATTCCATTTTCAAAAATTCATTTAAAGTTATTGCAGTGACACAAATTATTTTAGGTCTGTGCATACTTGTAAGTTTGAGTATATTCAAAACGGCCTGAGGTTTTTGTCTCCCTTTTACAAACACAGAAACATGGGTAGGTATATACAGACATATTCCTTCCGGGCATACCCCCCCCCCGAATGTCCGGGGGATAATGTCCAGTGGGAATACTATATGCCCGCCTACAACCAAAAACATGATTGATTAAATTACTGATCCTCGAAACCCTCAGTACATAATTTTCACATTATTATATACTTGGTCAAAATGTAAATTTAAACTGACAAATACCGAAAATATCTTGATCACCATCAAATTAATTCAAATTGTTTAAGGTCAAAAGCTGGGGTTACACAGTAGTACAAGCAATTTAAAATAAGTTGTAAGTTTAAAAAAAGTAGTACTTAAGTCGAGGTCAAATCCACTGCAAATGCAGTGATTGCAATCATGGAGCTTATAAAAAGATGACAACCAACGCAACGGTCAAGGATAGGTAATCTATACTATTAAGTGCCAAGTTGTATGTATGTCCGTTATTTGTCATGGATACCAAAAAACCATACAAATAAAACAAGTAGGAATCCGTTGCTGCGACGGTAGCTCTATACTACAATAGTCCTACTCTGTTTACTAAAATGTTAAAAACTATGACAACAGGTGAAGGTTATGATATGATACAAAATGTTTAAACAGATTACACATTTTGTATCCAAAGCTCAAATTAATTTTATTTGTCATTTAATTACAATAAAACTTTTACTGTAAAACAGTAACAAAAAAATTAAAATGAGTGCATGAGAGAGGGAAAAATTCCTATTCCTGGTCTCCCATAGCAATATGGTCTTCAGTATTGTTTACAAAGAAGTACTGTAACTACAGGGAAAGAGCATTGTGTAACTACTACAAAACAGTCCATCGTATGTCTTTGTGTTTTAAACAGAGACTTTAAAATTCAATAATGTCTGTAGAAAATGTGTATACTTTATGTATGTTTACCAAAATGTTTAAATAGGAGGGGGAGGAGGTAAACCCCAAAAAACTCAAGGGGTGACATATGGGAGACCTCAACGATCCACCTTGGTTTACCCTGGAAACACTATGCAGTGGCTGACGTCCCATTGACCTCGAACCTCAGGGGCTACTAGGGGGGTCCGCCCTATCAAATTCAACCCTCCCCCCTCAACAAAAAAATATTTCAATTTTGCCTCCTTTAGCACCCCCTCCCCAAGTCACACTATAATGTTATTAAATTTTTGTAGAATTGAAATAAGAAATAAAATTTATTTTGAAGAAACAAAATTTATTTTGAAGAAATAAACCGAAACACAAAATTAAAATATAAAGACAAAACAGGAAAAAAATAGTAGAAACGGGCCTGTGGTCCATACCCAAGCAGTATACCGTGCCCGTACGGTATGGGTGTCGTACTTGTAACAGACGGGGAGGGTGTCGGTGCCCTACCCGTCCGGCGCATACACCTTGCCCAAGTTGAAAAGGAAGCGTAGAAGATGTGTAGCAACACGGGTAGGGTGCGGGTACCCTACCTGTACCATACTGAAGGCGTGGCACAGGGATGGTACCCGCATCCTACCCGTATGGTTATACATTCTCTTCTACGCTCCCTTTACAACCTGGGCAAGGTGTGTGCGCCGGATGAGTGGGGTACGGATACCCTCCCCGTCTGTTACAAAATTACTATCCCCGTGCCAGGCCCTCGGCCTGGCATGTAGAGGGTATCCGTACCCTACCCGTTTGAGTATAATGCCTCTTTTTCTAACTCTGTTAGGCCTTGGGCCTGACAGGGAGGGTCCCCTCCCTTGACTTTGCTAAAGAGGTCCCTCGGGTATGTACGGAATAGGACCTTCGAGGGTATTCCTATTAATGATTATAATTTTTTTAATGCTTTACCCTGTAACCCAGAACCTTTACACGAACACAGGCGAGCGTAGCGAACCATACCACTAGTTAAATTATTATGTTAGTACACTCATTAGCGCGCGAGGATATTATGAATTGGGAGCTAATTACTAACCGTTATGATTATGATTAGAAATCTATCAAACTTTAATAAATTACAGAAATCCCAATCCCAATCCTTTTGATACAGATCCTGTGATTTTAAAAGTCTTCAAACAACATTCATACCTACATCCCTTAATCCCTTTTGCCTTATGCGTATTATTTGAGTATACACTGCCATACAAAGTGCACCCCGACCCCAGCTCATAGTCCACTTATGGTTACACTTAGACCTTGATTTCACTAGAAAAGTTAACCATTGTTAGCCTTAAGAAACTCGCTTTCAACTTTAACAATGGTTAAATCGGAAAGCGAGTTTCTTAAGGCTAACAATGGTTAACTTTTCTAGTGAAATCAAGGTCTTACAGTTACAGTACTATCTATAATTAAGCCATTAAATTAGCTACTATAGTACTATCCCTATACAGCAAAACATTTTTTTGCAAATTAAATAATAAAATCTGTTAAAATGTGTTGACTACATAATTTATTGTATGGGCTCCTTCCAAACCCAAACTTTGCTCATAAATGGTTCAATGATTGCAGGAAACAAGAAGAAAGAAACTATGTGTGCTAAAAAGGCTTAAATCATTAAATGAATATGTCGACGTAATAAAAAAAGGAAGTTAGGTACTCATAGCACTTACTAGTTACTTATCGTTAGTACCCACTTTGTGAGGTTAGGGTAATGTGCACAGTTGGTAAATGTTCATCATGTTTGGAAATGAAATCATCATCGCGTATACAAGAAGCTGGCTGTGCCTGCTCCTACTTTACAGATGAGGATAAAAAGGAATGGATTCGAGACTCTGAATTGATTGAATTAACATCTCAAATTGCATCGTAATTTGTATTCCTTCTCTGTGATTTTAACATCATTTTTATTTCGAACACTGCAGCAGCAACAGTCTATACATTGTATGTATCTCTACAACATATATAGCAAAACATATGAAGAGTTTTTTGGCAAAACGGGTCAAGTCCGCCAAAGCCAATTTTGCAGAAACTACGAATGATGAGTGAACGATGACAGGATTATTTTTTTGAACTCAATTTTTTTCTAAAGGTATTGTAACAGACGAAACTTTACAAGCGCAGTTTCATAAATCTAGATTGATTCTGGAATTTAATATGTAGATTTTCAAAAATTTAAAGTAGATTTGTCTCGTTGTGCCCCAAAATCAATAACTTTACATGGAGTGAAAAGTTTCATTTTTATTCGTACAGAGTTAAACCAAACTTTTTTAACTTTAAAACTTTTTCTTGCACACAAAAATTTACGCACGGAACTTGCCTTCTAAAAACTACGAAAACACTGGAAAACGGAATTTAAATCAGAAATTCATGCTTTAGGTGGACTTATACCATTTTGCCAAAAATAATTTAATGGACTTGACCCGCTTTACCAAAAAAAAACGAAATTTTTGCTATTTTCAAACATTGCTTTGGCTGAAATTTGACCTTTACCATTCGACACAGTAATATATCTAGCTGATTAGTACACTTAAAGCAAATAATCTTATTTTTGAAAAATACCGTACCCAGAAAAAGATGGGGCGTGTTTACCACGTTACTTTTAGTTTTTGACTAATTTTGCTGTTACTCCGACATCAACAGCAGCAGAAGCTGTTAACAGCGGTCAACAGGAATTTCAGTTAGAGATTTACCAATACTGCAGTTACATTATAGGCTTACCGCAATCAATGTTAGATCACCCATCATCTAACCCTGTTGAACTGTTGTTTTATTCGTTAAAAAATAACACCAAAAGTTGAATTCGAACCCTTAACCCTCGTCATAGGTATACCTTTCAGCCTTAACCACGGGACTGACACAAATATTTAGTAATCGACCACTAATTTAGCATACATTTACAGTGACATAAATGCTTTAACAGGTTTACTGTAGATTTTAACAGATTTGCTGTTGGGTTTTGTTACATACAGCGCTGTTGCAGGTGCTAACCGATTTCCCTGATCTCAAATGTTTTAAAGTTTAAAGTTTACTGATAAACCTGTTAAAGTTAACATCTTAACCTGTTAGCCCCATCATTGTACAAAATTGTTGTTCAGATATTTTCTAAGCGTGTACTTATCTCGTTTTGCCAAACAACTCTACATATATACGTCCGGATCCTGATCCTGATATAGATTTCTCAAATGTGCGTAAGTAAAAAGTACACTCACTCTCTGTGGCTGGATTAAAACTTTATATAGGCTTTACTAGTTTAGACTTTACTAATAGAGGGAAAAGAATGGGGGAAGATTGAAGATGTACAGTAAAAGCAAGAGCACAAGTCGAGAGCACGCTTTATCATGGGATGGGGGATGGGTACTTTACATACATTTTTACGTTTTAGATGCATGTTATGATGGTGTATTTATATATAAAGTACAAGGAGTCAAGTAGTCAAGAAGATCGAGAGATGACAAGAAAAAAGTTTGTGTGTGTGTGTGTCTGTGACCGAATTGATGCGATTTGCTGGCAAAATACATATAGTAGTAGATAACTGATGAGCTTACACCCTCAAGTCTGTGGATTACATATACTATACATGTTTAGGTCTCGCAAAAAATAAGAAAGAAAGAAAGACTAAAGTCCCTCTCTCTCTCTCTCTCAATAGTTGAAGATTAGGGAGATGACTCTAAATATAGGAGCGAAGACAGAGAGCTAAATATAAAACTGATTTTCAGTGGAAAACAACCCCAGTCCTCATCATCAAGTCTCCCAGTGTTCGTAAACCACATAATAATTTCCACTTTTCCATTTAGCATGACAGACTACGCAGCTTCTCAGAAGCTCCCTCATCCTTCCGTGTCATCAGTTGTTGGAGAAAAAGAACAAGAAGAAAACTGATCTCAACGACGAAAACGACGCACTCAATTACACACAGCCTCTGCTGGTTATACTGGTTGGGAAAAACAACAACTTTTTTTTTCTCAGTCATCCTATTGTTCATCAGAGAGATACAAAACGTTTCTTTCTTTTTTCGCTCAGTTTTTATTATAGAGACAATTATTCCTGCCACTTGTTTATTGTTATTTACTTACCTTTCACCACCGCTCACCTTCCACCAATCTATTACATGTAATGTATAGACACAGTCATTACATTTGACAGACAGACTATAAAGAAGATCACTTATCAGTCAAGTAGCCACCATCAATCAGTGCATTTCATACAGGCATTTATGTAGTTCATACAGTTCTTCCCATTATACTGTCAAAGAAGCGACATTCAAAAACTTTTTCAGTTTCCCATCCCGACACCGACACCGAAACCGATACCGAAACCGGTGCGCTGCTGGAATAACTAAAGTGATCAGCTAAAAACGGAAAAAATAAAACTACTTGGGGAAATCTCAAACTTATCCAGCCATGAGGCTCCCAATCCTTTTGGCTTGTGGATTATTTGTCGTCATCTCGTGCCGAGGTATCAAATTGCATGTTATGCCATTATAATATCTTTAATAAATTTTTAGTCTTTTTTGAATTTTTCGTTGTTCTAATTGTTAAAATATCTGTACTGCGAGTGACCCGCAATGGAGTAGTACTTTTGTAAAATTGTTAAGTTTAGATAATTTAAAATAGTACGTTAAAAAGAATACTTGATTTTTTTATGCCACAAGCCTATATATATTCACAGAAAAAAAACTTGTGTGGGATATATTGTATATATGTCCACCAGTATGCTTGAATATAAATATGTTCAGCTCAATTAATGGGCAATTTATTGCTATTGGAAAAATACAGAAAATATCCTGATAACTATTTATTTGACACTTGACAGTTGACAATGTGTCCTCGTCAACCGTTCCCAGAAGAATTCATAAAAGCCGTCCAGTCTCAATGAAGAGCACTGATGACCGAGTTCTCGACTTGTCCACACCATCAAGGTTTGTATTTTTGTATACAGAAATGATTTGATTCTCTTTTGAATTAACATTGTCAGCATTTATTTATGGGAGCATTGACATATATATTTGTGAGCATTTGACTCACTCACATGCTAACTTAGTATTTCTATAGAGCCTCAACCAGTAGTTTAAATTAATTTAACTGTGATCCGAAGCATCATATTCTATTCGAAAGCCCCAATTCTTTTCTACAAGCCATCTATCAAGGAATAAAAATTGTAAGACATATTTATTAACGTGTGTAGGATATCTACAAAACAAACTTAACAAACTCAATGAGAAAGAAGCATATCGACTGTTAAGGCTGTTACAGTTATAGTATTAAAATTAGAAGGCATCATGTTTTCTTTGCTAATATTTTACTCCCAATTTCAAAATTTTGAAACAAGCATAGTCTGTATGTATAGTATGTATGCATTTTTCTACAAGAAAAAAATACTGGTTGAATGCCCGGTTCTACATTTTCAGTACCTGTACATCTTCTTTGTTAGACGTTACAGGCATCGGCATTGGTATTTAGTATTTTAGAGTGAAACTTTGTTATGGCTATAGTCCGCGATTTTGCCTGTCATGAATTCAGCGTATTTTTTCGACGCTATAATAATGTCAATTTTTGCATCTTTTTGTACCTCATTTTTATAATATGCCCAACACGTTTTAGACAGTTGATGAATCCATTGAAAAACAGATATGTGTTTAGGCTTCCGAATGTTTCTAATAAAAGCACGTTTGAAAATTATACTACGGATGTTAGGCTCCAAAGATTTACAAAAGTTTTCTTGTCAGTCAAATGCTCTGGAATATAGTTACACCAATATTAGTAATGCTCCGTTAGGTTAGGTTATATAATAATACTATAATCGCGCATACAGAAATTCCTCTGACGTCTCAACATCAATTATCACATTTTAATAATCATCTTGAAGCACCTATATAGCAGTATTTATGTAGTGCAAATGATGCTTCGAAACGTAAGTAAAGTATTTCGTCGATGAAGAATGAAGTTTGATCATCTCCTCTTGGGGCTAAAATGAATTATGATCATCTCCATTTTGATTTAAAATTGGTTTTGATCATCTCCATTTTTCATGAAATACGGCTAATGAGTTATGTTAATGATTACGTAAAGGTTTAGGAATTCAAAACAAAGTACATTAGGGGTCACCCATAAATGACGTCATAAAAATATTCCCATTTTAAGTCCTCATGACCCTCCTGCCGTCAGATTACCCGTTGCGTAAAGGGCTATCTTTAGCATGTGATATCATCATTATCCAAGTAGGCTGCTTGGCCATACCCATAACGTCATTTATGGGCGACCCCCTAGACTTTTTAAACTTTTAATAATGATTTATTGATGAATTAATTTAATCAAATTAATAAATTATTTCATCATTTATGAGATCAGGAATTAGTTCATCATTATACCACTATTGAAACTTTTAAAAAATTAAGGGGTCGCCCATAAGTGACGTAATGGGTATGGTCCAGCAGTCTACTTGGATATTTATAGTATCATCGCATGCTAAAGGTAGCCATTTACCCAACGGGTAATCTGATGACAGAGGGTCATACGGACTTAAAATGGGGATATTTTGATGACGTTATTTATGGGTGACCCCTAATGTGCTTAGTTTCGAATTACTAAACCCTTAACTCATCATTAACATATCGCATTAGTCGTATTTCATGAAAAATGGAGATGGTCAAAATTCATTTCAGAGCAGAATGGAGATGATCATTATTCATTTTAGCCCCAGAAGATGATCAAACTTCATTCTACATCGACGATTTGCTTATGGTTTCTACTTTTATGGTAAACGGACATTTTCCACCTGGACAGTCTCCCCGCGGCAAAGTTTGACTTAAGTTTTGAGTTTTTCGATTTTCCCTTTCCCTAAAATCGCAACATTATTATGCAGGGAAAATGCTTTGCACTTTGCATACTGTCAACTCAACACTCAACTGTATTTTAGTTTGTGGTTCTTATTGTTATAGCTAAACAGACGTAAGATATTCTGATCGTTAGAATAAATACAATTCAAAAATTCATAAAAATGATCAAGTCCAAAAATGTTTCGTGTAGCATTCAATAAATTTTAAATCTTGTTTGGATTTTTAGTTGTGTAGTGCATAAATGTCACCGTAAATGTATAAGTTTAACGATCAACAAACAGTATCAACTATTATGTTTAATACAGATTTAAGTTATATGACTACTTTTAGACTTAGATTAAGCAACATACTTATTTTTCTCTACACTTCAATCTTGTTTCGAATACAAAAGAATAACAAAATGTAACTTTTAAGAATAACATTAACATGTTTACAAGCTTTAACAAAATTGTGTTTACATGTATAATCTACATCAGGCTTTTTATCCAATATTTTTATCACATCACTCAATTTTCATCGTATTTTTATTTGCTTCCTATTTACAAATAGGTATTTAATGTTTTGTAACTTTTTATTACATGAGTAGTGAGCGAATGGACACAGTAGTATTTTAAATAAGTGGTTATACTTTTGGGGGAATGAAAACATGTGTTAAAAGTTGAGAGAAAATATCCAGGGGGAAAGTATTCGAAAATCTGCTATGGCATTTGGCATTACCAGAATATAGACAATTTGATTACATTAGTTTATAAAATTAACCCGTGTGTACCTGAAAACTTAATCCTCGCAGAAATAAATTCCCTAATATAAATACTAGTGACGAAGGTTACATTTCGTTCTATCAAAAATAAATTAAATCGCTATCATCATTAATATTAAGTGTACAGCTATAAGACAATTTATCAGCACATAATCCAAATCGACTAACTTGCCAAACTGTAGTACAGGAGTACATAATATATGAATCAAGTTCAAATCAACATAAAAAATTACGTATGTAAGTTAAATTAGACATGGACTGTGACTTTGAGGATAGTCAACAGTAATTAAACTTCATATTTTAATATTTATAGTATTTCCCCTATTTACACGAGCAGTAATTAGGTACTCAAGAAAGTAATAATTCAATTTCCACTCTACAGATATGGCCTGGGTTTGTTTGAAGAACTTCCATTAACTACTTAATAACCCAGACTTTTAAACACAGATCATCAAAGGCTTTCCTTTTTTCTCCTTAAATTTGAATTGCTACAGACTGTTTAATCCCTAACTAAAGTGCACAACGATTTAATAGGCTAAGGCTACATAATAAAGTAGGTACCTACCTAATTTAAGATTACTTACATCATAAGCAATATGACAAGTCTTATCACTTCCAGAACCAGATTAGAAGCTATAGAACCCTACGGATACATTTTTGTCACCTAATGTTTATTGCGATGATGATGAATGCAAGACACACTACAATAGCGACAGGGAGACTAGACGCGATTTGAAAGCATATTTAACTGATAACTAACCATATTAACAAGTAGTTTCAAAATTGTAAAGGTTATCATTGACAGTTATTTCTTGTGTCGTCGAACTCTCTGGTCTCTGACTGACTAGTGAGTGAGTGACTGAATATGTTCGGCGATGTGAAGATTCAACGATCAAGTTTCTTTAAACGAATCCGAGATCATGGACCAAGAAATAATGTATATGTGCGAGGACGGGGACAAGCAGAGCGAAAGTTGATTCGCAAAATTATTCAACATTTTTCGATTAGAAGGGTTGGGTATTATTATGAGTGAGTTTGATTCATAATAATATTTCGTACTTGCGGAACCGAATGACATAAGTAAACATTCTGCAGAGACGAGAAAAATGTTTTACAAGATTCAGGATGCTCCGGCACTCGATCTCTTTCATGTCTGCACCCCACAACATTTTCCACTTACTTGCACTTCCTGAATGTGGGGTCGGAATCGGAATCTCTCCGCGCTTGATACTATGTGTGCGTAGTGAAGAAATACGTATTAATAACTTTAGTTTGTTTTGTATATTTCATCCGCTAACTTTTTGCAGGCACTATAAAATATATAGGCATTCAACGGATTTACGGATTTTTAAGGAAATCCTTATGCCTACTTCCTATCTACTTTTTTAATGTTCGTATAATGATATGATACAAACCTTGTTGATCATGTACAGATTTCTCCCATTAAGAGTGAAAGTAAGCAATTATTGTACACTACAGATATATAGTGCACTGTGGATATATAGTTATACAGAATAGTAATCACACGACTGGTAAGTTACCGCTTTGAAGCGTTTTGCGAGAATCTGTATTATTTTCTGTACTCGCAAAACTACTACATATAGCTGTAGTAGGCATGATAAATCAGAATTTACTCGAAATATCTTGTATTCCCTACTGAAGAAGCAAAATTGCCAATTTTCAATTTTCTCTATAATCGCAAAGCTGGTGATCTCCATTTGAAATGTTATTTGGCAAAGCGGGATAAGTCCATTTTTCAAAATCAAAAATGAGATTATTTGAGTTAAGTATACTATTCAACTGTGTTGAATGGCAAAGGTTAAAGTTCAACTAAAACAATTTTAAAAAATAGCCATCGTTTTTTGACAAAACGGGATATTAGGCTATTAAATGAATTTTGGTAAAATCGGATAAGTCCACCTAAAACATGGATTTCTGATTTAAATTTGGTTAGTGTGTTTTCGCTGTTTGTAGAAGACAATTTACGAGCGTAATTTTTTTTATGCAAGACAAAATTTAGAAGTTAAAAAAAAATTGGTTTTATTTTTTATTCGACACGATTAAAATTTTCTCTGACGGACTTTTACTCCATGTTAAGTTATTGATATTGAGGCAAAACGGAAAAAGTCCACAAATAAATTTTCTAAAAAATGTCAGAGCCAGTAGCAAGTCTATGTTTATGAAACCTGTTGTAATATCGCTTCGTCTGTTACAGTACCTGTAGAACAAAATTGAGTTCAAAAAAACAATCCTGTCACCTTTTACTTATTTATTATTCGTTGTTCCTGTAAAATTTACTTTGATGGATTTATCCAGTTATTGTTTTTGGTTTTTCAGCACAATAATCAGTAAGAAGTACAAACGTGCTTTTGCTTATTTTGCAGCAAAAAAGTGCACACAACTAAATATATTTTTAAAAAATGGAGATCGGCAATTTTGCTTCTAGCCTGAATTGGAGAACTTCAATTTTGATTATGAGTCAGAATTGGAGATTGATAATTTTACTAATTGGTATTTTTGCTTCGTCAGTAGCGACATGCCCCTTCACACACAAGTTTAGGCGTGTAGACTGAAGCTGAAACTGAAACAGCGATCCGAGTCCAGCATGTGATGCGCCATAATTTGAAAGCTCCAAATAGTGCCGTAGTAAATGCTCTTTTTGTAGGCGGGGTACACCACGTTTGGGTTTGAATATGTAGGATGGGTATACTGTTTGAGTATTTACGGTAAATTATAACAAAAAAAACCTCAAATATGGAATCTCAAATTATCAGCTATGTTTTTTCGGGGTTTTCGAGAAGAAAAAAGTCACTGTTTCTTGGAACTTTTTCAAAAATCTCTGAATCCGAAACTTCCGCAATTACTTAGGATTAGAGGCACCTTTGTTACCCTATTAGTCGGACCGAAAGAAATTTTTACCGTTATATCTCTAGCCGCTATCCCTTAAACCGCTAGATATAGTGACACTGCTATTACAGTGTGCGATCACGCTTAAGCATACGCTGACTGAAAACTAGACATTTTCTTATGAGATTTGTCATTTGACGCGACGTTTCCCTTCCAGGATCTTTAAGCCATCTTATTACAAAGTAAATAAAATTCTTGGGAGATTTAATTACTACCTATTTACATAATTTACCTAGTAAAACATTACAATGATCAAAATCAAAATGAATTAAGAGTATATCTACAAAATGCAATCTACAAACTAACAAATACCGTATAATATGGCTTCGGCAACACAAGATATTTTGGAAATCCCGAATGCTCTATAATCTACAGTATAAGTGGTCGCCACAGATTTCATACCGACGCGACAGTACATTGTAATTTTTAGACTTATATTAATTATGTGAAATACTTCCTGAAATTCCAAGAAATCTCATGAAATAGAGAGAAAACAGAAAAGTATATGCATATAGGTAGCTATAGATATAAATGTGTGAATTACTGATCCAGGTATTATTTTGTACTTTTTTACTGTCCGGGTTTACAGATGGGAAGAGGAGTTTAAGTCTTCGAGAATTTGTTGCTGAATCATTAACTACCGTAAATGCCCGAATAAGCGCCGGGTTTCAAATAAGCACCGGGCTATAAATAACCCCTAGGAATATTAGAAGTATCATACAAAATATTTAAAATAGATGAATGATAGTTTAAAGTTTAGTCTCAAACGTAATCTCTGGATATGCATTATTTGTATTTAATTTAAAATAACTCAAAAACCGGGATTTTAAGCATAATTTTGTATGAATTATTTTCCTCTCAAGTTTGACCGTAAACTTTCACAGATTAAGTGCCAGGCTCAAATATGCGTCGGGCTGCAACTCAAAACAAAATAAATAAACGCCCGGGCGCTTATCCGGATATTTACGGTATTAATGTACATAACAAATACTCTCACGATTTGTCGAACTAAGAAATTTTGATACAGTAGGTAGAGAAAATCCTTTGCGCAAAATATTTTCCATTTTTTGGCTAGTCACTCCGGAAAAGATATTTGGGATTTTAAGTTTGGATTAGCTGCAACTAATGACCAAATATGGGATATAGTTTAATCGCACGTTAAATTTCAAAAATTTAATTTTAATTGTTGTCCAAATAAAAATAAATTTTACGATGCTGCTTCCCCGATGTCTATAGATGCCTCTTCAGATAACCTGGTAAAACGTTATACAACCACATGTTATTGAATGTTACTTGATTTATTATCTCGACAGTCAGCACCATACCCCTTAACACTGCACTGCTTACGTGACTTTTGGCTTTGGCAGTTTTAAATGTTTTGACTTGACTCATTGAAACCGTTGCGGCAGCTGACTTTACTAGGCTTGGCTATAGCTATAGGCAAGCATTTCAAAGTCAATGACAACACCACGTTTCGGATACGATCGAATGCTTCTAAATGATGCGCTACAACAGTCAAATTTCGATGCACCGGCTTCTGAAGGGACTGGGGCGGGCGATTTTGGCCGGTTTAAAGATGGGCCAATACACAGATGCCGGTCAATTGCTATTATATAAGTGAATGAATAAAGCCACTATGGTCATATTATGGTATCACACATTTTTCATATTTAACATAATAATGAGCCGCAAATCGAGTTGGCCAGTATTGGTAAGGCGGGTATTCAGAGATTCGACTGTATATGCTTAAGTAGATGATTAGGATGAAACTGAACATGAGGAGTATGTAGAAAACTGCAAAAACAATTTCGGTTTTAGAACATTTTTGCAACCCGAAAAGTTAGTAGCAAGATATTTCCTACCCTCTCACACTCTCACAGACTTACGGTATTATAAGCCTGTGGTCAGTGTAAACAGAAAAATCAGTTATAAATCATTTTTGAGTATACCTTTAAAACACGGCTTAAAATGTTTGTAGCCATTTCTGGTTAAAATATTTCGGGGTAGCAAGTGTGTAGCAACATTGTGAATAGCAAATATCTGGGTAGAAATCGTCCAGGTAGCAAATGTCCGTTTACCAGTACAATGGTTAAACTAGCTGTCTATATACTAACAAAATTATGAGCATAAACTTGGACGAACGCTAACAATGTTGGATGGCCAGATCTCCTGGTCAAAGGTTACCCCAATTGATCTAATTTCCTGGTGTGGTCTGGTCCGAGGTAAAAATAAAAATAACTTGTTCATTTTTCAATCCTGCATATAATTACAGACTGAAAGACAGTGACCCTCAGAAATCCCGTCATGGCGTGAAACTACTCCACCGAATTCACCGACAGGCAGAAGAGTCCTACGAGGATGGTGAGACGGAGTACGAGTATGAAGATGGGGACGAAGCCCAGCCTCCCGAGCCAGAGGAGGACGCAGAGACCACAAAGGAGCCGGAGGGGGAGGAGGAAGAGTACTACGAAGAAAACTACGACGAAAACGGGAAAAACGAGGCGGCTCGTGAGCGAGCTACTGAACAGCCTGAAGTAGAACCTGCCCCCATCACAGAAGCCCCAGACACGAGACCGGAACCATCCGAAGAGGAAGAATCTGACCCACACAGAAATCAACCTCATCCCACTTCCTCTCGCCCAGAATCCAGGGAAGATGCGGAGGAAAGACCCGAAGAAGAAGAAGAGGGAGAAGGGGAAGAAGAAGGGGAGGATGGTCCCTCATCTTCAGAGGCGGAAGTAGAAGAAAGAAGGAGGGAACCGCCCCCAACCCCGCAACTGCCCACCCCCTCCCCAACCCAAGACCAACCCGCCCCCTCCGAGTCCCAGGAAGACCTATCAAGTGACGAGCTGGAGTACGAGCGCGAGCTTGAATATGAGCGGGAGCGTGCGCGCAACCGCGAGTACGAGCGGGAGCGGGAGCGCGAGGAACGTGAGCGCGAACTTGAGTACGAGCGTGAGCGGGACCGGGAATACGAGCGAGAGCGGGAGCGCGAGCGGGAATTTGAACTTGAGCGTCAGCGCGGCTACGCACGTGAGCGGGAATACGAGCGCGAGCGAGAGTCGGACTACCGCACCACCCGAGCGCCCGACACACAGGAACAGGAAAGCACTGAGATCACAGAGAGTGGCAGGGAGGACTTGGAGCGATACTCTACAAACGGTGGTAGGGACCGAAACCGAAACCGAGACCGAGACGAAGAAGATGGGTCCTCCTCCGTTGAGAACGAGATTGACGGAGAAGATCGGAGACGAGAAGAGCCTGAGGCGGAAGTGAGCGAAGAAGAAACTGAGGATCCCGATCCAAGCCAATCCCCACCCCCACCACCCTCCTCCCCATCCCCCACCGCAACAAGGAGCGAGTCCGAAGAAGCGGATCCAAACACTTCCGTAGAAAATGAAGACGAAGACGAGGAGGAAGATGAAAGACACGAAGAGACAACGCAATCCCCTCCACCTCCGCCATCACCAACACAATCCCAAAACGAAGACGAAGATGAAGAGGAGGATGCGGATCCGGATGCAGAGTCGGAAGAAATACTTCCCCAAACAACAGCTGCGCCATATTTCCCCCCGTCCGCTGAGGAATCAACGCCTCCCTCCCCACGGGAGGACGAGGACGAGGAGGATGTCGACGTTGAGCCGGAGCCCTCTGAGGAGGATGTAGTCCCGTCAAGAAGGCCATACGAGCCATTCACTACCTCCGAACCGGAAGCAGAAGACAGTTCTGAAAGTATTGAGGCTAATGCTATCGATGTGGAAGGTACTGAGAAGCCGAGGGTGGAGGGGCCGCCGCCGAGTCAAACGTGGGGCGGGAATGGGAATAATCGAGAGCGAAGTGAGGAGGAGACGGAAGAAATCACAGAGCCCACGCAAGAACCTACAGAAGAAACAGAAACTGAGACAGAGACCGATACCGGAAGACACGAGGAGCCGGAGCCAGAGCCCGAACCGGAACCTGAGCCGGAACCGGAGCCCGAGGAGGAGGACGAGGATAAGGAAGAGGAGTCAGACAGAGATGAAAATCAAATTAATCAAATTGATCGAGACAGAGATGACAGAGGTCGGGAACGAGGCGAAGAAGATACTTACAACAGAGAGGCTCCCACTCAGAGACCGACGCAGTCCATCCATGAAATCTCACCATATGCTCCAAGCGGCACACGCCTCCCCGAAATTAACAGCGCTGAAAATCGCATTACATCATCAGAGGAGACGCAGCAGCCCTCGGCCCAACCTCCTCCGCACAAGGAGAGAGAAGGTGAAGGAGGGGAGGAGGGGGAGGAAGATGCTCAAGAAAGTGATGAGGAGACAGTAATAAGTGCGACGGTGGAACCTGTCCATGAGGCAGTAGTCCCGTCACCATCCCCGTCGCAGTCACCCACCGCACCCCCACGACCCCAACCACCAAGAACAGTCCCCACCACCCGATTCACATTTCCACAGATTGACTCAGCTGAGGACATTTCGAGCAGCGAGTCCTTTGAGAAAAGCGGATCCATAGAAGAAGACAGGGAGTCGCGGATTGAGGATCCTCGTGCAAAGATTGAATGTTTTTCAGGCTATCAGCTGTCGGCGGATGGAAACACATGTTTGGGTAAGTAAGCAATGCAAACATTTGTGTTTTAAACAAGTCTTTTTGCATGTACAGTAAAACACTAATCAGCCCCTCCTTTTTGTTTCCTCGACAGTGTCCTTTATAGTACATACTACAGAATTTGAAAGAACTGAAATTGATCTTTTACTTTTAGCTTAAGCGAATTAAAGTAAATATTTTTTTATGGGCATATGTTGGTCGTATATCGTCAGTAAATAGTCAAAACCACCCATATCCATTTCTAATTAAAAACAAGATGCACTATCTACAAAAAAAAATGATATCATGACCCTTAAGGCGTGTAAATATAAAGCATTTTGCATTTTTTAAAAACGTGTAAATTGAACATTTTTCACTTTTCAAAAACCTGTAAATTAAACATTTTGAATTTTTTAAAAACCTTTAAATTAAAAATTTTACACTTTTCAAAAACGTGTAAATTAAAAATTTTGCACTTTTCAAAAACGTGTAAATAGAAAATTCTGTAAACATAAACGTGTACATAGAACATATTACACTTTTTAAAAACTCGTAAAATAACATTTTGCGCATCAAGCTAATTTAGTGTTTTTTTTGATGACACAGCACATTTTAATTCTAGCTCAAATTGGATATAGGTCATTTTGATTCTTCACAGACGATATACTTTTATGTTATTTGGTATATACTAAATTACTAACACAGAAGCAATCAGTGGAAAGTTAGTTAGTTACTTTTGGTTCTTAACTCAAAAAATTGCATCATTGCTGGTAAATATGTGGTAACGCATGAATTATTTTCGTTAAGTATATCTGCATGTCCTAATGTGATCTACTTATAACTACTTATCAATAAGAAATTCCTATAATGTATGTGAGACTGGTGCTAAATGAAAGTATAGTGAAACACAGCATGCTAATTGAGACTAATAGGCAGACTGGCATACAGAAAAATAGTAGTATAAAAGCATATTTAACTAACGATAAGTTTCAACAAGGATTTCCATCTTTTGCAGATGTTGATGAATGCGCTCAGAATGTTTGCGGCCCTACTCAAACATGTACAAATCTCCTGGGTACCTTCAGGTGCTCTTGTCCAGCAGGCTATACTAAGAATTTCAGGTAGAGTTTTTCGTTCATTGCCTCTTTGGGATCGTCCATAAATGATGTCATCAGTAAGGTCACTTGGTAAGGTCAGTGGGTCCAGTTGGGTATTGATGACATGCCATGCTAAAGATAGCCGTTTACACAATGGGGGTGGATGGGTCCTTAAAGAGTGCTAATTTGAGTTACATCATTTACGGACCAACCTTTTGCCCCCAAAATTTCCAGCGGGTAGTTTCGAAACTAAATTTGAATGATTGTAAATTTAATTAGGGATGAGAGGACATGTCGGGATATTAATGAATGCGAAGATAAAAATGGGGGCTGTGGGCAAGACTGCATTAACACTCAAGGGGGATTCTACTGTGCCTGTGCCGAGGACTATTTCTTATCAAATGACGGTCATAGTTGCAACCTAAAACCGACGACGACAACAACAACTACTACAACAACTACTACAACTCCAGAACCAACAACCACAACATCAACAACAACGACAACACCCCCTCCTCCAACCACCGCCTTCACAACTTACACCCCATTCTTCAAGCCCAAGCCCCGGCCCGGCGCTGAGGACGGCTCCGTCAAAAACTGTCCTACTCCACCCGTTCCACGTGGAGCCGGGATTGCGTATTTGTACTGCTCCAGGAGCCCCGTTGGAATTCATCACCGACACAGTCAACTGGAGCGGAGACTCCTCCAAGATTGGGCCTCCCGACGGAACAAGACTCAAGGGAGTCGAAATAATTTGCGTTTCCGTCAGCGACGAAATCTCAAGAGACGTCTCCGACAAACTAACTACTCACCCGGCAGCATGTGTGAACTTCGGTGTCGACCAGGATTTGAACTCAAAGGACAGTACACACTACATTGTAATGCGTCAGATGGAACATGGCAAGGAACGACGAATGGATTCTGTCAAGGTAATTATATGTACAGATATAAAAATAACTTGCGTGTCTTTCTACACTTTTTTTACGAGGAGTTTCTGTCTCTGTATGTGTCTGTCAATATTATACACTTTTATTTACGCACACAACTCTTTCACTTTTGTATTTACGTCTTTGTAGTTTAATTAGTTGATAGCTTCAATTGGTGTCTTGATGAAATTTCGAAGATTTCGAAGTAGTGACAATACACTTTTAGAATTTTAGCAAAATTGTAAATTAAATTCGTACCATTATGTTTTCAACACGCAGGTTTGGCCAAAACCGACAATCAGAATCTCAGTATCGGTAATGTAAATTCGGAAACTACCCCATCTAACGAGATCCCTCGTCTCGCGCCAAATGAAATCCCTCGCTTCCCTCCCACCTCCAATTCCTTCGATACTCGTCGACCCTCAAGTCAGCTGAGACCCACATTCACCACATTAGAAACATTTCCGAGCCCAACAATTGCCCATACCCAAGTCCCACCCACGTTCCGTCCACCACCCATGCCAATAACGATTCGCCCAACCTTTGCAAAACCACCCCCCGCACCCCGTCCTCCCCCAACCTATGGGCCCCCGTCCTACTTCCTCCCCACCACCACCATTGACTGGCAACAGCCTAAACCCCCAGTGTACCTCCCTCCACCAAATCCATCATACCAAGTCACAACGAGGCGCCCGTATTACTACAGACCCACAATTCCTTACAGACCACCAAGCACCACAACCACCACGACAACGACGACGACGACTACTCCACCCCCACCACCCACCACCACCAACAGGAACAGCTTCATTCAACTCACATACAGTAAGATATTAAAATTGCTTATTCGTGGGTATAAATATGACCATTAATTTTGATGCATATCTCTAAACGCAGCATTTTTCTTTTTGTCTTGACAGGATTTAAAACCCCATGGATAAAATGCCCGGATGACATCAGGATTGACTTGCCTGCCAACCAGCATTTAGCCTACGTGATAATTCCGCAGCCACAAACCAATGTGGACTGGTGGAGGTAAGTGGATGAGATATATACGATAAAAGATTTCCCATTGTTTCCCAGCTGTACTGACTCCATGCGTGTCTTTCCATCTCTACAAATCTCTATACCTTCTAAATAAGTTGGACTAAAAATAATTCTTCTTGATTCATTTTTTTTTGTTGTGTGCCCCCTCAAACTTGTGAAGACAAGTGAGTTCGGAGCCTGTTTGGGCAAAAGGCTTGGAATCCGAGGTGGGACCAGGGAAGCAAAGAATTACTTTTCGGGCGAGAACATCTGCACCCACAAATAATACGGCAGAGTGCTTCTTCACTCTCGAAGTAAAAGGTACAAAAAGCCCCACTCTTTTTCCTCTCTATGTAGATTTACTATCTTCACGACAAATTGCCTCAGCTATTTAGTCTCTTCAATCTTATTTCCTTCGTTCCAAACTTCCAAATGTGTGTGTGTCTGTCTGTGTGTGTAGATCTTTTTCTTCAATAACAACACATGTACCTACGTAGGCAAAAACTGTAGCATAGCAATGTATAAAAATGTAGCTTTACACACACAAAAAAACAACCAAAAAAATAAAAGAACAAACATCCCACTCATATACTCAAAATGTATAGGGAGTTCTTTCATTTTTTTTGCTACACCGTTAACGTTAGGGATAAAATTGGTACACAGATCCGGATCCGGACAAGAGATAACTTTGTTTTCTCTATTTTTCCTCGTTGTTTCGGTTCTGGATTTGTTTTTGAAATAACAACATGCAATTAATTTTAAAGGAATATTTTTTACACAACATGTAAATCGGATGAATGACTGAAGAAAAGGGACATGTTATTTTTAATATTATATGTGATTTAACTGATTTAAGAATATTTTTATTTAAAAATTTAAACACCACGCTATATGATACGGGATACATGTTTAATATATAATGTATTTATATGCGATTATTTTTGTTGACACTCCAAAAAATCATAGATACGGACCCACCTCGAGTACGTGAGTGTCCCGAGTCATTCACGACTCGACTTAATCCGGGTCAGAGTGCGAAGGCTGTGACGTGGGTGGAGCCACATTTCAGTGACAACGTGAGGATTTCATCTTTAAAAAAGTCTCATGAGCCCGGGACCATCATGACATTGGGAGAGCATCTGATTAATTACGAGGCAAAGGATGGGAATGACAACGCGGCCAGATGTTCCTTCACTGTCACATTACTACCACGTAAGGAATTACCGCTTGTCATTTCACACTTGTGGCGTTATATTGGCTACAGTTCGACTCTGTTGACAAAATGCTCCTGTGTACGAGAGATGAGCCCGTCGTTAAGTATTTAAGTAGAGAGAACATTTTTATGGACGGCTCTTAAAGGTAAAACTATATATAGCACTTTACTCCTGATCTGATGCCGCCACCGCCGCCAGTATGTGATTTGTGGTTTTTGGTTTGTACCATATACATGGTATGCAATTATTTGAGATTCTAAACAAAAAATAAATATCTTAAAATTTTTGTGTCTCGTTTTTAGCTAGGCTTCTATTTAGTACATGATATTTGTTTGAGTATTGAGTTCGGATCTATACATAATTCTACAGCTGAAGATTAGGCATTTTATGACTCAGCAGTTTGGGCTTTCATGTCAACGGTTTTTGTATTATTTTGACTAAAAATTAAATATCTGTAGGTTCACAATAATTTATATGGGCGCCTAGTAGTGTCTATTTCAGTAGATACGTTGTGTGAGTGAAGAGTCAAAACGGTCCATGTCCAGTTTAAGCTAGAATTAAAATCAGATATCCCATTAATAAAACTTTAAATTAGATAGAATGCATAATAGAGAAAGAAATGGTTAATTTACGAGTTTTGGAAAAGCGCAGTTAGCTCCGTTTGCATGTGTATGAAACGGAAGAAATGTTTTACTTACGTCTTTTGGAAATGCACAAGATGTACACTGTATAAATGTGTTCTATTTACGTGTTCTTGAAAATTACAAAATGTTCTATTTATATTTTACACGCTTTTAAAATGTGCAAAATGTTGTATTGACGTTTTTGAAATCTGCAAAATGTTCTATTCACAAGTTTTTAAAATGTGAAAAATGTTTTATTTACATGTTTTTAAAATGTGCAAAATGTTTTATTTACATGTTTTTAAAAAGTGCAAAATGTTTTATTTACATGTTTTAAAAAAGTTCCATAGCGTTTACTGAAAAGCATTTAAAAAGTGCGAAATATTCTTTTGACATGATTTTAGGACCAATATATTTTTTGCGTAGATATAACAATGCATTCTAACCTGTTTTTAGCTGAAAATGGATATAGGCCAATTTGCATCTTCACTGGCGATATATGTACATGCTATTAACTAAATATTGATATGTAAATTACAACAAAGTCCAAATATAGCTTTTTCCAACATTAAGTTATACACATAAAATATGATTTAGAGTTTTTGAACCTATATGGATATTGACAATAGACAATGTTTGTGATTGGTTTAGCTCTCTCATCGAGTGGAGGATACCGAAAGCCAGTAAATACGGAGGGATTCTCTACTACAACTACTTCCCCGAAACCTGATGTTCACTCAACGACGAGGAATGTCGTTTGCTACGTTGGCAAGAAGGGCCGCCGTATTGTCTTCCAGTCGGTTCGTATATTCAAATTACCTAATAAAATACTTTTTTAAAATTCTTTTTGCAACTAAAATCGTAAGTCTTATTGGTACATGCATAGGCATAGGTAATCTATAGAATACGCCCCCTCAATATAATGTGAATGACTTTATTTTTATAGGCTATACATAATAATGAGAAACTAATTTTCGAAAAAATATTTTTCAGAGAGTTGTTCCACGAGGTTGTTCCGAGATGACAGTGGATCTTGTTGGAGACACAAATGGTCAAGGCTCCTATGACACTCTGAATACTGTGACACAAAACTCGGCTGAGAACTCGGCCACATCTCAAATATCAAGTGTGAGCTTTGCAACGCATGAGAATCCACAGAGTGCGTCCGCCTTCAGTCAGTCCGTGTCCAATGGACGGAATAATAATCGCTTAGTCCATAGTAGCAGTTCCGTCACGAATGGAGCTCATGGAACGTCTTCAAGAGCCTCAAGCTATGCCATTGCCATCTCTTCCTCATCCAGAAATTTTGATTTACCATTTTTACCACAGGATAAACAAGTGTACGAGGAGGATTTTGTGGTCCCGACAAATCCGCCAGCACCTCCACCTAAAACAAGATCAGGTCAATGGGGGGGACGAGGGGGTCACCAGGGTTCAGGATTTAGGAGAGTCGAAGTGGACTCAAATGGGGACCAACAGAGTTATACCAGCAGACCAACTGGAGGCACCTACCGAACCAGACGGCCCAGTAATCATAATAGTAGTAGTAATAATATTAATCACCATAATAATAATAACTATGCTCAGTCGCAGCAAGAAGAACATCCGACAACTAATTATTTTCCCCGAAACCGAAAACAACCATCTGTAGAACCACAGGGTGTAGCAGTCGCTGTGGAGGATCACACTGAGCCCACCACAGAGCACCGCAAATTTTTCCGTCATTTTGATTCCTGGGATAGAGAGCGGAAGCGGGATACTGGGAGTCCTTATATTCTATAATAAGATTAAGTGACCTATTTGAATGTCCTACTACTCAAATTGCCTTACATAATTATTATTAAGATCATCTCTTTTTATTACTAATTGTCCAGTTTTGCACTCATCCCGCTACATAGTATATATGAACAAAATCCATAGGCGTTATGTTAAATAGGTGACGTCAAAGAATAAACATACAATAATTATGCGTCACATACTAAAAACAACTATTAAATTAATCGTTATTAATTAAAATTGGGAATTAAAAATTAAAAGTGTAGCTTTTGCTTTTACAATTTACGTTCAAATTTCAAATCAGCTATGTAATATTTACGTAGGTAGGTACATATAATATGGAAATAATTTAAGCAGGAAGTGAAGTTGACACGAAAGACGAGAGCTTATGGCCACGTTTTTATTATACGTTGTTTGACTTTTATCATAATGTTTGTATAGTACTCGCGTACTTATTTACTTCAACTTCTTTTTGACAACAACAACAACTTTTATGATTAGTTAGTATTTTAGTAAATCATCATTCTTAAGAAAATTTCAAGGCTGGCTATATATAAACTTTAATTCCTGCATTTAATGCTTTCATATAAGTAACTCCAATCCCGTGTTTTCTGTAATTTTGAACTAATCTCTATATGTATGTATAGTTAAGTTTACATGTGCGTATTACTTGATAGTAAATACTTATTTAGAAATTATTATTATTATTGTCCATTGATCATGATGAAATAAATGTTTTTATATCTCCAAAGTCTATAAGAACATTGTGAAAAAATAGATACTATGTATATCTTGCATCGAGATTTATTATACTGGATTGTAAAAATGGCATTCTCTTAATTAGTATGCGCTGGCATTGGCATCTATAATTGGCACCGCAATTTGCTGTATATAGATTTTTAAAATTTTACGTGGAATGCATTTTTGTGGATGCTACTAAGGGAGCGTTCACAAATGATATCATCGGTTGGGTAGGTAGGTGGGTCTGAAAAGTGACGATTTGCTCTATGCTTACCATGGGTGACGAGGGGTATGTAGGTCAGAAAATTGGCCAAATGCGATGACATCATTTGTGAACGCTCCCTAATTGTAAGTCTCCAGGATCGACATTCGCTTTAAATGACATGATGTGGATGCTCTCGAGAATAAACTCTTATGAGAAGAAACTTTTATGAACTATGAATTATGAAAAAAGTGCAGATTGGAGTTAAGTAGTCCGAATTACAATGCTTTTTTTCTAAAAAATGTGCTAAGAAATAAATTCAAAGTTAAAAGGCGTTATTTAGTAGTTAGTACCGTTGGCAATTCAAGAAATTTTTGGCTTTATTCATATTTTTTTTGTCGCGGTTCAGGTACACCGATGTTGGGGAATTGAAGTCTCTAGAATTTTGAAATCTGAGAATTTTCTGTCTTGATTTGTTTTTCTGGTTCATTAAAATTTTTAAATCCAAAAACATAAACAACAACTTTATAGAACAGCTACAGTGTCATATAAGACCTACTGAGAGTTTCATATAAACTATTACTATTTACTACACTATTTTATATTCTACATAAGTTTTAGAATGGCAACAACTATATTCCAGATTTACACCTGTACCGGTACCGGTCTGTTGCATGATTTAATTGAACTCATGCAACGAAAATGGAGGCTGGAGATACTGGAGAATGACAAATATGAACTATATAAGCTATTTGGTAGCAGCGTAAAAGTATGTTTTTTTAAATAAAATTTTTGTGAGTTGACAAAGTCATTACTGGAAAAAAATATGAGAGTGCAATTACATGACACTATTTTTGAAAACCGTTTAAAATTTCAAAACTATTACGCATAAATATGCAAAAAGGGAAGATCATAAGTCCATGCCATAATAAAATTCCAAACAAGAAAAAAAGCAATGGTTAAATGAAAGTCTACAACAACAGGTTAAAATTAATACGCTGAGCAATTTAATTTAACTCACTTTTACTTTTATCCATGTCAAAATAACAATCAGAAAGGGCGGTTGAACGAACCAAAAACAAAAATGAATAACAACAACAAGAACAACGAGTCAATAAATGTAATATTTTAATGTAAATATTTTTAGTTAAAGTTACATAGTAAGTTGTACCATATATTATTTCTCCCGTACATTCTTTGTATATTTTGTAGTGTGTAATTAAACACAATAGTTATATAGTTTAATTTTTTAAAATTTTATTTCATCATTTTTCATGCAAATAGGAACTATTTTGGTGTTATGCAGTATTTCTTTTTTTGTATGATTAATAGTACCTGTACCTAAACTTAGGGACCTACCTACGATACCTATTAGGTATCTATGCTTTTTTGAAGTTTGATTTCAATACACTTCATTATATACTTCAGCACGCGCAGCAATATCAGTATATAGAAAAGCTGCCGTTTACATAATATATGAAATCACATTAAATTACTACATCTATTTTCAACCCATCTTTAACCTATTTTATGCGCTATTGTAATATAAAATGTTTATTTTCATTAGTAATAATTATTTAAATTTTAATATTTATGACACGAATATAACAGTACAATATTTTTTTGTAGCGAGTGAATTGAAGTGTATCTTTACTCAAGATGAATGTTAATAGCTTACAAAAGCTGATTGCATTTGTATGTGTTTCCCTTTCCATTTCTTTCTGTATGTAGCACCATCCATTTAAATATTACATCATTTACTTTTGCGTTTTAGGTTTCAATCAAAGGTGCTATGTTGTAGCAATTAGGTTTTTTATGTATATGTTATTTTGTAGGCTCTAATTTGGGTCAGGTTAATGTATGTGTATATTGTGTATATTAAATATTTGTAGTTAGTTAACTACGTAAAGCTAACTGTTTTACCCTGGTAAAGATAAATTAAGATTAAATATTTAGCGTTATACTTAAATTAGTATATTCTTTGAACTCGAGAGTTTAGAATTTAAATTCTATATAATATGTTATAAATTATCCTCAATAAAAAAGCACCAATCTCGGATGTGGATCTATGGCCATGAGTTCACTTATAGGTTAAAGGTAGCTTGACCTGAACTCATGGATTTCGTAATTCGATCATCAACATCTCCACCAAACAAAACAGTACAATTAGGTAAACTAGTTTTTTACAACAAGAATATGAATAGTTTAATAGTTGTATATTTGCATAAAGGTATTATAATATAAATATGATTTATTTAATTTATGTAACTTGGAATTTTCAGAGAACGTGTATTTACGTTTTAAACATTGATTTTAATTTCCTTAAATTTTAGAGTTTTTCATTTTCATCTTCAACACGAAACATGCATTATAAATGGCATCAATAGTGACGAAGGTAAATATTTGGCACCGTTTCAAACACATGACTCGGAATCAGGATATAACATACAATAAATAAATAATAGATGGAACACTCATATATTATTATTATTGTAGGTAATTTTTTAAAGTTTTAAAATTGGCGAAATATAAATTCTTAATTATTACAGTATAATATCTCTTCGCATTAAATTTGCTGAGTTGACAATCTGTATATAAGTTTTTAATATTTTAATATTTTTTTCACTAATAATAATTTTTGTACATTATAACTTTTATAACTTGAAACGACTAAAAAGTAACTTTCAAATGTTACGAATGCTACGCTAGGAGTAGGACTTAAATACCAACTATTAATATTGTGTAAGTAAATTACGATGATGCTTAGGTACAGTGTTACAAGTGATTAATATTCTTTGAGCTTCCTACCACTAACGCTATTTTATTTTTATTTTTTAAAAAGTTATGTACTTTTAGAACTAGTAAGAATTAGATTCTTCTGAATTTATTACATTCCTATGAAATAAATATTTCCCCAGCTATTTTTCAAAATAGTCAAAATAAGTAAAATAATAAAATCTAACACACCAAAATTAAAATTAATTAATTAATAACCCCTACTTCCTATAATTTAACATAATTTATACAAACTAATAGTATTTTCTAAAACACAGTCACATGAAAAAAAATGGCAGTATTATCTACTGAATTAAATAATCCATAACAAACCTCTCTAGACTAGCTTTATTGTAATCGTATACTACATCTCTACATTCTACATTTTACACTATAGCTGCTATCTCTTTTCTTAGAATTATCTAAGTATTCGTATTCTTTTGAAACCAGGACAGCGGAAAAACAGCCCATGGGCCTGACTAGACATCATAATTATTGTAATCTAGTTACGTTACAATTAATTATTTTAATTTTATTTAATATTTTTATAGGTAATTATTATTTACATAAAATTATCATGTCAATATGTGTACTAATTGGACGAAACATGTTTTCTTGATGACGCATAACCACCGTTGATACTTTTATGCGTCACACCCGCGATCCCTTCATCCATCCGACTTTTCTTGGATCGTTTGGCTGATGCGGAGGAGGAGGAGGGTGGGAAATTGTCCACTCTACTTTTACTCTCGCGCCTGCTGGACACAGCACTGAGATGATGCTGATGCTGACGCTCCTCATGTTCGATGAGTGAGGATGTCGTTAGCGACTGATGATGTTGATGCTGTTGCTGAGGATGATGGTGAGGATGCTCGGGGTACAAGCCAGGGATTTGTATTTGAGCAGAAGCTCCGACAGACTTCATAGAATTTGGAGCTGTATTCATATTTGAGTGATGACGAACGGGTAATGAATGCAATGCGTCACCATGACCGTGGCCGTGAGAATGAGGTTCCATGGGGTTTGACAGTGTCATGGGAACGGGCATTGGAATTCCTCGAGGTGTCAGTGGCCCCACTCCCATAGGGACTGGGCCTGAATGACTAGGACTAGCTGACGACGTGGACCCAACATCCAGATCCCCACTGTGATCACCTCTGCTCCTATGCCCATTAATGACACCCTCATCCGTGGAATATGCGGAGCAGGTTTCATTACTCCCTCCGGTCTTTTCGCTCCAAGAATGATAGCCTATGGAAATACTTGGGGACTTTGAAATGGATCGCTTCCGACTCAGTCGGCTTCTAGACACGGACGCGGAGCCTGAGGCAGAGCTGCTCTCACTACTTCCCCCCGCCCCGTGATGACTCACAGACATGGAAGAACTTGAAACAGACATGGAACTGCTGCTCCCGCTGCTACGATGCGCTTTACTACCACTGTTGGAATTGGTGTAGTAGTTACTCGAGTGGAATTCCACATTCCCACTTCGGCTTCCACCCCCATCCCCGCTCCTCCCAGGATGATGATATAAATTATGGACTGCAGTCGGGTCGGAGTGGTGTTGGTGTTGGTGCTGATGATGATGAATCTGTCCAAGGTTACCACTACTTTGACTGGAACATTCACTTCCGCCAGAAACAGGATATCCTCCATGTCCACTGAAGGACCCACTATTATTGGACTTAACAACCGAAGCCCCACCCCCTGACGTTGGAGATCTAAAGATCATATTAGGGCCCTGAGACTGGGTAAAGCGGTTCATGATGAAATTACTTGGACTACTGCTGAACTCCCGGTGGATTTTCCCAGATGGAGGATGGTGAAGTGCTCCAAACACGGGTGGGGAGTGAGGCATGGGGAGAGGGATAGGAATGGAAAGGCTACTTAAATTGTTTGAACTCTCATGAGCCTCATACTTCTTGTGACCACTTGCCCCATCCTCCGGTGGGAGGACAAAGCAGACGGAAATAGTCACGGGATGTAAGGGTGGCGTCGAGCTTCCATCCATAGCATCAATGAACGGTGACACAATGGACTTGTCGATTGTGAGTGGGATGTAGTACAGTCCCTTATCGTGAAGGGCAAAGGCTGGGACCCCTTGTGGTCCACACGTCACAGTCGTTGGCTTTCCTCCTCCTTCCCCTTTGAGGCTAGAAGCCACGGTCGTGATAATGGGAAGTGTTAAATGGGCTGGGAGAAGATTACTCACAATCGGTTTCTTATCAACTTCTAACGATGGACTTGGAATCGAAGGGATTTCGAATTCGGTTCTTGTCTCCTCCTCATGAGTCAATAATGGTGCGTTGGCTTTGGCAGCGGCAACAACACTCGTAGATGCTGGATTGGCGGCTTGACCAATAAGAGTCTGACCATTGCTCTGTGACTGCTCAGTTTCCTCCGGCTGGTTTTGGTTTCTTTCTTTAGAGCGTCCATGACTGCTACTACTGGAACTCGTCGGGTTCTTTTCAGAGTCAGGAGATTTAGGGAAATAGTCCGGAGACTCATTCTCCCGGCTGCTGTCTCTTGGAGAATTTAAACAGCTTTTTTGTGGGTTTCTATGGCGGCTTTCTTGGGAGGAATCCCGTCCACTTCCACTCGTAACACTTTCATCCCCAGTACGGTTATTGTGACTACGAACAATGATTTCGGTTTGGAGGTCCGCACTGAATCTTTGCTTGATATTATTTTTGAATTTATAGCGATGAGCTGTGTTCGTGGAAGTAGAGGAATTCGTCGTCATTGAGCTTCCTTCGTCAGAATTGGAAACAGGTGGAGAGCCGCTGAGGAAATAAAAATGAATAAAATTACAAATCAAAACATAGTGGAATCCATTCGAAATAATAAATACAATATTTAGCATGTTGTATTATGTACAACGCCGTTAAAGATTCACGAAATTTAAAGTAGCTAATAAGTACCTATTATTTGATGAGGAATGACTGCAAATAATAGTAGGGACTGGCGGTTTTCCTTGTGACCTTCCCGTCATCTTCCCATCAATATCTTGTGAGTAAGCATCCGAGATTTCAATGGACAATGGAGCGGAGGAACAACTGTTCTGATCACCTTCATAGTCCACAAATAAACTGTTTGTGCCACGATCACCACCACTACTACTATTACTCACACGAAGACTGTGACTCGTCAAACTTTGACCTGGTTGTCTCGAAAAGACATTCTTTGATCCGAATGGAGTATTATTAATTCCATCACGATCACCATCTATAGGGGAAAGGCAAGAAAAGTGAACATTAACAGGAGAACGATACTTCATTCATGAAATGAGTATTTTTTTATTACCTACTTACGAAAGTAATAAAAAATGTGCGAAAAAAATGATATAACGATCATGCATAGTATGTAGTTAATTTTATTTTTATCATTATTCATAAATTGGTAATTTGAATTTCACCCAAGACCAAAACCAAAACCATTGACAAAGTCAGGCAAAGCTTGTTTCCTAAGAAAAGGTTAAATTTTAAATAATTTTTTTTTCCATACTCCTGAAAATCAGAAGCACAGACGGACAGAGATCGATTGAAAACCAGACACAGATGGACATTGTTGACAATAAAATGTCATAATCAATTTTTTGTCTGGCCTCTGATAAATTACGGGCTGAACCGAAGTTGAGTGGACTGACTGAAAATACTGAAAAGTAGAAGACAATCAGCAAGACATGATTTTTAAATTGTAAGTTCCACCAAAAAAAAACCATGAATTTATAATGGACGTCGTATTCATATAATGTGCAATATTATTATTTAGTATCGATATAACTTTACCTAAAGTAAAGCTAAACCAAAACTGTTATAATAATTTGCCATTTTCAAAGGTGTCGGGTGCGCAATGTAATTTGAAATAAAGTTAGTATTAAGTCTGAGCAAAATATACAGTGGTCTGTAAAAACAAAATAGCGACAGATGAAGTATAATTAAAAATTAAATTTATAAATAGGATGACATTCACTGATCTCACCATTCACACAATTTCCATCGCTCCCGGATCCAGAAGATCCATTAGGTTGATATCCAGATGAAATGGAGTCAAGAGAACCACCAGATTTTCTTCCTTTAAATACCGGTGACCGGCTATTCATGGGGAAGCCAAGAGCAATTTTAGTATTATTGCCCTATAGAACCCAAAACAAAAAACAATGTTATTAAAATTTTTTTTAGCACACAATGTAAATACCATATAAAATAATGCAAATAATTTCTTTAATTTGAATGTTTATTTAATTGGAAACTTACCACATGGTCCATGAGTAGAGCTTCACAATGACCATTCAAATGCTGGACAAGTCTGACGCAAAGGTCATCTCCAGCATACATCCCTTCATGTTCCACCAGGAAATGCATGGTTTCACTCACACTCTCCTGAAATCCCAAACGATATTGTTCCTCGGGATTTATTTTGGCAGATGAAGAGGGATGGTCAGAAATTTTACCACTCCCTCCTTCCCCGCCACTCCCTCCAAGATCCGCACTACCACTCTCACCAACTTCCCCAGAACCAGAGGAATTGCTTGAGGAAGATGAGCCACCACCACCGTTTGACACTGTGGACTTCCCATGAGAAGATGAACTTGCCCGAGGTAATGGAATTTGATTGTACTCACAATTATCTACATGATTTAGAAAAAACAAACAATACAAATTATTTAAACATTCAGAAACAAAAAGAAAATGAAATAAAAAAGCATTTTGAATAAACACATGAACAGAATTTGCTGACAGCTATACATACCAGAATCAGGACAAGGATGGGTTTGTAGATGCCGTAAATGCTTGATGGCCAGCTCAACGATTTCCGTTTTTTCAATACGACCTCGACCTTTTCTGAGGGAGTCTGGAGGGAGAAGACGGGCCAGATCTGCTAAACAATTATTCATTCGATCCCTACGTCTCTTCTCAATTATGCGGTGAGACATTGGGTCCTACATAAAACAAATAAAAATAATTCCAATTAGATTTAAACTCAACTACAAAAGTATATGCCAGTGTGCATTCTAGATTCCAATACTAGCTTCAGCCATTCTAATACGAAGTTTCTAAATGCGATCAGCTATACTATCTATACAGTATATAAGGTATTTTTATCCGTAGTAGTCCAGTGCTTCCTATCCATAATATTATCTTATATTTCAATCAGTTTCTACCAACTTGTCAATAGGTAAAATTTTTCCATTTCCCATAACAAGTTTCATTAATTGCATCCACATTTTCAAAACGTAATACTAATTAATTTTCCTAGTTCAACAATACAGCAATTTACACAATCATTTAATGGCTAACACGTTCCGCTGCCTGCTGTTGTACCGTGTCAAAGTCTCGTTTTAATCTATATCTCTCTGAGCTCTTATTTCTGTAATGACTTTTACAAGAGGCTCGTCCTGCTTCTGGCCCTGCTGATTCTCTACTTCTGTCTGTGCTATGGGTCAGACATTTTCTTTTTCTTTTGTAATACACAGTTTCAACTTGAATTTCAACTTCAACCGCATCCCACATTGACATCATATGAGTGTAATACTATCATAAATAATCATAGGAAATGTTTCCTCAGCTTATTCAATATATATGTATGTAAAGCTTAAAAATGAAGGACGGTTTATTAGCCACCAAAAAAATGGGGAAAAAGGAGGATGGTGGAATTCCTTCTGAATTCTTTAGGTGATGAGGCTGAGTTGAAATGAAATGGAAATGTGTGTCAGACACGTGTCCACGTGTTCTGCAGGCAGAGCAAAGTGTATATAATAGTGTAAGGGATCGTCCATAAATGATATCACTCAAATTTCTCCCTTTTTAGGACCGACCCACCCTCATGTCATTTCAAGTCATACTGCAGGTTTAGACCCACCCACCCCATAGTATGACATCACTTATGTCATATACACTAAATATTATAATAAATTAAAAATCATAATCCGGATTGCTAGTAAAAAATTTAAAGGCACCGGCATAATATTTTTTGTTTCAAAATTTTGAAAATCTAAAAAATTTCAGAATCTTTTTAACTGTTTATGAATTCTGAATATTTTGTTTTTTATACACATTTTTCAAAAATTGTGGTTTTTTTGCTGGATCCAAAATTCTTGTTTCTTCTGTCTAAATGTATTTTTAACCCACGGAAAAATCGAATGACATCATCCAAGCCCGTTTGAGGGACCCACCGTGTCATTTAAGTCACTTTTTTCTGAACTGAGGGACCCACCTAAGCGATGACATCATTTATGGACCATCCCTAACGTAAAAGCCCATATGTGTATGGTAAATAGTAGGAGTATATATAAGTAAGAGTGAGCAAAATAAAGGACATCCACACGCACTTTAAAAACTACAGCAGATACACTCTGTGCGTGCGTGTGAGTCACCACAAAAAAGGGAAAAAAAAAATATTACATGGACTCAACGTGCGCAGAGGCACGCACTTCCGAATTCAAAAAATTCCAATATTACTCTCGCTCTCTGTATTTTAGCCCACTCCTCTCGATCTCCAGCCCTGTAGACACACTTCATAATACTTCATGTTTATAATCTAATCTGCAGTAGTAGTAAGTAGCTTTTATGTATATCTATGTTTTACTGCATGATACTAGGTAGGTACATGGCTTTTACAGTTTACGTATTACACGGGAAAGTATCTCTGATGACTCTGCTACAAATGACGACAAATGCGGTATATAATACTACCGTATCACCAGAGTCAAAGTCTACTACAGAATTTACGTTATTCACTATTCTGCTATATTCTGTGTTTAAGCTTTACGAGAGCCATGAATTTTTTAATGTAGCACAAAAGAAAACGAAAATTCTCGTACAAATCATATAAGTATAGTTTTGGCTCTTGAATAATTTTTGAAAATCATTGACTTCCATTTAATTCGATGTGACGTTTGGTATTGTTCCCACTACACATAATACATACTTAAGAAATATGCATAATGTAAGTAGCATTTGGGCACAGTAAAGTATATAGTACAGGTGCAGTTAAAAGTAGCGTCAGATCTATACTATTTTACATACTATACCATATCTATACAAGTTTAAATGCTTTGTTTTTTTTACAAAACAAGAAACATACAAAAAAAATTAAACATAATCATAAACACGACGACTAACGTCCAAATAGAGTCAACTTTTAGACTGACGCCACGTGTAAATACTCACGTAATTTAAGTTTTATAAAACACGTCAGCAATCTTCGAAACGAAACACACATTTAATCCATAGTATACTGTAGTAAATAGTCTAGTATTAGGTGCATGCAACTACTACTATCGATTCGATTCGATTATAGACCAAAACCAAACCAAGTACAGCTTATAAATTCATATTCATAATGGTTTTAGGTATAGCAAGCATTATTATGCTGTAGTACAAGCAACCATCATTCGGTATTCTGTATTTTGAAGAATCTATTCTGTTTTATTTTTATAAATATCGAGTTCTAAATTGGTTCTATATTTTATGTGTTGTTTGATGCTGCTGATTTTTGCTGTATTTTTGGAAATTGCAAATACTGCACTGCTAAGCTATTCTGTTATAATATCCTACTTGAAACATATTTGATATCTCGTTAGGTAATAGTGACTAATATGGCATTCTAGTTCGTATTGTACTGAGTGCAGTGTGCAGAAAAATAAAAGCGTACCCGTACAGTCTTCTTTCGGGGAAATCCGTACTCGTTGTCCTCAATTGTAACGGTGGAGAAATTTAAATTCCTGTAAAATAAACAATAATAAATATTCAATATTTAGACTTTTTTAAAGAAAGTCCATCTATCACATAATTTTATGAAATTCAAATTTTTAACATATACTTAGGTTCAAGCTGCCAGTTTTGTTTAAATTAAAAAAAATCTTTCCCTTTACGCTGTATGACACAAAGTATTTTTGGAATTGGTTATCAAAACCAACATTTGGACAGCCAGAGACGCTGAGGGTTCCAAATTAAACAACTCCAAAAGATACGAATGATCAAACCCATATAGGTAGTTAAGATTTATGCAGTTTCTACAAAGTTCTTTTAAGCTTCTTTCGAGATTAAAATTAAAGCACAAACATAGTGCAGCATCGGGCAGAAACTTTACACATCCCAGTATCATCAGAACGCCTGGAGTTGTAGTAGCTAATCATATTTACAATATAATACAATAAACAGAGGAGTATTTGCCTACATTCTACATAATGTCAAACGTTGAAACTCGTACACATAAGATATTAAATAGCCTTGCATGCTATAGTAGGTAAAATCAATGTAAAATGTGCTGTTACTGATTTGTGAATGTGAATGCCGATGCACGATGCAGTGCCACGTGAGCTCGAAAATGAAACAAAACGTGCCTTCATCCTATAAAATTCCATTAGCATTTCCATATGTCTCACAATTCTAATTTCCAATGTAAAATACATGTGCATGTAGTCCTTATGTACCTACATTATAATGTGATCGATGTCGTGCCGTCTGCAAAGCTAAAAGTTTTATTCAACCGGTAATAAAAAAAAAGTTAGTGATGATATCTAATAAAATTGTAAAGTCAAAGTACTTCATTTAAACTATGCCTTATTCCTACTTAAGTACACGGCGTAGATAACACATAATATGTCTCTGTCTGTAATATGTACTACACTATTTTATTATTACCTATGTGCTTTGATAATATCTCGTAGTATAATATGCAACCCACATCGAACGTGTATAGGTTAAATTTGACTAATTATTATTCTAAAATTGAATTTGACTTTAAAAGGTTAATATTAATATATATAGACTTTAGTAGGTACATTTACATTTACATAGATAAAGATAAGTTCCCAATTTAAATTTTCAACACATGACTGTCATCGACTAAATGCGACAAAACAAGATTTGCAGTAACAGTATTTTCAACTTTAAAAATAATTACTGACGACGATATGTACCTACTTCTTTTCCGCATTTATAAAAATTGATCAATTATCTACATACCTAAGTATAACACTGTAAAATACTTTGAAAGTATATTATTTCATTTTTATTAAATACCTCTAAACTTTTCCTGTTACGCTTTTTCATTACATATATTTTATTAGGGGATATATGTATAACCTATGCGCAAAGGATACTAATTACTTTGCCTAGAATCAACTAGAATGAAAATAGCAATGGAAACTTTTGAAAACATCTCCCGACTGCATGTCCCGTCTCACTACTCGAGTCGAACTCAACTCGACTACTCCAGAATCCACAAAAGTATCATACAACTAACTACTGTAAATATAGACTGTAATAACACTGAATAAAAATAATCAACATTATTTATATAATTAGTAAATTATCTCCTACAATATATATATTATATTTATCCATCACTCTAGCCAAGTCAAGTGGGAGATTCAAGTTGTTATTTAGTATTTTAGATTATTGACATTATTATTTTAACGTATGTCATAAAAAAGAGCTACTGAACAGTTCCTTTCTTCCATCAGAGTCTACTACATTCTATATACGCAGTCATCACTCATTAAGTTTATTGAAAACAAATGTAATGTAATGACATAACTGATGGAGTTTCAGGGAGCACATGTTAAATTACTGAAATACCTTCCTAACTACGACATCATTTAAATTCAAATGTCACTATTTTTAATAAGTAACTGTAAATATAATGTTTTATCATTACTTATAATAATTGTTGTTGAAGAAGAATTTGTACGGTTATTTATATTTTTAGCCTTTTAGAATACCTACTAATTTTTGTTTAGTATAAATTAATTTATCTAGAGATTCTACTCTTCAAAGTCTTCCAACACGATCCTAATTGGGTTCATATAAAACTTTACAAAACTCTATGTTGTGCCATGTCAAGTAATTAATTTACCGCAGAAACAGAACAAGAGGCCTGATTTGCTTGTGGGCATTTAGTTGAGAGTACTGTGCAAAAATACTTATTTGCAATTTTCGCAGTATTATTTAAGCAGCTTTCAAAACGATAACGAGATACTACGCAGTATAGCTCAGGGATATGCACTGCGGTTCTGTTCTATGGTTGCCTGATTGCCTGGTTGGGCCTGGATGAAATTCTGTAGTAAGTACCTAGGTAGGTACCTACCCGGATCTCATTCCCCATTCTCCATAGTTCTAATTTCAATTTCAACGACATAGCAATGCCTCCAATCCGAGAGTTAACAACAGAAAACTTACAAGTAATATTTGAAAGACTAATCAAGAGGAAATTGAATTCAAAAGTTGATCAAAGCTAAAAGGAACCTTATGCTCTTCACATTTCGCATACTTATCGTTATTAGATATATCTCGGTTTTGTTTTCCATTCCTTTAGTGTGAAGTTGTTGTTGCAATTTTAACTTTTGCATTTAGCTGCTCAGCACACTCCATGCTCAAAAAGTACCTTTCAGTCTTTTAGGTATAGGTACATAATATGTTAATAAAGTTCAGGCTATATTTACCATTCAAACTATTTACTCTCCTGCTGGACATGAACTACGACTACGACTACACATTACTACATAGTATACATAATATAGTACTTAAATTAATATATGTATGACTCAAGTAAATAAGCCTTACAAAAGTATTAGAGTAGTTGGAGCGAGCGAAAGGATGCAGAATTAGAATTGAAAGCCAAGTCATGCTGTAGAAAACGTGACTTGTATTTCTCCATTACACATCGTCATGCGCCAAAGACAACCCACACGGGGAGTAATCTTCCCATTTTTAATCACTCAAGATTCAACTATATAGCATTCCCATCGACGCAATCCAGATGATATGATGGCTACCCTTCCCACACTTACTATGTATTCCAAATCCAAACTATAATTTAAATCATACACTACTATGATGAATTATAATTTATTCATAATTGGAGCATAACAGTTTAGCACATCGGAGAATTCAGTATAATTATAGCGTCAATAGTGTCTATAGTTTCTAATGAAAGTACTGATAATTATGAAGTACTGACCTAAACTATAAACACAAAAGTACCTAAATATACTAAAGGAAGGTCCCTGCCTATTCGTTAATAAAGATACTCTGTCCAAACCGGTACAGCGAAGCCGAAGCCGTAGCCATTAGACGTATTTCCGACTCAAACCGATGCAGATCGAGCAAAGCACTAGATCCTCGTCGTCGTCGTCGTCAACAACAGTCAATGTCAACAGTCGTCAATGGTTCAACTCCATATTGACCCAGCCCCCTTACACATATATATACAGCCCCACTATAGAGTTCTACAACTTTAATAACAGACTACACAGACGCTAGACGACGACGACGACCCACATCTAATATTAATTTACTATATAGACGAAAGTCAAAGTTCTCCGTGTGTGTAAGTACGAAGTTTACGAGGCTCACATTTATTTTGCAAATATACATAATAAAATGAAGACAAACGCATGGCTTGCCATGTGCCTCTCATTCTCGTTCTGTTCTGACAATGTTATTTTTTTATTATACATAAGTGAATTCTCCATTCTCCCATATGCCCATGTATTATGTATGCACCTATGTCCATAAGTCTACATGAAGGAGCTTACCACACATACATACCTATATACCTACATAATATTTGCAAATTGAAACTTAAATCGTTCTTGTTCTCATTCTACTATGAGTATATAGAGGCAGAAAAACAACCACAATGTTGACGTTGACATCCATGTCGATTTAGAACTCGATTTCAAAGAACAAATTCAAAGGTTGAAAACGTCAACGTCAATATGAAAAATTATGTGTGCATCGACCAAGAGACCAGACCGACACTGACACGACGATGCTGCTCTATGAACTACTAGCTATGATGTCAATAGGTGACGTGACGACGACGACAAACGAGAACCAGTACCAGTACCAGCACCAACCTCTGTCGTAATCACAGCCGACAGTCTCGTATATATTTAACATGACAAGAAATAACCCAAAGTGTATTAACATTCTCACATGTATTTACACAATTATGAATGCAAAGACTGAATTTAAAGACTGAATTTACGCAGTTGTTTACTTATTTATTTAAATAATATTATTATGTAAGTACTCGATGAATATTGCTGGTTCTATGATTCTGGTTTGGCAAATAATATACATGCATACCTCGATTCGATGTACCTATGGCACACACCACATCACATGTTCCGTTTTTATAGACGAAAAGAAAACACTTTGAAGAGGTTAGAATTTTAGAATTACATAGGCAAACTTTAAAGGCGTTGCTATTCATGTTTGAGAGATATTTATTTAAACACGTCGACGCGTACGTCCCTCGTACCTTGCAGGCATGAAGTAGCCAAAGTTTGTATATCATTGATATTGATAAATAATGAATAAGCAATCCGGATAGGAAAATAACTCAAGGAAAGTATAAAAATGTGTTTATGTCCATTTGAATAAAATGCCCTTTAAGAATTTTTCGTTCCTCAAATTGAAATCCAAGCAAATGCGTCAATCTCCACAAATACTACCAAGTACACATCTATCAAAACTAAATGCCAAATATGGGTTTTATATGAAATACCTAACTATAATCAAATGATTCTGCTAATTTTTTGTGTTCACGTTATATTTTGACAACAGTGTTGTGCTTACTAGTTAGTTTCTGTTCAACTGTCAAGTCAACTGTAGCATATATAGTTATGGAGTTATAACTGGTCTGGTCTGGTTTTTGTTTTTATAGAAACAAATATTCAAGAAACGTGAGCTGACTATTTGCTAGAGTCAAACAAAACTACGTCGACACAGCGCATATCGCCGCTGCATCGGTATCGGTATCGGTATCCGCTTTTACTTGGTGTATCAACTTATAATTGATATATACTAATTCAAACAGATGACCGAAAATGAAATATCTGCTGGTATACATATTTTTATTTGTTTACACACTGACTGGTCAGGTGAGGTGAATAATGGTGATAGGGCAGGACTCTAATATCTGGTAACATCTCAATAACAGTACTTTATTCCTGACCAAAATAAGTTGGTCAGCAGACAAAATGATTTCAGTATTGATCGAGTACATAGCAATATGGAAAATCTTAGAACCAACGCCTTATCTACATGCTTCAACGCTTATTCTGTTACTTCGAAATTATTAAAGCTATTTCTTACATCTTATTAGTTGATACTAAAAACTACTAGTACCTTCTGAAATTCTGTATGCTATGATAGTAAAAGATGTTATAATTAAGCGTCAACAAGCATCTTATCCAAAGGATTTCATTACTCATTGACATTGATAAAAAATTCGCAATTATAGCGGATAATGAAATTGCATCGGTTACACAGGAGAATCTCCATCGAAATAATCATCGACATTCATTAAATAATAAAATTCAGACTTTGCAAAAAAGTCTTCGAATTTTACACTAAATAATCGGCTTAGAAGTCTTAGCCATAACTTTGCAAACCATAAAAGTGTTATCTCATTGTTGAAATCTGACTAGTGAGCTAACTAGTAGGTAAGTAGGTACCTACATCTATATGCCATTATACTGTATTAACAATCGTACGTATCTATAATATGTCCAACAACAACTGACAGCTGACCTTTAATTAATTAAGTCTAGGATGCAGTAATTAAAGAACCATAGAAGTATTGGAGGGGGTACAATTAATAGGATGCAGAATTTAAGTTAGGTATACAATAAATTTTATTGCTATTAAAACATAAATTTACCTTTCGTACTGTAAATGTTGACTGTGGCTATGACTTCCATGTCCATGAGATGAATTACTTGTACCAGGTGGATCACCCCAGAAGTTGTCACATTTTGTATTTTCCATTTCCATTTTGATTTAGTTTAATATTATACTTGTTGATATTCTTGTTATAGTTCATAAAATGTATTTCAAACTGAACACAAATTACACACTTCAAATAGTTAATGTTTATAGGATAAATCACGGTTCATTTACAAAATACTTTTTCACAATAAATGAACTCGCTCTGATCATCCTTCGTATGGCTGGATAGCTGGATGAATTGTTAACTTTGTTTTTGAAATAGTATTTTTATTGTTCAGAGAAAAAGTTATTTGATATATTTATTTAGTCATTAATTTAATCGTTCGTTGCCTGTTGTACAGAATAAAATGTTCAAAATTCGTACAGAGCACCATCACATTTTTCTTATCGGGGCGGCGTAGAGTTTATTTAAAGATTACACTTTTGTCAAACAAACTTGAAAATTTGCAAATCCAGCAGCTTATATTGTCAATGTAAATAACGTTAGTTTTCGACGTTTGACGTTGTTCGCACAAGTTATTTATTAGTTTGATTTCATAAATTCAGGTAGTACTCTGTGTTATGGTAGTAGTAGTAGACTTCCTACTTTACTTTTGACTCTGTATCACGTTTTCACGTTGCTATTTTAATCGGAGAGAGAATTTATTGATGATGGGATGGAATATAGAGTATTATAATATATCGATGTGGATCAAAAATAGCACCTTTAGTTACTTGGTAGTTAGCACAGAATCAAAGACCAAACTGTCAAAACTGTAATTCAAAAGTAAATATTAGTTAATTTTGATAGTTCATACATATTGTTACTACATGTGACATGTGACATGCCTTCTTTATAATTTGTTTAAATATTGAAATTTTTGACATTTTGACGCAGAGCCATGTCAGTCTAGTAGATCCGTTAAACGTATAATAACCAGTTAATATTTCTAGTTTAAATCAAAATAATTAAGTTTCAAAAAATAATTCACAATCTCCTATTAAAAAATTAATAAAATACAATCATATGCTTACTTACATTTTTTTTTTTCACCTTTCCAAGCCGCACGTTCCACTAGTTTTGTTGGCAAATGTATAGGTTTCAAACGGAAGATATTTCGCGTATATAGTTTCTATATGAGATACATACATGTGAAGTCACGTTTTTTGATCACGTTACCGCACAGCGATAGTAAGAATTATACTTATTTTCCCAGGCACAGCTCCTCCCTGTATTCGTACAAGGTATCCGTATTCTTTTCATTTCCTTTTTGCTTTTTACACCAGATTCACCAGCCTCGGCCTCGGCCAAGTTACTGACTGGAATGTCAAATAATGTCACACTGAAAAAACTGAACAATCTGAATTGTTTTACAAGTCACTCCTCTGAACATTGGCTGAAGAGAAAAATGTGTGAATTAAAATTTCAAAATAATTGGAATTTGTATGAACAAAATAATGAATAATTATGAAGAAATTCAGGTAAAATTTTGTTTCGTAAAGAATTCTTCGAGATATCAATATATTAAGTTAAACTACGTTGTCAGTTAACTGTGTTAATGTAATGTAGGTAGTTTTGTTATTGTATGATGAGTTAACGAAAAAGTCTAAGTTTGTTGGAGCTCAAGCTGCTACGATGTTCAATCATCAATGACTGACAACAGACTGACGAGAAGTGTGGACGGCGACGTCGACTGAGTCAGGCAGGATGGCCGATAGCGATCGTATTCGTCGTGAATCACGGACACGGATCCCGACTCGGTCGTGTCTGGATTCTTCGCGAATCGCAGGGCATTTTCTTATAATATAGACATAGACGTATACTGTACTTATACTCTGTATCCCTATATGTCCTATTTCATATAAAAGTCTTCTGTTCTGTTGACAACTTTTAATGTTGACTGTTGACTGTTGACAATTAAAAAAAATAATCATCGTTAACTGTAGAGTTTGTTTTGTACCGTGTGCGTCAATAATGATTGCCCAGGCTTCATGACACTTCATATTCCCGGATTTTAGTTGCCCTATTGAAATTCCGGTTTTTCCCCGAATTTTAAGGGTCAAAAAGAAGCCAAAATATTATTTTAAAAAATATCAAGAGACTTTTTTTTCTTTTGATTCTGTACAAATCATCGGAGTTAATTTTTACTAGCAATTCACAATATTTAACAAGTTTCTGGATTTATTCGGATTTTTCGGTTTGAATTTTGAAACACAAGGCAGGGGACTGGGGACCTATACCTTGATAAGAAAACCGGAATTTGTTATCCTAAATTGTCAATATATGCTTTTAAATTATCAATGTATTTTGAAATACTTTTTATCAATATTAGTAATAGTTTCTACATGCTTACATAGGTAACTACGACTTTGTTTAATTTGATCCGATACTTTAATGAAAACGAAAAACTACTGCGCTTAATTGATTGGACAGTTTTTGTACCTAGATACACTATTTTCTAGAACATCTGAGAAATCTCGATATCATTCGTTTTTGTTTTTGTAATTGAATCACATTTGTTTTAATTTTTTGTATCTCAAATATTGTCTAAGTTTTTCTTGATTTTTTTTTCTCATGGGCATTTCCTTCGTTTGCCCTTAAACCAAACTTTTGATCTTGCATTACTGACTGAGACTTATTATATTTTCCTTGTTTGTTTTTCCTGTTGATTTTAATGAATTTTCCATCGATAATATATAACAGGGCTTTCGGTTTTTATTTTACATGAATCACGAATAATGAATAAAAGAAAACAGGATTATTTTTCTGAACTCAATTGTTTTGTACAGATATTGTAACTAACGAAGCTTTATTACAAGGGCAGTTTCATAATTCTAGACTGACATTGGAATTTTTTAGAAAATTTTCAAAAATGTTTTGTGGACTTATCCCGTTGTGCCCCAAAACCAATAACTGAACATGAAGTAATAAAAAGTCCATGAGATGAAATTTTAATCGTTTTGAGTGAAACCAAACTTTTTTTAACTTTCAAACTTTTTCCTGCACAAAAAAATGTACGCACGACAATTTTCTTCTACAAACTACGAAAACACTGGAAAACAAAATTTAAATCAGAAATGCATCTTTTAGGTGGACTTATCCCATTTTGCCAAATCATTTAATGGGCTTGACCCGTTATGCCAGAAAACTACATTTTGGCGATTTTCAGAAACATTGCTTTGGTTGAACGTTGACCTTAACCATTCAACACAGTAACGTATCTAGTTGAATAAGTACAAGTAACGCAATAATCTTGTTTAAAAAAATCGACCTATATCCCCCTTTGCCAAACAACTCTTCAAATGTTAACTTGTTATTTTTTCAATACTGTAGAACCTACATACGTAGTGTTAGTACTACTCTAAAATAAATTTAAATCCAGGAAATTCAGCAATTAAACTAAAATAAGCGTTCCTAAACGTTGTATTTAAAACTAATTGCTATTGGCTGACACGTGCTGCAATTGGCAAAATTATTACTATTAGAATAATGGCTGGAATAATACGTAACCAAACTAAAGCTTCCTCCTTTTGTTGCCTCAGTCAGTTTTACTATTACGAGAGATATTTATTACTGACAATAGTAATTCAGTCTACTACACATGCTTCACAGACAGCAGTTTCCTTTGATTTGACAGAGCTCAAAGTCATCATCATACATGTATGTAAGAATTACTTCCAGATGTGGACTTGGACCTTGAGAGAGTAGATCAAAAAAGAAAAAAATAAGAAGATGCACCCACCCTGTTCGGTGTTTGGCGTTCGGGAAGGAGAAAACCAAAAGAACTGTGTCACTTTCAACTTCTTTACGTATGATAGTCTCGCATGAACACTACACAACCAAAATACAAAGAAGTCAGTCACACATCCCACACTATCAAAATCAAACGAGACAGCCATGCAGAACGCAGGAGAAGACTTTGAAAACTTGGATTAAATCTTGAGTTTTGAAATTCAACTTAAATATATTACGCTCAGCTCCATAGAAGCAAATGCACAAAGATGAAAGAAGATATTTTGTATTTTTATTCATAGTTCATACAATGGTAAAATTTTTGCAACTCAGTAATAATTTATTATTACGAATACAAATTTCATTGGCTCTTTGGCACATTGCTTGCAGAATAAAACAAACTACTGAATATTTTTAACGTACTTTTTTTACTGCAGTATACTATTGCACATTAATGCACTGTAATAAAGTGTAGCATCATTTGATAATAAAGAAGATGATTTAATAATTTTCATACAGTGGGCATAAAGGAACGTCATTAAGGGTCGTCCATAAATGATGTCATCTAAAATCCTAATTTATTGGGATCCTATAATCTGTCACATCAACTTAACAATTGCATAATTGCGTATCTTTAACATGGCATGTCATAAAAATACCCGCCTACACCCACACTGCCCCTACCGATGCGACATCATCTATGGACAATCCCTTAAAATTTATTATATTTATCTTATCAACATATCAGTTGTGTATCCTATATATATATCTGTATCATTTTTATCTTTGCGAATTTTAATATCATTACCATAATCCCGTGTATGTCTACATGCTAAAAAATTGTAAGGAAAACGCTTTATAAAGTCCACTATGGATAAAATGTGAAAAAGCATATTTTGGCAAAAAACTCTTCATATTATATGTATGGATTTAAAAGAATTTGATATGAACCCACATGAAACATTTTTTGTACAGAAAATAAAAAGCAAAAGTAATGCACAAAAAATATGCATAATATACTAAAGAAACGCCACCGTATTTCCCTGATTAAATATCTCCTTCACTGTCCCTGTCCCATATTCACATTCAATAGCTCCAGCAGATATAACTATACAAAATATAACATTCAAAAATTAGCATTGCTCATAAATTTAATCCACGCCTCCACGGAAATTTCTGCTGCATTCTTCATTAGTGAAATCATGTCATCAGTTAAGAAACAAAATGACCCATATCCAATTTAAGCTAGAATTAAAATGAGTTATGCAATAAAAACAAAATGAGAAAGATGCGTAAACTCTAAATGACGGGTTATAGTTTGATTGAAAGGTGCAAAATGTTCTATTGACTCGTTCTTTAAACAGTGCAATATTTTTTATTGAATGTTTTTGAAAAGTACAAATTGCCTTATTTTTACATGTTTTTGAAACATGCAACATGCTTCATTTACTTGGTTATAAAACGTGCAAAATGTTCTGCTTAACTGTTTGTGAAAAGCGTAAAATGTTCTATTTACATGTTTGTGAAAAGTGCAAAATGTTCTATTTATGTTTTTGAAAAGTGTAAAATGTTCTATCTACAAGTTTTTGAAAAGTGTAAAATGTTCTACTTACAAGTTTTTGAAAAGTGTAAAATGTTCTATTTACACGTTTTTGAAAAGTGCAAATGTTCCTATTTACATATTTTTGAAAAGGTCAAAATCTATTTCCCTGTTTTTGAAAATTGCAAAATTTCATATTTAACTTGTTTTTAAAAGGTGCGCAAAAATGCATTGTGTAAATCGTGATATTTCAAATTTTAGTAGATAGCAGATTTTATTTTTAGCTAACACAGGAAATGGGTCTTACAAAAACAAAACATTTAAACAGCAGTATTTTTTATTCTAAAAATGTTTTCAAAAGTTTTCAAATAAACATTGTAATAGGTGATTTACTTTATTACACCTCAGTATTCCATAATTGATTTTTGCAGAAAACCGAGTGTACAGCATGGTGATGACCTATGACCTTCAAGCCTCCCTGTATGAGTACCTATATAAAGGAGTCAGCATGGATTCTTATGCCTCTGCATATCCCATGGGATTGGTCCATGTCCATGAGAGTAATAAGACTGTCTTTTCCCAATTGCATTGATTAAAGCTACGAGTCTACAAGTACGAGTACGACGTAGAATACTCCAGTACAGTAGAAAGTAGAATTGAGTCTGTCGTTTGGATTTAGTTAGACCTAAATGTATGTTATATAGCCGAAGCAGAAGCCGAAGAAGCCGAAGGGAAAAGGAAAAGCAAATTCGATCCAGATGCTCTCGTCTTCGTCGTGTGTAGTTAGTTAATAAAAATAAAGTACCTAAACCTACCTACCTACATACTACATACTACATGGCAACTTGCGTATAAATCCCTATTGAAGCATTGCAATATAATTATGTATGGTGCATAGACCGAAACCGAAGGAACTGCCTACCTAATCTCAAGTCTCAAGGAAGGCTAAAAGAAAAACGTGATGTTATATGTACGATATACTATTAATTCCTGATTCTTGATGTTGGTTTTATAGGAGGACAAAAAAAGGAGACAGAGAGATGCTTCACACGCGCATCATGTCTCCGCTCACGTGCAAGAACACCACTACCAACTCTTTCCCTGTTTTTCTTTCTGCTGGTCTCTTTTAGTTTTACTCTCATCTATCAGTAAAACCACGACGACTGCGACTTAACTACGAAAGTAATACCAACTTTTACGAAGTATAATATACAGGAGAAAAAGACACACACAGTCAAAAAGTGGAGGATTTTATACGAGTATAGAATTGCCATGGATAGAAAATGTAGGAGATGAACATGCTGAAAAAACTAATATAATAATATAAAAGCCCACACACACACACACACAGACACACACATGTAAAACTACATAAAACTTAGGATCAGAATAAACTCACATTTCCCATTTCCCATTTCCCCATTAACCACCAACTACCACCCATACAATGGATCAATGGATGGAACAATCACTATAGACGGTCTACAGATATATACGGTCCTGCTGTCTATACTTAATACTTATTGTTAGTCTACTCCTAAGTCTACTTTTACATCCGTCTAATAGTAAAGTAGGCACTTACTTTTACAGGGCCGGTTAATGTGGCCAGCGCATGGAGCTCCCTGAATTTTCTCAAAACATGTAAATGGAACATTTTGCAGTTTTCAAAAACATGTCAAAAGAATATTGAGACTTTTCAAAAACATGTAATTAGAGCATTTTGAACTTTTAAAAAACATTGCAAAATACATTTTTTTGTAAATTTCAAAAACATGAAAATAAAATATTTAACAATTTTCAAAAATATGCAAATAAAATATTTAACAATTTTCAAAAACATGCAATTATAACATTTTCCACTTTTTTCAAAACGTGTAAATGGAACATTTTCCAGTTTTCAAGGATATGAAAAAACAATATTTTGACTTTTCAAACTAAATTTTTTTGTGCATTTCACAAACATGGAAATAAAAACTTTTTTCACTTTCCCCAAAACATATTAATAGAGCATTTTGCAATTTTCTGAATCAAGTAAAAAGAACATTTTTAACTTTTCTAAAACATTTAAAAAAAACATTTTGCTTTACACAAGAAGACCATCAATAATATCAAAAGTGTGGTTTATGTATGGAAACAAATTGCTGCCTAAAAGCAATTCCTTCGTCCGGACCTGTACTTTTACATCCTAAGTAAGGCTCAAGACGAGAAATAGAGTTGAAGAATTTTATGGAATCCTGCGGAATTAGCGGAATTCTGTGGAAAGAATAGGAGAAGGGCCATTCATATATTTAAGCTTCCGTAGTCGGTGGAATAGAAACTAATTACATTAATGCTATAGTAATTATTATTAGGTATATGTATATAGAAATGCAGAGAGATGGCTTTATGGGCAAAAGAAGGAAGTTTCGGTGTATTCATCCAAAACTACTATTAACACATAGGTAGACATTGTGGATTAATCCATTTTCTTCCTTTGAGTATAGCTACATAGTCCGTGGTGATTTGATAATAGACAATGATATTCTGCTTTCCTGTCCTTGTCGTGATGGTGGTCGTTCTTTATTCAATTTCATGTCAAAGAAAAACTAACACAAGAAGACCAATACCGACTATAGTAATAAGAAAGATATCTAGGTATATGCATATAGCTGATATAAGTAAAATTGAGTTTTACATGGCAATTTAGACAATATTGATTTTGCTAATTTAACTACGTCGACATTATTATGAGTTATAAGGTAGGTCTTGGTCTTTGTTCTATTTCTGGATAATAATTATAGGGCGCTCCATGCAGTAGTGCAATCACACTCAATGTACCAAATGTCAAAGTATATAGTATTTTGCAAGTGCCTTAATTCTTCTAATAAAAGCCCCATTGCCTCTATTATGTTAATAAAAAAACTAGACCTTTCACAATTCGGCTACTTTGGTATACGGAAATTTTCCCCAAGGGCATTCTACCCGGACATTCCCCCTTCCCGGACATTATCCCCCGGACGTTATCCCATTTATACCAAAATGGTTTACTTACAAGTTTTCAAAATGTGAAAAATGTTTTAATTAGAAGTTTTAAAATTGTGCAAAATGCTTTAATTACACGTTTTCAAATTGTGAAAAATGTTCAATTTACACGTTTTTGAAATATGCAATATGTTCTACTTACACGTTTTCAAAATGTGCAAAATGTTCTATTTACACGTTTTCAAAATGTGCAAAATATTCTATTTACCCGTTTTCAAATTGCGCAAAATTTTCAATTTACACGTATTCAAAATGTGCAAAATTTTCAACTTACACGTTACACGTTTTCAAAATGTGCAAATTGTTCTATGTACCTAGTAATTTCCGTGAGGCTCTCAGAACGAATTTAGATAATCGAAGCCCGTCCTCTAGTAGAACCCTATACTATTTAGAGCAATCATGCTACATACCTTCCTTAAATTGCTATTAACTGCTGTACATACATAAGTTGTCTGAGTATACGCCCGCCAAAGAAAATCGGTAACAGCAATGAAGTAAATCAGTGTTGTCATAGGAATTATATCGGCGCAATTGCAATTAGAATTGTCGCAATAATATTATACCAGACAATTACATATATGGAGATAGTAGCCTTTGCTTCTACCCATCACCTTCAGATTTATATCTATAAAATGATAAAATAACTGTACAAATATGTGTGTAATACTATTATGACTCCAAAGGAACGCGCTGCCATAGCATATAGCACGCAAAGTTCAGAGCAGACACACACACAGACACACATTCTCCAACACAAGACACACAGTCGGTTCGGATGGTGTGTGATAGTTTCAGGAATTGGGTCGATAAAATGGACAGTTATAAAAGAAAATGGGAAGACTCGTTCTGTTTCTGTCTGTCTGTGTGTGTGTAGTAGAAAGTAAGTAGATGACGGGAAGAGAGGAGGAAATGCGGCCAAGATTTAACATTGAACACAGTACACACACACAGCTTAGGACATTATAAAGGGAGAAGGCGGGTAACGTGACAAGTATGTACGTCCCGCTCTCTTATTAGCCCACACATCCTACGTATGCACCATAGCGGGCATAACATAACTCCTCATTCCTAATACATGGCCAGAGCCGGAGCCCGATGGCCTTCACTTTATAACGACGGCGACGTACCTACCTACGTACATACAAACTACTTTTTATTACGTAGTATTTTCCTCTGTATACTCTGCCTATGCATTCCTACATATATTCAGAGTCGGATTCGGAGTCGGAGTCGGATTCGGATCGCATCACGCGAAAAGACATGGACTGAGAGCTGACTAAGTAGTGAGAAATGTTGATTTTGTTTTTCACGTTGGTTGGCTGGCTGACTATGGTTCCTGGTTTTATGGCTGCCGATATCTAAGTATGTATGTAAGCAAGACCGAACCGAACCGCACCGGCGGAGTTTTTGGACTCGGGGTTTTATCTGAGCTTCCCTGGTTGCCTTCGCCGTTGCGTTGATTCGGTTTCAATGGAAACAGGTTGTCGGTGGGTTGGGCGTTGGGCTTGACATGTGAAAACGTGAAGTCCCCGAAAAGGGAAACTCACGTGTCACGCAATGCTTTCTCATCGTCTCATCGTATCCCAACTCACACTCCTGTAGATCCCAAGCACGTCGACTGCCACGTTTTTTCATTTTTCACCTCCGTCTCAGTCTCACTCACTAGTCAGTCTCACTATGTAGACAGTTCAGTGGCAATGGTCGTTGTCGCTCAACTATATCTATATGCGTTTAATTATACAGTACGGACCACACCACAACTTTTAGTTTCACAACGTGACGCGATATTATATAGGAAATAGGATAGGTTCCGGGATGTTGGATGTATGAAATCATAAAATATATGCGCGTAATCATATAGTTCATATTGGCAAAAGGCACTGCTGTCTGCTGTATTGTTATCTTTTTACACAGTCAACCCACTCACCAAGACTTTGAGAGAAAGTTGGTGTAGAATGTAGACATTTCTAAACCCGGGACCGGGTATTTTGACTATCTACTACGCTACGGCAAGTTCATATACAGTCGAATCTCGATATACCGGCTGCTCAAGGGACCCAGCGATTTTGGCCGGTTTAAAGTTGGGCCATTATACATATACCGGCCGATGGCCATTATACAGATACTGGCCGATGGCCATTATACAGATACTGGCCGATGACCATCATATGTAGATGCCAGTCAGTGACCAATATACAGATACTAACAAAATGCCATTATATAAATGAATGAATGAATAAATGAATTTATTCAAATTCAATAAAATCTTATAATCTATGTAAAGATTTATATACCATAACAGTAAGTACAAAGCATATCCAAATGCTACTATAAATCTAAAAAAATAAAACAAAAATAAAAATTGCTTTAAAAAACAGTCACTTTCGTGTTGGTTGGATCAAATTAATAGAGTTTACGTATTGCTTAAAGTAAAGTATTGTGGAATTGTGGCTTGTTTCAGCCCCGATATTTTAAGATATAAAATATATTGTTCTAAATATAAAATTAAATTTAATGCCATCCTATCTTCAATTTCTTGAGACAAAATGCTAATATCTAATTAGCAAAATTACTTTTAATATCTAACAAATTTTTGTAACGTATACTGATCGTGAGTCTGTTGGACTTTCCTCGGTGGAGGTCAGTTTTTAAGTTTGTTCTATTCAGTAAAGTTATCTTTTCTTCTTACATTAAATCAATGGCCGGTACAAAGGTGTAAATACACATTGTAAACTAGCTCTGGGGCCTAGTTTTTTTGACCGGTTTAGCGAGCTTCCCATTATATCGAGAGCCGGTTTATAGGCGTATTTTAGCATTACAAGCATAGGCATTTTGACGGGGATTTTTAAATTGGCCGGTAAATCGAGCTGGCCGGTGTTGGGAAGGCTGGTATTCAGAGATTCGACTGTAGTGAGTACGCCGATTTTTTTTTTGGTAATGCATAATGTGTAATTTTTAGCTTAAAACAATATCAACTGTCTACAAAAATATTTAAATATGTCTTGAGAGCATTTAAATAAATTTTGAACTTTTAAGAATAAATTAGAACATTTACAATTTTCAAACACATGCAATTAGAAAATTTTGCACCTGTTCAAAAACATGGAATTAGAACATTTTACAATTTTCAAACACATGCAATTAGAAAATTTTTCACCTGTTCAAAAACATGGAATTAGAACATTTTACAATTTTCAAACACATGCAATTAGAACAGTTTGCACCTGTTCAAAAACATGGAATTTAGAACATTTTGCCCCTTTTGAAAAACATGGAATTAGAAATTTTTGCACCTTTTCAAAAACATGGAATTAGACCATTTTGCACCTTTTCAGAAACATGTAAATAGGACATTTTACTTTGTTGGAAAACATGAAAATAGATCATTTTACGCTTTTCAATAACATTTGAATTAGAAAATTTTGCACCTTTTCAAAAACATGGAATTGGAACATTTTGCACCTTTTCAAAAACATGGTATTGGAACATTTTACGTTTTTCAAAAACTCCTAATTAACATTTTACGCATGTTTCTCATTTTGTTTTTATGGCATAGATCATTTTGATTGTAGCTTAAATTGGATATGGGTCAGTTTGGTTCTTCACAGACGAGACACATAATATCACAGATGACCCTACAACATCATATGTGTGTGGATAGGAACGAAAGTACGATGTAGGTGTGTGTAAATATAGAGAAACCTGAGGTCAGACCAGAACCAGAACCAGACGGACGGCTTCGGCATGTTTCTCTTCCATGCCGTACGGCACTGCTTTTACTCTAATCCACTGCACTCTCTGCTCTGCAAAAAGTCTTTTTGCTTTGTTTTTACATTAACTATACTTTCATAGAAATTTCGCAAGTGATATGCATCCAATTTAAAGTCCTTTTAAATTAAATAGCGTGTAATATTATCGGAAAAATATGAAAAACACAGAGAAAATCCGCGTGTCCGAGTCACATCTCACATGGCAATACATGCTAAGCTACGCTCTTTTGTCGGATTATCAAAAGCATATATACATAGTTGTATTATGCATGGCTAAAAACGTGCTTTAAAATAGTTCAAATGTACACCTAATATTTTAAGCTGCGCTGAGCGAATAGTAAATTATTGCAATAAAGTGCTTTTATAGTTTTTAATTAGAATATTACTCATTTTAATATCCTTCCAATTTTCAATCCAAATGCGTCCATTATAACATAATGTTTAAAATCATGAAAGTTCAAGGTAAGGTTGTAAGGTGCATTACTACCCCTTAAATTACACACGTTTTTAAAAGGAACATATTAAAGCACTTACAAAAGTGCTCGAGGAAAACAGAAACAGTGGCAAACATAAGGTGATGGTTCTTTTTTTTTGTTTGGTGAACATATTTTTATTCGGATTACACAGCAATAAAGAGCAAGCGTTTCAAAAATAATCCATGTTTCCAGTTTTGTATTTTGTACTGTGTTTTTGAACGCCAAAAAACACTTTAAATAAATCTATATATTTTTGAAAGTCACTCGAAAATTTAAGCAGTTTTATACTGTATACTTTTTTGTCAATAGCTTTTGTTCTTACAAAATTTTGTACTATTTCAAATTTCAAAAAACAAACAATTTTGCTAATAAATGCCTTACCTAATACATATTTTTGGTCCTCATTTCGTACTTCAAGAATCTTCGCGCACAGGGCCGTATAAAGGATTTTTTTTAAGTTTGTTTTTTTTCAAGCAAAAACCACCATTTTCATTTTATTAAAGCTTTTCTTTGGTAAGAAAAATGTTATATTTACATGTTTTCTTTTTAGTTAAAAATGTTCTATTACTTAATTCTTAAATGTGCAAAATCTTCTATTTATACATTTTTTGAGAAAAGTGTTAAATATTTTATTTGCATGTGTTTGAAATGTGAGAAAAAATTTATTTGCATGTTTTTGAAAAGTTCAAAATAATTTATTTGCATGTTTTTGAAAAGTTCAAAATAATTTATTTGCATGTTTTTGAAAAGTTCAAAATAATTTAATTGCATTTTTTTGAAAATTTCAAAATACTTTATTTGCATGCTTGTGAAAAGTTCAAAATGTTCTATAAATAGAAAATTTTCTAAATTTACACGTTTTGAGAAAAGTGCGAAATGCTTTATTTCCTGTTTTTGAAATGTACAAATCATTTTATTTGAATGTTTTTGGAAAGTCAAAATATTCTTTTTACATATTTTTTAAAACTGAAAAATGTTGTAGTTACACGTGTTTTGAAAATTAGAAACGCCGGCCCTGTCAGAGCAACAATATAGTGGCATTTTAATGCATTAATGGTTGCAGCCATAGGAGTAGCAAATATTTCCATGGTGTCTGTGTCTGTACCGATATCGATATCTGGAATCATATATCGTGTAGTTTGAAAAATTGCAAAAAAAACAACATAAGTTTGTACACACAGGTTATGAAGGATAACTCTATCGCCTATTTCTATTTGCAAATTTTCCATGTAAGATACTCCATCAATTCTTCTGACCATGGACTGATCCAGCGTCAAGCGTGCCCGATAATAAAAATACGAAACAAAAAAAATTGCGAAACCGCAGCCAGAAACACGTGCAAGAGTACACAAAAAAAACAAACATACTTATCATCGCAAACGCATAATGTTACCTCCTACAGGACTCATCCATAGTATTAGAGTAAAATAGGCGGCCATTCGCCAATCATTATCTGTTACAGGAACAGAAGCACAAGAAGACTACTGAGCTGCCATACTGAAAAGTCGTTGGTAGTTAACTATTTTATTAGTATAAAAGCACAGTATATCATGTACATCAGTCGCCGAGAGACACAGTAATAATCCCTATATGAAATGGGTACATGTAATAATGCCTAAACATTCATAAGCCCATATTATTCAGAATTCTACGAAACTTTACTGATCGTGAGTTTAGCCTATCTTTTATGCCCTGCACTTCTTTACATATCGTCTGTGAAGAACCAAAATGACACACATCCAATTTAAGCTACAATCAAAAAGAGATATGTCATAAAAACAAAATGAGAAACACGCGTAAAATGTTAATAAGGAGTACTCTAAAAGTGTAGAATGTTCTAATTCCATGTTTTTGAAAATTGCAAAATGTTCTGATTCCATGTTTTTGAAAAGGTACAAAATGTTTTAATTCCATGTTTTAGAAAAGGTGCAAAATGTTCTAATTCCATGTTTTTGAAAAGGTGCAAAATGTTTTAATTCCATGTTTTAGAAAAGGTGCAAAATGTTTTAATTCCATGTTTTAGAAAAGGTGCAAAATGTTCTAATTCCATGTTTTTGAAAAGGTGCAAAATGTTCTAATTCCATGTTTTTGAAAAGGTGCAAAATGTTTTAATTCCATCTTTTAGAAAAAGTGCAAAATGTTCTAATTCCATGTTTTTGAAAATGAGCAAAATGTTCTAATTCCATGTTTTTGAAAAGTGCAAAAAGTTTTAACTCCATGTTTTTGAAAAGGTGCAAAATGTTCTAATTCCATGTTTTTGAAAAGGTGCAAAATGTTTTAATTCCATGTTTTCGAAAAGGTGCAAAATGTTTTAATTCCATGTTATAGAAAAAGTGCAAAATGTTCTAATTCCATGTTTTTAAAAATGAGCAAAATGTTCTAATTGCATGTTTTTGAAAAGTGCAAAAATTTTTAATTCCATGTTTTCGAAAAGGTAAAAAACTTTCTAATTCCATGTTTTTGAAAAGTGCTTCAAAATGTTCTATTTAAATGCTCTCAAGACATATTTGAATATTTTTGTAGATAGTTGGTATTGTTTTTAGCTAAAAATGGATATGGGTCATTTTGGTTCTTCACAGACGATATGTAATACAGTGCAGGATAATAGCAAAGTACCTACTTGGATTCAATAGCTCTTGAATAATTAATTCTACAAAGGCTGCTCACGTGTTCCGTACGCTAACACTGTTACTTACACGTTTTATATGTTCACTTGACTTTGACGTTACACTTTAAGCCTCTGTTTGCATTTTTGCTTGTCTCAGCCTCAGGTACCTTTCTAATTTATTTCTCCAAGTCCAGTCCACACACTATAGTATTTTATTTTAAAAATAAGAAACATTATACAACAGAAAAAATACTGGAATTTAGAACACGTGTACGTTTTTTTTTCACAGCTTCTTTTCTCAGTAACAAAAGGATAGGAAGGGGGTAGTAAGCAAAAAATGGAAAAAATGCCATAAGGCTGCAAATATACTGCACATTATAACATATCAAAAAAAATCTTGTTCAAAGTTCCATGTTAGTCAGCAGTACTTTGAATTTTGCATGCTGGACACATTATACAGCGTATAATTAAGACTAAAATTATGCAAATTGAAGTACGTACTTATAACTATAGTCAACATAATGCTATACACACATCCAGAAATCCAGACCAAGACTCTCGTGCCTATGCACTTGAATTCGTACAATAGTCGTTTGATTGCAGTCTCCTCAAGTTACTGTATATTATACCTTTTGCATAATTCCAAGCCCGTGGTCATTCAAGGTGAATGTTAATCAGAGAACTATAGGCGAGTAACCAGAACCATTACAAGAGGATTGCCATTGTCAGAGTTAAGTAGTTAAGTAGTATTAGAGCTGAGCTAGTAGTCAATGTACTCGACTTCGACTGTACGCCGTACGCCCACCGTCACTTGGATAATGCAATAAATTTCACTCTCAGCTCTATAAGAAGTCGTAATAGTCCTACAACTACTTGTCACGTGTCGCACGTTTTCAAATTAGAAATACAAGATTTTTTTTTATTATAGTTTGGCTTTGAAACTTTGAACTCACATTTCTTAACCTTGGTCCCTACAATGCTACGATACAAAATCATCTATGAATAACCAAAATTACCCATATCCAATTTATGCTAGAATTAAAATGAGCTATGTCAAAAAATACAGTAAATAAGATACATGCTTACAATGATAATAACGAGTTTCTAAAATGAGGAAATTGTTCTATTTACATGTTTTTCCAAAGGTCAAAATAAAATATTTTATGCGTTTTTTAAAAGTGTAATTTATCTTATTTACATGTTTTTTGAAATGTCAAAATATTCTATTTACCAGCTTTTTGAAAAGTGCTCAATATTGTAATTAATTGGTTTTTGAAAAATTCGCCGAAGGTTCTATTTACATGCTTTCATGAACATGTTATTTTATTGTGTTTCCTGTAGATAGTGCATTTTGTTTGAAACAAAAAATGGATATGGGTCATTTTTGTTCTTCACAGACGATATAATTATTAGGTATATGCTTTTCATGATTTTTTTTTGTCATTCGTCAGAGTAATATATATAGCACTATACAATTCTTTTGAATTTCAAAATAAATGATCAATTAAATTTGAAATTGGAAATCCATATGCAAAATAATACTAAAATGTTTTGATTTAGAAATCAACAAAGTTTTTTCCTAAGTAAATCGTAATTAAAGTGTGCTTTAAGAATACATTCAAAGAATTTTATGTTCAAACATCTGTTGACGCCGACATTATATATACCTACACATATTATATTAACTTTATAAGTAGGTAACTGCGATTTAATTTTAAATATTAAATTGGAATTTGAGTGCTGAAAATACACAAAATAATTCAAATGCATTAAAAATCCATTCCACCACATTCATTGGTCCCCTCCCTATGAACCTACCCAGGCAGCAGGTTCAAGGTAACTTCCCATGTAATCAATTTTAAGCGAATGTCACAGGTCCCGGCACGTGATCCATTTCAATATGATTCCCCTATATAGATGTACGTCTTCACCAGCCCCGCGGCCGCAGTGTTGACGAAGTTCCGGTCTTGCCATCTGACTGAACGTGGGCGGTTTTCATTTTAGTTTATGATAAATAAATCTTCTGTACTTCTGTTACGTTAGTAAGCAGATAGGTAAGGTAGGCCCGGAAATGTGAGAAGTAAGAAGTCATTGTAAGTTCAGTGCTTTACAAATTAAATAAACTGACATTTACACACTAACCACATTAGAAAAATGAAAGACGTCATCTGGTTACATGCTATCTTTGTTGTTGATTTAATTGCTTATATAGCATGACTATTGAATTTTTCCTTGTCCTTAGTTAAATAGGTTATATATCTATATATAGGTAGGCACTTTTATTCCATAGATATTGTACAGCCCAATAAGCCCCAAGTAATAATTAAATTCGAATTAGAATTCTAACTCAAGATGTATGTAGACAATCAGGCCCACCGTCAACACCGACAGTCCAAACACGTTGCAGTTCCTCACTGCAGGGCCGGACAATGGAATTGCTTTTAGGCAGGAATTTGCTTCCATACAAAAATCACCATTTTGATTGTATTAATGGTTTTCTTTAGTAAAGCAAAATGCTGTATTTGCCTTTTTTAGAAAAATTAAAAATGTCCTTTTTAGTTGATTCAGAAAAGTGTAAAATGTTCTATTTACACGTTAAGAGAAATATGCTAAATATTTAATTTGCATGTTTTGGAAATGTACCCAAATTTTTATTTACATGTTTTTGAAAATTCAAAATATTGTACTTACATGTTTTTTAAAAAGTGCAAAATATTCTATTTACATGTTTTCAGAAAAGTGTTAAATGCATTATTTGCATTTTTTTGAAATGCACAAAATATTGTCTTTGAATGTTTTTGAAAAGTCAAAATATTCTTTTTGCATATTTTTAAAAACTGCAAAATCTTCTATTTACATATTTTTTGAAAATTCCAGCAGCGGGGGCTACCTGCGCTGGCCGCATTATCCGGCCCTTTCCTGCAGCCTGCAGGTATAGGAAATTGCAGAATTTAATTCTTTAATTACTTCCATTCCAATTATTTGAATTCACAATCAAAGTCTATCCATGAGCCACGTGTAGGCTTTATTGTGCTGAGTGCCCATTATAATATCTAATACCCGCATTTCCTCGGAGCGAAGATTGCAACATAAAAACATGTCCACTTGAAACTTGAAACTTATACGGGAAGAGCGAGACGTCCATATGGATGGATGACTCCCACTCACGTTTTCTTGCAACTTAAGTGTACTGCTTCTTGGATACTCTAAGAGTCTTAACATCAATTATTTTTATATATCAGTAACGTTCCTTTTTTGGACAAATCAAATTTCCACGAAGAAACTATAATACCACATAATGTGATATAAAATCTTTTAAAACTTACATTGCACAACTATACCTATACTAACAAAGACTGAATTCATAGGATACACTGACGAAATATTTTCTGTAATAATTCGAGGAAACTTTACAAATCTGAAAATAAAAAGGTGAAAACAAAGGGCAGCCGGCAGCGTATAGAAAATACACGATGTCATATATACTCATGATAGGCAATGTAAGGGAAGAAAGTTTCATCACGTGGCAGTACTACTGTTACACAAAAACATAACCTATAGCTATTTACTTACACTTACTTAGTAAACTTTTTATTTTTGTATACTTTCAAGCTATAAGAAACTATTTGATCTAAAATATTTTTTTTTCTAAATATGGCACGTGTTCTTTATTCAAATAATAATTTCAAGGATATTAAATTTCAAAATCAAAGTTAACGTGAATTAATTTGTTCAAAGCATATATTATTTCCTACCGACCAATCTACTATTCAAATTCCGACCTCCCAGACCCATCTACTACTACATGCCCATGAATTATTATAAGGGAAATACGGTATTACTACTCATTTAAACACGAGCTAATTGCCTGGCGTACCTTGAATAAGACAATGATAATATGTACGTATACCGACCGTCAATTAAAGTTACAGCTAATCTCATATTTTTTCTTTACAAAACTTATTACGACATTTTTACTTTATTAATTTTCAAAAAATGAACTTTATAAACGAACACTAATTATAGGAGATATATTATTAACTACAAAAACTATACACTATAATTCATGGATGGAAACTGCTGCTAATCAATGTTAATGCCAACACAATCCATGCTATACGCTGCAGTCAACATAATTGCACAATACTTTCTTATTAGAATACGGGCAACGTGACATGAACCATCAATGTAAACCTCAGTTATTAAACATTTTACAAATTCACACGCAAATTTCTTAAATATTTTATTTATACCTATTGAGTACAACTGACACACACACATGCTTTTAATTTAAATATACATATAAAGTTATTACAGTCAGTCAGTCAAAATGTTCATCGAAATTCTTCTAAAAAAAGTATCTATACTTATACACAGAATTCAACTTACCTACCTACCTACCTACATAGAAATTTAGGTAGACATTAGTTAGGGACACCGACAGAAGAAAGACGAAAAACACACAAATAAAATAAATATTGCAAATTTATTTGACACTACAACAACTGTAAGAATCCACCATAATTTCATTAATTAAATCTCCAGGCCAAAATAGGTTATGAATAAAAATTAATCAATCATCGCCAGGTTGTATTTTGTACGCTGCATAATTATTTTTGGAACTTAAACACAGAAGCATTTCTTCATCACTATACTGGTACTGGTAAACTAAGTAAAGTACTTTCTGAGGTAAAAGAAAAAAAATCAATTAACTAAAACATTAACATTAATTTACTCAAATTACCTACCTACCTACGCTACTGCCTACAAAAAAAATATTTACAATTTCATAATTCACTATATAGCCACCCACAATTAACTAAACAACTTAAAAAAGCAACCAATTTAAGCATATGTACAGAACACGTGATAGGTTCATTTTTATTGTCACAAAAGTGCATAACTTGGTCAAAACTGTTGTTAATAAATAATCTGCTTCCACACGCCCACACATTATATTGAAGAAAAACACATTAGGGGTACACCTTTTTGCTCTCATCGCTTCTCAAACACTCTCAACGCTAAATTTCTCAAATTAAAAGGCGGAGTATCCATGGCAAAAATTTGAGAAATTTAGCGTTGAGATTGTTTGAGAGGCATTGAGAGCAAAGTGGTGTGCACCTATTATAAAATACAAAAAAAAACCAAAATTTAATTTCCCACGGAAAGATGAATATAGCACCTTAAAAAATTGAACCGGTGCGGTCTTAATTTCGCAAGATGATTTCATATCTTGTAATTTCGTAATTCTTTTTTAGGAGTATATAAATACAATACAAAAGTAGGAATTCTAATAATAAACCATTGAAATGCACCTATACCTAATTCAATGTATGTACCGTAATTTCTCTAATACAACGACCCGCGTTGTACTAAAACTCGCTCGGAGGTGTACCCCCCCCCCCCTGCATTATACCACGTAATGTTAAAGCATATACCCCCGCGTTGCGTTGTATTAAATATCAGACGCTTACCCCTCGCGTTCTAATAGTGGCCCTCATAGTATTAGAGAATTTTCGGTATGTACGTATACGACATTAAAAATTAATATTAAATATTTAATTTTCATTAGTAACCTACCTATGTACATTGATTTAGTTAGCAGAATAGTAATAGTATGACCATATTTTGTTTAGTTAATCGAGTTTATCGAGTAACAACACAGTCGTCATAAACATGAGAAATTTGAATTTGTAGCCTGATTTCTTGATTTTCAAAAATTTCATTTTCTTCTATACAAACTTCGTCATTAGATCCAAATCAATGTCGAAGCCCCCACATTGCATTGCATTGTTCCCAACGTTAGAAATGTTAATGATGGGGTCTGGTGTGACCAGGTGTAGGTTTGAGTTGTTTTTGTAATGAACGTTTGTGTAACGAAATTAGATTCTTTCTTCCGCACGGGCCCGCATCCGCTCCACAAAGGCTTGACCTTTAGATTTCCTATAATTTTCAAAGGGGTCATTCACTGACACACCAACTCCCTTGTATTGATCTTTCCTTTCCCGTACTTCTCCGCCAGCGATAGGAGCTTCGATGCCTGCAAAAAAACACGAAACAGTAGAGTGAAACCATATGTATCATGAGTCAGCATACGTCCCTATACCTACGTAACATATTAATACATAGTACTATACTATTATTGAGTAGGAAAACAGCGGAACGAGCCCGTATAGTTTCATTTTCCAGCTAAAAACACACTCGTATTATTACATACCATTATGAATGAGTTAGAGCTAGGAAAATATAAATTCAGGAGGAATCACACTAATGGCTAAAGGGAGCAGCAACATGGTACAAAAATCAAAAAATTTTGAACCCCTCCCTTTTTCGTATTGACAAGTAACCCATGTAAAACAATAGGCAGGTTGAACCCCTACCCTCCGAAAACGTGTGCCACGTAATTTATGCACACTCTATTATTACTAATTAGAGACGTGCCTCAACCTATATTTGTGGTTTTAATTACACTGCAGATGTTATATGTCAATATCATTTCACTTCACAAAGTTCAATCGAAATAGTAAATGTCACGTTTTTGTCCTTTCCCACTGAGCGAACATGCGAATTGCAATATCTCAATTTTAATTTGTTTTTATGAAGAGCAATGAACGAATTGAATATGAATTTAAATAAAGCTATACTTTGCAGTTAAAACTTGCAGACACAATTCTTTCATACACATGTATAGACGTATATAGTTATACATAAGGGGTTCTCCCGTTTTGTAAAACATTTTGAGAGGTTAAAAAAACGCAAATACTAAATTAAGCCTGATTAAAAAGTGTATAATAGTCTACCTCATTTAAACTAAACTTGGTAAACCTTTTCTATGATCCCATTGATCACAACAGATTTTTGACATGTTTAAAAAACAGGTAAATATAAGCAAGTCTGCACGTTTTAAGAAATATGAATAAGATATTTTGCACGTTCTAAAAAATACGAAAATAATAGATATTTCACACATTTAAAAAAAAATTAAATAAGACATTTCGCACGTTTAAAAAAGCATGAATAAGATATTTCGCACATATTAAAAAATTAGGATACCATGCTTGTTTTTGCAAACGTTTTTATTATACGACATATTACGTGTTATATACATCAACATACAACACACTAGTTTTTAAAAAGCCATTTACGCATAATAATAGTTTGCTATCTCAAAAATACATAACTTTTTATCTGCATTGAAAAATAAAAAGTCCATCATAGAATTTACCTAAATTTGACACTGCTCAACTCTAAAGTCTAATAATAATAAAACATGTATCCCAACTTTCAGCGTAAAAGAAACTAAAAGGCCAAACTGCAATGCTAACAAATAGCAGACTGAACATCTTGCTTCTCTCACTCCAGCCCACGTTTTGAATAAAAAATCCCAACACTGTTTGATTAAAGACATCCAAGGAAAAGAAACCTTACTAAATTGATGATAATATGACCCGTACTGTTGAAATGCTCAAGTCTACAATAAACCACTAGAGCTCATTCATAGGCTCTGGGCTCATGCCATTATCAAAAGTTTCGTCAGAACTTTCTCCACACTAAAAAAGAGTATAAATGATTTTGTGAGTATTGTGCTGTATTCCATGAATTATTGTAAACATCCGTTTTTCTAAATGCTGAATAAAAAATGTAAAGAACTAATGTACCTACGTGGATACGGATAAAGTTTGGGAAAGAACCCCTTATATGGAAAACGTGGAGCTGATACGGAGAAAGAAGTTAAGCAAAAGCAAATATGTTATAAATAAACATAATAATTAACCACAATTTGGAAGTATCTTATAGGTAAACTATATTACGTGGATACAAAAAAAAAACTAGCACCATGTAAACACGAAACACAAGACGACAGTGAAAGTAAGGCAGACAACATTAAACAGAGAGTCTATAGCCTATACGTAAAGGAGTAAACAAATAACCACGTATAGGTAATAGAAAACATCCAACTTTGGTTAAGTTCAACTGCGCACATCTTCTATTATTTAAAATTTCAAAATTATCTTTGCCTTCTCTCACACTGCGATAAAATCCTCTAAAAAAACCTATCACAAAAATAGTATGTTGACCTTACTTACGGCATCGTATTTTTTGGTAAAAACAAACAGTAGAGAAGTAGGGAATGACCATATAAACAACCAAGTATAGGTAGGTATAGGTACTGAAGTTGTATACTGTCATACGAATCCTAAAAAATACTAAAAATACCTCAAACTTTGGAAATTGGATATTCACGTGACTTAAAAAGTGAAATAGGATAACTCCAATATTTACTAGTAATCGCAGTCAGGTATTATAGGAACACAAACGAGGACAATGGAAGCAACGAATATAATGATAAATGCGAGCCACAAAACGTGACTCTCAATTCACGAGTAAAAATCAATTCATTTACTGAGGTTCAGTGAGCCTTACTTACATATTCTACTATATACATCCATGCTCAAACAATAGACACACCAACCAAAAATACAAAACGTGTCTATATTCATTTCTATGTGGAAAGAAAAAAGGAACACGTTTTACTGGAGGTACCCACCTTGCCGAATTTTCGCGAATAGTTGTTTTCCCGCCTACTATAAGAGACCCGCTTACTACTAGAGTGCGATAATACTATATTGCCTGCACCCATCTATCTATACTATTCAAACTTGGGCGTCCACCCCCGCCTCCTATTACATAGAGGATTATTTACCCACATAATATGCGAGAAAATACGGGAGGTAACTTGAACAAATTCTAGAAACTATACCATCACCAACAAAAACCGTATTTTTAGATATAAGATACAAATAACGTGCCTACGTTAAATATAGTATTAGTTTATCAGTAGCCCCTGCTTTTATACACAGTAAACTTTCTAATAATATTCTAATATCTTTATAATCAAAAATTAACAAAAGTTATATTTATGCCACCATATAATTACTATAAAAATAGACACGTATGGACACAGTCAAGTTATTGCCCCGTTGCCGTAGCTGAAAATACTTTTCCACTTTCAATGTCAAGGCATGAACGATTATGGAAGTGCATAGTAGTAGTACAGGCAAAGTTAGGACATTATTGAAAAATAAAGCACATCTTTCGTCTTTCAATGTCATTAAGATCTTTAACGTCACCAACCACCACGACAGAGACGACATCGCCATAACCAATACCATTATAAAGTTTTTTCAACATCTACTAATTATTATCTGCTTGTCAAAAGAACCCAAACGGCGCATTAATAACAACGTGTGAAAGACAAAAGCACGTGAGTTTTTCATATACAAAAAAAGAAAGTAAAATTCCATATACAGGCAGATGAAGATGACAAAAGTCAATACCGAAGGTAAGTACGTACATACAAACAAACGTAAATTACGAAATAAAAATAGTAAAATGACTGACATAACATAAACAAAACGGGGTTAACGGGGTATTAAGCAAGGATGTAATAATCCACCTGTATAAATAATAAAATAAAAACAACTACTTTCTACTTTCTGGAACACCATAGAAGTCACAACAATTTACCCGAACCAAAATATTTACGCATAATTGTCAACATTAAATTTTATATTATGTTCTCTGGTTGAAAGTAGAATTCCCCGCATAAAATAACTTAGCACAGCTAAACAAATAAAAACAAAGCTTCACTTTGAGGAAGGAGTAAATACATTTGAAGCACAATTTTTACGTAGTAGATCAAATTCATAAGGTATATGACAACTCAAAAAACGTGAACGTCAACATTCAGTATAGTCAGTATATTACAGGATCTCAAAAACCAACTGCGTATGGACATACTATGTAGGTATGCATATCCTTACTACAGCTGTAATATAGACAGGAAGGATGAATTGCCCACGTTTGCATAATGAGCCGGTTCGACGTCAACGGTCAAAGACTCGATCAAATAAACAGAACCGAGTCAGGCATCAGTTGTCAGATAACAAAACAACATAGTAACTAATCCGAAATCCGAAATCGAATTCAAGTAATTCGCGATGAACATTCAAAATTACATATTCAAAATCCGAGTAGGAAAGATAATTGAAACTACTATATAGATGACAAATCAAACAATCAAATGACCTTCGAAGACTTACTACATAATACAAAGGGTCAAACTATTGCGCATCCAGGCTACACAATGTATAATTATTAAAGTCCATAGTAGGGAAAGAAACATAATACGTACCTACATACATAAATGCAATTATTTAAATAACCGCTTCAGTCAAGCATAACCGATACCGGTACCCGTATCATTGTAGAACATTAGAATGTATCTATTATAACAACCGGTCTGATGGCAGAGTTTTCGAAAAACGGTTGCGTGACTAACAGGGACAACAACAACAAATCCACTGCTGAAATTCCATCTCTCACGTTTTTCCAACGTATGTACAAGTAACTAAACAGACATACCTTGCCAATCATTCATACAAATAATTTATTTCATTTTATCAATCTGTCCTCAGCAGCCCCCCCCCCCTACAAAAATTTATTCATACGTAATACACATACAGCTAAGGTAATGCAACAACACATTTCAGAACCGAAATTGAAATAGTAGAAATTCAGCACAAAAGTTACCTATTAAAATCCCGCTTACTAAAGATACCCGCCTACTATAACAGAAAATACAGCATGTAGGTACCTATAAAAATGTACAAATATTTGCACAGTTCATATCCATTTCTACTCTATACACCTCAACGTACTGCCAGACAACTCCAATAAGGTGCAAATAAAATATAGTCTGTTCAGTACAATAATTATTGTTAACGATAAGAGCCAAAAATGCCGACTGCTAAGGTTAAAAACGTGTAAAATAAATTATATAATTATTGCTAACCTACATATTATTAACTATTGAAGGATGTAACTATATAAATCCAACTCCAGTAACTACAGTAAAATAGAAAAACATACAATAATAACATGTCACAACAATTCTGTTGTTCAATTTTTAAAAAATCAAAACCATCACAAGTGCAGGATGTAAAATACTATTCAATTAGTGAGCGCATTCACAAAAAAAAGTAACTTCTTAAATTCTAAGGATTTGTTAACACTAGTTAGAAATTAAAGATATTTACACACATATGGGCAAAATGGAATGCATTCATTGCGGTTACATCGCATTTTAATTTCCAGTTTAGATTTTGCACGCCCACGCCCCTTTTATATTACTGTAGAAAAGGATAAACCCATTCACACGTGATATACTACCAGTGTTAATGCCATTAGAAAATGACGATTAAATCATAACAAAATATACCTACACAATTAAAACCCAGCTTCTTTTTCAATCTCATTATATATATTATTTTCCCAAGTTTTTACAAAAACGAAATCATCCACAGAGGGCAAAGTGATTATTACATGCATGGTAATGTTTCACTATTAATGGGGCACTACCGGATACCGTCAATTATTTAAAAGGTATACTACTACAATTATCTATGCACCTATATAACTAATCTTAATCATACGGTGAATAATGGGTTCGAAAAAAGTACTTTTTACCCATTTACCCATTTAACAAAAATATAAAATTTCGTCTTAATCCTACTAAAAACATTCAATTACGCAAAGTTTAGAAATTCCACTACGATACAGTTTTTAAGCACCTGCAAAAATTATGTTTGTAAATTGCCTCCGCTGCGTTGTTTTGCTTTGTTTTTTTTTTAGTTTTTAGCCCAGAGTAGTGAGTTGCAAACTCATTAGTCATGAGCTCACATGTGATTTGAAAGGATGCAAATTATTCGATTAGGCTAATTATCTTTTACTTAAACTAATGCCCGAGGATACAGTATACTCCCAGATTTCAAAAACATAGGTGAAGGTATGTATATAGCTTAAACAGATTATTGACTTCTAAAGAGTTTTTATGTCCCGTGCTATCATATTGTTCACGCTACAAAAAATACTGCGAGTAAATACGAAATAAGTATGACGACTCAGAAAATTGTGAGCAAATATAAATAAGCCGTAGCAGCATTAATCACGTTACTTAATCATACGTCTTGTCTCTACTAATCAAATCTAATAAAATGTAAGGCTACAAACTACTACCCTGACTACCTATGGAGAACATAAGGACAAAGACAACGATCAGACTAATAAACCCACAGACAAAAACAAGAGGCACAAGGCAGAGCACAAGACAAGAGGAAAACAAACCAACAGCGCTCATAGTTTTGTCAATACGCAGGACACACATTAGAAAGAATAATTACCTACAATCTTTCACTGTGTGCTGAAGCCGGCTCCGTTTCCAGCTCTCTATCTGCCATCACTTTTTTTGTAAGTGGGTAGTAGTTATACATACATTATATTATGTATTCTCCGTTAAAATCACACTCAAAGTTAAAGTCAAAGTCAAAGAAGAAAAATGTTTTCGTGTTCATTGTTCATGTCCTTTAGCTCGAAACAAGGCATACGTACAGGCATGTTTATATCTCTCCACGTATATATGTAGATGTAAGGGGTACCTACTTTTAATTAAGTTGGACCCTAGGCCCTAGGTAGTTGCTTAAGCTTCAGTTATGAGTTTGTGTACATACGTATACGCACCTACATAACCTTAACTGGTAAGCAGGTAGGTAAGTAGTTGTACTTTGATGGAGAGTCACGTTGTTGTCTGCGTGTAGGCACATGTAAATAAATTTCCTATGCCTATTTCACTATTCATTATTCATTACCCATACATTCTTAAAAGCCTACTTGAACTATGCAGCATGCAGTACCTCAACAACTAAACCACCTATGCCAGAATCCCAGTCTCGTGCTCTATAAATTAACGTGTATATACCTATACGGCATACGGACCCCAGATCTACATCATTTGAAGATGCTACATGAATTCTATTACATATACTCAATGAATACGTAAGTCAGGTTTCTTATTACACAAGTAAGAATAATTCAATTACGTCCAGAATAAAATTATATGAACGTGTAATTAACTACAATTAAACCATAAATTAATTGCAAAATACTACAATACGTGCCTTACATACAAACAATGTATAAAAATAATAATTTGTATTCACAAAAATTATATTATTCTAGTAAGTAATTGCTTCAAACTGAAGTCAAACAGTAAAACAAGCTAACAAACCAGATGGAAATGAAAAACAATGTTATTGATATTCGCACAAGTAAAATCCCCATACAAAATTACAAGCTGGAGTGATTACCTCTACATTTACAAGTAAAAAAAGAACATGTAACATAAAAGCCAACCACCGCAAAATATCTTGAGAATGGAGTTGTCTACCAGGGCCGGATAGTGCGGCCAGCGCAGGCAGCCCCCGCTGCTTGAATTTTCAAAAACCACGTAAATAGAACATTTTGCTCTTCTCAAAAATATGTAAAATAGAATATTTTGACTTTTCAAAAACATGCAAATTAAAGTTTTTGTACATTTCAAAAACATGGAAATAAAACATTTAACACTTTTCTCAAAACATGTAAATAGAACATTATGCACTTTTCTGAATCAAGTAAAAAGAACATTTTAAACTTTTCTAAAACATTTAAATAAAACTATTTTGCATTACCGAAGAAAACCACCAATAAAATCAAAATAGTGGTTTTTGTATGAAAACAAATTGCTGCCTAAAAGCAATTCCTTCGTCCGGCTCTGGGTTGTTCAAAAGCAATGATAAACGTAACATTATTAATTTTAATGCAAACGTACATTTACTTTTGCTACATTTGATTAGAAAAATAATAAGGTACCTTAAAAGGTGGTAATAAATAACGTGTAAGGTCTAATTTATGATAAATATGAGTTAATCCACGTTGGCGTATATATATCTATTCTATCTATATATAATCTGCATAATAGAATGCAGACAATGAATTTTAGGTTTAAGTAGAATACATAATAGATCACGTGGGAAATGTCACAAATAAACTAAACTACTGGATACACAATAAAACAAAACAAAAACATGAATCCACATAAACACTGTTATAAAAAAAGTAAGAGTAAATTAATTTGCTACTTTAGCCACTTCTTATTTCCCCTGTAAATAACAGTGTGCTACGTGTTACGAAATATTATATGCTTTGTTGTGGAAGTTGTGTTGTAAGATGTTAAACTTAAGTGCATACTACCTAAAAAAGCACATTACGTGACTGCTAACCAACGAAATTATGTGAAAACGTGACCAAAAGCTAATGTCCAGAAATAGGCTGCCGATACGTCATTACAGTAAAAAAGACAAATACGATCCATCATGAGGACAACGCTACCCGGAACCGAATAAAACTAAAATACATACGTACTACCTCCGCTACCAATCAATATGTTGACATGCCTAAAAAAGACTATAAAAGGACGAAGCGGTAATTATATAGAAAAACCGAGAAGCAAGAAATGCTTAATATTTGACAAACTTTGTTTCTGTAAGACTTTAACATGTAGGCAATTATAGAACAAAGTAAACACGAGTACTATCAAAACTTTAAGTAGGTACCGTATATCCTATAATAATGCGCGGGTCTGTAATAGTACGCGGGTCTGAAAGGCCTCCGTTTGAATAGTACGCGGGTCAATTTAACACGCTATTAAACTGCAGTACGCGGGTCTGTAATAGTACGCGGGTCTGAGAGGTCCGAATTTGGATAGTACGTGGGGCGTACTATTATAGGATATACGGGGTAGGTACGTTCCTATATAATTAGGCAATTACTAACGGCTAACGACAAAGCAACGTGCCCACAACACTCAAGCTTTTCTTTATTCTTGTGCCTAATGAAATATTGTAATTTTTACACAAGTTTGCTTACCAATTAAATCTGATATGGTTACTTATCGTTTCTTCACAAACAATTCTTTTAAGCGGTGTAAAATATCAATAATATGCTATCCCTATTGCCACCATTTTCCAGAGTACAATGACACATGCAACATGCAATTTAAACTTTTGACGGACACGGAAAATATTTATAGAACATCAGCAATGTAGACTCTCAACATGCAAAACACGTGATATTTTGACAAATGTTTCAAATTTTACCAGTCCATAGTTCTGAAAAGACACCTCTGGGGTTGAAATATACAGAAAGATTTTACGAGTATTAATAATGCATCAAATAATTACCTTGCTCCTTAGCTCCGAGGCCAGTCCCACCCCACCCCATTTTCATGAGTAGCTGATGACCTTTGTTACTTTCATCTAGTTTGCGATCCATACCAAAGCCAGCCCCGCTTCTAAAATTAAAATAAAATATACAATCTCTAGGAACCTACCTGAATAATGCATAAATGTGTAGCAACAAAAACTATTTATACAATTTTCTTAATTAAACCCCATATAAGGATTTAAGATTGCCCTAACATATTGATAATTAATATTACAAGATGAGTAGGGTATGGGGGAGACGGGGGAAGCGAGGGTAATTAAAAAGCTATGATTATTTCTGCTTACGAAAAACTAGGAGGTGTTGGTGATCGTCTTGGAGGAGACCTAGAGCGAGAACGTGACCTCCTACTCGACTTTTTCCGTCTGGAATTCGAACTAGAGGATCCTGGGCCAGGTGAGCGGGATCTAGACCGACGACGGCTGGATCTTTGAGGTGTTGGAGATTTACTAGAAAATTTTAAAAATGAACACAATATGTATTATGGAAATGAATTTATAAAACATTGAATAAATTATGATAATAAAATTAAATAAATACAAGCCCAAAATATTTTGCAGAAATGCTATAAATTTGACAAATTTACATCGCCATGTAAATATGGCAGACGACAACTATATTTTTTGCACACGTGGTGACATGAAATACCTCTGATATCGCCGCCTGGGAGGTGACCTCCCTCCGTTTGGACTTGATTCCCCACCTCTTCGTACAGGGGTTGGAGAGCGACTTTTATCTCGTCTTCCTTCCGTAATGTCATCTTCCTTTTGTTTCCTCGCAAGATTCTTAGCCTTAAAATATTCATACAGTCCAAGACGTTCCCAGCCCTCACTGCAATTCAAACAATATGAAATGAATTATTAAATCTTCATAATATGGAGATGATATCATATATATATACATTATATTATATGAGCAGAAAAAATTGTCTATTATTTTTTGGACCAAAAAGGAATTACTCAAAAACTCAACTAGCCAAACGTAAATACAAACAGAATATAGTCAAAGCAAATATACACATGTTGTACACCGTTTACACTGTAATACAGCAATGCTAATTTTCAAAAACAACACCGGGAATGGTGCGAGCTTTTGCGTCCTGGAAATTACGCTAAAAGCTGTATATTTTCGAAAAATCTAAGTAAAAATCAGCATTCATGATCCAAGTTGAACCCAGTATTTCAAAAACTCTGTTACACCATAACATTGTATATAAATGCAGAAATAAAATAAAACAAAATTCGTGAGGCGCAATGCTTTGCAAATATCTATAAATAGCAGAATGCTCCAAATTAAAATTACGAAATGTATAAAGTGTCTTCCTAAAACTGACTGAAGAATCGGATCAATATACCTACCTACGTTCAAATAACCGTAAACATTTTTGCACACGCCTTAAAATAACAAGCACAATCATCTTGCTCCGACAAAGTTAATCTATTCTAAACTTTTCAAAGTAGTTGTAGTTGTTTTACAATTTTTGAAGATATCGAGATAAGTGAATTAAACTACTTCAAAAACATGCAACGTCAACACACATCAACATTAATTAAGGAAAACATAATTATGTACATATTTCATCGTAATTAGCCATAAGTAATCAATTCCCTACCGATACAAGCTGCAGATATTCTAAATTCCAATCACTAATCAGGATGCAAGAAAAATTACAACTAATTAAGCAAATCAAGGATAATAACGCAGACAGAAAACAGGAATAAACAATATACTTAGATATACATGCAATTGCATAAAAAAAAGTCATCGAAGCTTTAATTAACGGAATCATTACACAAAGTGCTACGCCGATACTTTCATTAGAATTACAAAAGGCAAATATAAGTTATCAATTAAAAAACATCATTTCATAATCTACTGGTATTCATTAAAACATTGCTACATCGCAGTAGTAACACTTGCACTATATCTCCTTTATTTAATCGATGTCACAATCCTAATCGTAAACCAAATTTGTTTTACTAGTTAGTGTTGATACCAAGCAAACAAATCAGGAAATCAAGCATCAGCTGGATTTCTCAGGTCTAAGATTATTATAACAGTACACTATATCAGCACCTCGCAGTCAGTTGTCATGCAGCGCAGGTGACAACGAGAGGTGTGCTCTAATTGCTGTTTACATGAATATACTCCATATCAATGATATCAACTATCATCAACAACACCCACAAGTCAACACCATGAAAAAAAGTTCTAAAGATCAAACATCACGTTTTTAGCAACGAGACCGACTTTGAGGTGCCAGACTTTTCGACCCACACTATATTATCTACTCGTACAATTAAATAAATAAGAGAAATAAAAAGCATACCAAATGAAGGAAAAGAAACTAAGAAAGAGAACCAAGAGCTTACGGAAAATTATGGTCGTGACTCTGTGACTCATAAATTTCGTCGTCAACTAATAATACTAAATAACTACACAATTTTTCGAAGCCAAACAGGGAAACTTCTAGAACCCGTTAAATCATACAACATACCATAACTCTTTCCTTTTAGATCCAATGGGGAAGAGATACCCGTCGAAACCAAAACTAAAAATACCCACCTACTGGAGATTTCGATGAATAATGTAAATGAAATTTAGGGCATAAGTAGTAGCAGTAGTAGTAAAAGTTTTAAGAATCAAAGAATATAACAAAGATAAATTAGAAACCATTCTTATTTATGCCATGTTCACGTGTAAAAAAATTCTAAAAGTGTTCCATACATACTAAAAGATGCTGAGACTATTCCTGTGCATAAAATGCCAAGGGCAATTCTAAACTATTATTCCTAACGTAACGTAAAAGTTACACGTGATCTTTTAAAAGTTCACGTAACATAAATAAATCATATTTCATTTTCCTGTTCTCTAGTAAATAAACTTACATTCCTCCCTCACAAACTCACAATAATTTTGATAAATGTAGCAAAAACATGTAGGTATGTATATAAGTTTTTGAATTTTTCCTCCACTTATTTTCTGTTTTTGCTCCATGTACCAACTTGATCTACACCAAAAACGTTTCGTATTTATGCTCTTATCTATAATCTAATAAATAAAATAATAAAATAATCCTCACGTATGACATGCACATCGAGTAGTAGGCTATTCAATATAATAGGCAAGTACAAATTTAAAAAACCGTATAACGCGATGAATAAATTTTGCAAAAAGAAATCGCCAATAACTGACACAACATAAAAGCGATAAATAAACAAAAGTTTTAACACAATTGAGCAAAAAAATTGTGAACTACAATCTAAAACTATTTTTAAGTCATGCGTCTACAACATCTGAAACAATCAAACATACAGCCAAAGTTATAATGGAATACGCCCACAATCACAATGACAAAGGAGAATGTAAGTGTAAACAAAAATCTCACCTGTCACGTGGCCTTTCGTGAGATGGAGCCGCATAGAAAGCATCCACTGCGGATATTAAACGATCACTTGGAGGACACGGAGGTGGAAGGCGAATTGCTCTTGGATCGATCGGTTTGTAACTGTCTTCGTCAAGCTATGCAAAAATATGGATAAAAAGAATCATATATTAAAATCAACTGTATCATGTAAATTTAAATTTAAAATTCAGCACTCAACCTACATCCTAAATCCTAAGCTAAATTATACACAGATGAATACATAACAAGTTTTAATTTTAAAATTCTTACAATCCAAAAAAAACTGATTTCGTTTTGTTCTCGTTATTTCAACACGATGTCCACGTGACAGTCACATAATACAAACATGCTCAAAGAAGTAGACTACAAATTACAATATTACTACTGATAAAGCTTCTAAGGTCAGAAAGGCGCAAGGACTACCTATAGAAAGACTAAAAAGGAAGATACATACATGCCTTTAGAGAAAAGGAAGAAAACCAAAATTTATTTTGCAGAAACGAAAAAATACAGTGATAAAGTAAAACATTATAATATGAAACACATTCCAAAATTAGAAAGCACGCAATAAATGTATAAATTATCTGTAGATTGTATCGTAGTATAGTAGGCATTATTTGATTTAAAAGTCATTCATTGAAGTAACAGATCTTCACTATTGGCTTGTGTACATTGGAAACAACAATCCATTAAATCCTGATTCAATGAACTCTGAATAGAATTGTATTTTTGCTCTTAGATATTTCCTTTTTTTGACAGAAGCATTATTATGGTTCCAAGGAGTGGCAATTTTGATGTTTTAGGTTTTCATAATTATTTCGGGAAAATTGCAGGAACAGGCCACCATGCAGGATTTGGAAGAGGTCTCATTAAAGGCTTGTAGAATAAATTCACAACAAAATATTTTGCAGACTATACTGACAGTAGTAAATCATAAAAACAATTTCTGAATTTTTAAACATAATTGCTTAAAACTACATAAGGCTTATCGAGCTTGAATAAACTGTAGTTTTTACTTTGCTAAAAAAAAGTGAAAACATTTCATTTAGAATTTTCAAAGACGCTTTTATAACATAGAAGCGATGGAGCGAAAGAAGTCAGATTATACTATTAATGCATATCAGTACTAAATCTAAATTTGCAAAACAGGTCGACCATGAGACAATATTTAACACGGTAAACTAGTGAAAATATACTTACCCGAACCAACGTGACCATTAATCCAGCGGGAAGTTCGTAGTAAGGGAGAGCAGGGATTAAATCTTTATCAGGCGGTGGGGTTGGAAATCCAGGAGGAGGGCGACTTAAATCTGGAATTCCAATATCACTTCCAGGAGGAATATAAGGTGGCGCAATTAGTTGGGTTGTTGGTAGGCCTCCAGATACGATAGGAATGGTTGGTAGTCCAAGACCTGGTCCAGGCCCAGGAAATCCGGACATCATGGAACCACCTGGTCCTATAGGCATTGTCCCAGGAGCCATAACTACAGGGCCCCCTATACCCATTTGCATTGGATTCATCAGTGGCGCCATAGGCCCACTTTGCTGCTGCTGCTGTTGTTGTTGTTGCTGCTGTTGTTGCTGTTGTATTTGTTGTTGCTGCTGTTGTTGTTGTTGTATTTGTTGCTGCTGCTGCTGCAGCTGAAGTTCCTGTTGTTGTTTTTGTTGCATTCTAATTTGATCTTGTATAATGCCTTGTTGGATTTGCTGTTCAAGAGTCTACGCATTCAACAAAATTTAAACCACTTTCAAGCATTCTGTGATTATTTAAAAAAAAATAGATTCGCTCGAACTACGTCTTAAACTTCATCGAAAATGGGCAAAATATGTATGATTTGCTTGCAACTCTTTCAAGCAGCATAAATTTAGTTACACACAAAAATATAAAGCAATTATGCAACACTAGAACATACCTTCACGCTCTGAGCCACGTGCTGACAAAACAGTTGGTGCTGATTCTGATATCCTTCATACGATTGCTGAATTGAATTGGCTATCTGAGCAACTATAAGACCATGTCTTGTCATAATATCGTTTTTAAATTCAACCAAGGTCTGATTAAAATTCCTAAGTTTCTCAACAGCGATTTGGCTGACGTAGTTTGACTTTGTCTCCCACAAACTAAATAATTTTTCTAACTTAGCAACGTGATCATCGTCTGATGCCTCGCAGACTCGGGAATAGCAGAACATCGGAATAACCATTGCTTCCAGGGCTTGCTGGAGATCATCTGCCCCCTTTCGCATGCTGTTAAAAATAATTACAGTTAACAAATTCACTTTAATACATAGGACATAATAATAGCACATATATATGTAGCATGTAGCATGCTCTCACAATTTTACATTTTTCCTAGAATACTGACTGTCTTCGAAAACGAGTACAGTCTAAGTAAAATAAAGTAAAAGATAACTTTAAAAATCAGTTCTTTTTGTCAAAAATTAAGCTTCTTTAAGTCACACATAAATTTTGCAGTATTGTAATTTATTGCAATTAATAAATATAACTAGCAATATTTTTCTCCATTTTTCATTTTTATGCAATAAAACTTGTCCAATGCAAACAAAACTTCTGTTACCGAAGCCCAAATAAATTGTATTCAGATTGTACTTTTTACATCCATACCAGTGATGCAGAACGTCATTGACCAAGTATATGATGTGAAGTCTTTGATTAAAAGGAGAGTTGGGATCCATTGTTCTGAAACAAAAAAGAATCACAATAGAATACAAAATATGAAAATATTCACAAATTTTAATTTTAATATCATATTTAATTTCGAAACTGTGTAAACGGTGCATCATATTTAAATTAAACAAAAAAAAACTTACTTCTTGAGGAGGAAGGAAGTAACTAAATGGTAGTGACGAGGAGTACTTGTATGTGTAAAAATCCACGCTTTTCCAGCCGATATAGCATCTTTCGTACAACTGTCAATGATTGGCTGAAGAATTTGTTCAAATTCATTTAACTCAACACCCAGTTCTGTGGCTAGTTGATTCATTTCACTATCTTGGAACTGTCGAATGGCGTCATCGATTTGAGTTTGTTGTTGAGTTAAAAGAACTTGGTGCTGAGCAGCTAGATTTTGTTCACTTTGAACGATTTGCTCTTCTAATGCAATTTTCTGCTTTGTGAGAACTTCCACGTTGATAGCTGGGGTGGGAACGATAGGTACTGTCACGGGCACACCAGCACCAGCTGGACCAGGACCAGGACCAGCTCCTGGTGGACCAAACCCTTTATTAATCAGACCGGCTGGAGTTTTAGGTCCTTGCGAATCAAATGGTTGCTTTTGTTGTTGCATTCGATGGTCAAAACCTTGTCCTTGAATCTGATCCATATTCGGTCCTGGTCCACTACCTGGAGGGCCAAGGTCAAAACGACTCTGTCCAGGTTTTCTTTGCTCAAAACTGTCACTTGTTCCAGGAGGTCCAATGTCAAAATTAGAAGCTATTCCAGGCGGTCCAATATCAAAATTTCCAGATCCAGGTGGACGCTGATCGAATTTTCTGGGCCCAGATGGTCGTTGATCAAAACTCCCCGTATTTAACATTCTTGGCTCAAAACCTCGTGGGGGTCCTTGTCCTTGAAAATTACCAGGACCAGGACCAGAACCAGCTTGACGTTGATCGAATTTTCCAGGTCCCATCATTCGCTGGTGCTGATCAAAATTTCCCCTAGGACCAAAATTACCTTGTTCAAAACCCGATGGGCCTGGGCCTTGATCAAAATTCCCTGGTGGACGCTGTTGAAAGTTACCCGGTCCAGGTCTATCGCCAAAATCATTAAACTGACGATTGTCAAATCTGGATCCAGGACCAGGTCCACCAGGTCCGGGACCACCCCTTTGAAATCCCTGCATATTTGGATTATCAAAGCCTTGTCCTTGAGAACGATCAAAGCCTTGTTGTGGCATGTCAAATGGATTTTGTCCACCAGGAGGGGGCATTCGTGGTCCACCAAATTGTTGAAAACCAGGTCCAGGTCCACCCATCATTTGCTGCTGCTGTTGACCTGGTTGTTGTTGTTGTTGACGCATGGTATTATGTTTTAAAACAGCTTGCTCTGTCGTAACGCGATACATGTAATAATTGAAAAATTCTCCTCCAAAAAGAAAAGCAAATCGTGGATTTTCTCGCTGTTTTTGCTTTGTCATCGACTCAAATTCAACACCATTGCGGGCCACAAACACCGCAAGTTTGTCGATGATATTTCGCAGTTCTTCATCTACAATAATTCAATAAAACATAAAAATTACAAATATGAAATACAAACTCCAATTTAAACTTGGAACAAAAAATATGCTATATGATATGAAACTTTAGATAAGCATTGAACCCATGTTGAACACTGAATGCTAAAATAGTACAAAATAAATATGTAGCGTATCACCCTAACAAAAACATTTTATAGACCATTAATTTCACATAATCAACAATGGTTACATTTGTTAAGCCACCAAGATAAATAATATCCTAGAATCCTAGTTGACAAGTTGGCATTCTTTACAACACAAAAAATTTAGAATGAACCAGGAATCACAAATGCAAATCGTATACAACAATGAACAATGCAACGTCAAACGTGTAGCGTGAGACATTACTGAATTAAAAATTAAAGAATTAAATAATTAAATTGTTAATTGAAGTAAAATATACCTTGTGGAGGTTGAGGTAGCTCCATTGTTTTCCGTGTTATTTAACCTACTTGGTAATTATTAAGGGCACAGGTCAAGCCTCGAAATTCATACCTTTTCGAAAAATATTAGAAACGTTATTCAAAGAGGAGAAAATAAGAATTTAAGAAAATTTCAGATTTCAGACTACACTCAACACTGCCTGCAATGACTGCACTTTACTGCACACTTCAGTGAAGTATTAACTACTAGCAACTAGTACTACTATGCGATGTTAAAAGTTAAAACCAACAGTTACAGATGACAGAGTTACAGAATTACAGAACTTGCAGAACTTTAATATCGGCTCCTTTTATTTTAGTTTTCCGGGCTTCATCACATGAATGGAAAATATGGTCTACCTTCCAATCGAAAAATTATTTGACTTGGCGCTAAAATTTGAATGAAATAGGGACAGTGTCAGCAGTTCGAGTTGTTCGAGTCGAGTTCAGAACTGGCACTGGACTGTGGCACTGTCATCCTATTGAAATAACATTACGTATGATTCCTATGATTCACACTAATTCAGTGTGAAAACCTTATGCCTTTTCCTCATACCTTGCCATTGTGCTACAACGACAACAGTATTTTGTTTTGTGTTAAAAAGCAGTTCCCCCCGAAAACCGAACCCGGGCATTGAAGCTACAAATACTTTGAACATATTATTATTCCTATGCCTCCCTTCCAGAACTCCAGATCCCACCAAACTTCGTCCAAGGTAAAAACTAGCGGCGCCAAAACTGGTGTCTAGCGTATTGCGTAACCTTGCATCGAAATCTCATACTAAAATATAACATACCTACCTAAGTACATAAATACTTTCGTTTTCCTTTTTCAGACTTCAAAATACACTATACAAATTTCTATGTATCTGATATAATAAATTCTGTTTCGTTTTGGTTCCTTTTCCTACTACTATGTACTAGACGAAAGAACAAAACTAACAATGATCAACTAAGAACCACCCGCATAGCTGGAGCTGCCTGTGCTGAAAATTTGAAACTTGATACTTCTGCGTGAAGACCGGTCTCCAGAACCAGGACAGAGCATTAGGACTTTCCCGACTCCGAAACCGGAGTATCCGAATTCAAAATCGTCGTGGACGCCGTCGTGGAGTTTTTGCGATTTTATCGACCTGTCGTTGGCCTTCTGAGAAGTTTAGTTCTTGGCAGTTGTTCTACATTGCTCTGTACTCCGTTGCCCGTGCCAGTGTTCCAATCCATTCTTCGGTCCTCCTAATTCTCGGTTGTCGGTGTGTTGGTTTGGCTTGGTATTATATTTGGTGGATCATACATCGTAGTGCTTGGCTGCTGCGACTGACTTGATCGTTGCTGCTGGAAAACTCCAGGAGTGTACTTGGTTCTTTGTATGTGTGTGTTCCTTCCCGGACTTTAACGAGCGCGGACCACTATCAACATCTACTACTCCTACGACGACGGCTGACTACAAGGATACGGGTAAGAGGGAAATCTCATGGAAAACTTTGCTGTAGGTGGTGAAGAAGAATCTGCTCTCTGCCGCCGCTGCTGCTGCTGCTGCTGCTTCTGCTGCTGAATCCCAATATCCAACTATTGAGTTTTGTATGTAGTTTTCTTCTCTACAACTACAACTCTCCTAGTGTGTGTTTCCCAGTTGTTCGTGGAATATCTGAAAAACGGAAGAAGGAAAATTCGGTGTACTGATATTCGGTCCTAGCCTTGTCTAAAGGCTCTACTCGTTTCTAGCATCACAAGTCTCGTCCTCGCCCAGGAAAATCATCCGATCGGAGGCACTTCAGTCGGTTCCAGGATTCATTCAACATTGGATCTTGGCTAAAATTTTCTCTGGTGTTTTTTCTATACAATTTAATTGGATTTTCATAAATAGAAAATCCAAATTCAAGACTCATCATGGCTGGACGGGTTTGTGGAGCAATGGTTCTCACTTTTTTTCCTTTTTTTCTTTCTATCTCTTTGTTAGACATCAAAATTTCAAAGAATATTCTTACATAGTTTTGGTGTATCATAGAATCTCCGTCACAAATTTCAATCTATAATAGTGACCTAGTTTATTGCTGGTACTACATTGTCATTCCTTCTGCTGCATTCTCCCAGTCTCTTACGTCATATATACATTAAAATAATGTCGACTTTCAAATTTTGTCTGGCTTAAACATTTAATTTCAGTTTCAGTATGTGTAAACTTCAAAAAAGGAAAATACTATTATCGTGACATTCTTACTGTTAATTTAATCGCATTTCCAAGTTTCAATTTATAAATAATGTCTTTTTTCATTATTGCTATGAAGTATTAGAAAGAATCGTCTTATGTAAATGTTTTAATTTTTTGCATTATCATTTCTATATCACATTCATATATATTTATATTTGACTTTTTTTCTTAATTGAACAAATTAAATTGTGTAGAAGTACTAACGCAAGTCTAAATTAGTAAAGTACAGTTCATTTCATTTTGGGTATGACTTGCAATAATTCCAAAGTACTATAATCAAGAACTTCTTGTTCGCCCTTCGTGTTCATGTTCTCTATATGTGGTTTTCACCCAGGTCATAGAGCTCCTGAAATTTGTGTACGTTTCCAGTGGGGAAGAATAAAGTAGGTCAGGAGGTGTATACATATATATATCAGTATCATGTCAAAAATTATTACATTATTACTTATTGGCGTGAGGAAAATGCAGTATATATAAAATAAATGTAGAATATATTCAAAAATGTACCAGTCACCAGGTCCCACAAACTTCATATCCATACATGGAGCATAAACAGACTTTACTACTATAGAAATTGCAAATTGCGAATTTTGTGCACAAGATCAACGTCAACTCAACATGACGAAAGCATATTGCATATTTAGAGACTGTGGGTACTCAAGATATATTCTTCTGCATCGCTCGTTTCTTATTTTTGGTTCATAGTTGATTTTATGTTAAATGGGCAGTTTTATGTTATTTGTGTCGTAAGTCGTACTCTCATAATATTACATCAATTTTTATTTTTATTTCTATTTCAAAGTCATGGATGACATTTAACTATATAGAAATAGCGTTTCTCTCTTTCTCTATACTGACATTTTAGTTTGTTAGCGTGTTCTGTTCATCGCATCGGTCTCCTTAAAGTCAGATCGACGTTTAAGTATCTCAATATATTTTCGTTTACGTTTAGAAATTTACTATGGGCGTTTGGGTACGGGTACGGGTACATGTACCTACGTAAGGTAGGAACCTATAATATCACCTACGACCTACCTAGTAGAAGAACACACACAGTTGTTTCAAGTCTCGAAGTTTCAATTTCTAGCACGATTTTGTCTCTTGTAAATTTTTTCCACTGCAATATCCCCATTGATTTTTTTTCGCGAATTGCGAATTCGGATTTTTTTTTGCAACTTCTGCAAATTGGTGACACTCCTAAGGAATTTCAAATGAAAATCGATGTTGATGTTACTGTGGATTACAGTGGGTTTTTGGGGGGTTTTAGGGCTTGACTTCAGCTTTGTCTGGCCTGGTACCTTCATGGTCCGCTAGGTCAGGTTCAAGTCCTTCCTTGTATTTTTTTAGCATTCTTTTTTCATAAATGCAAGTAGTCAAAAGAAAATCGTTACATTTCGTAAATTCATACTATAAAGAATTGTGCAAGACATGTTTTCTTTTCTTGCGAATTATTGCATCATTGTTTTTGCAATTTTCTGCAAGAACCTATTCTTGGTTATTAAATTAATTGCTTCCAGTAACTTTGATAATTTTCTGGGCTATATGCTTATGTTGGGAATGAAAATCCAAAATATGTGTGTGTAAGTGTGTTAATTTTGCACTTGTCCTTCATATTTTTGCAAAGCTAATTTTAAATTAATTGGCTGGATTTCTATGTATGACTTTTGTACTAAATTATATTTCGTGCTTGAGGCTTGCATCCAAATCAAGGAACGTCGCAACTAGCGACGCCCTGACACGTGTGACAGTATTTAAGCTCATTAATCATACAAACCATTGGGAAATGAATTGGAAAGACGTTTGACAGTGTAGTGACTTCACTATGTGACGACATTCACAGTCTATAAAATGAAATCTGATTTTCTATGCAATTATAATTAATTGACATGTATAGGTCTAATGTGATTAAATTTTCTGGGTGAGCATATATATTTTTATATACTACTCAAATCGCTTCAATAAATAAGCATTTGCAGTAGTTTTTGTTTTATATAATCAATACCAAACGGTCCAAGTTTTTATGAAATTGAGTTTTTATGAGTTTAAATGAAATTTTGCAACCTCTTGTACGAGACATGGGACAGTTCCTGCTATAAAATTCAATACATATAGTAAGACCATGTATTTTACAGAAATATCCAATATATTGTGCAGACAGGCAGTGCTTTTGTGTATTTATTGTTAGGATTTTTCTTCCTTTTTCAATTTAAACTAGAAAATGGAAGAGACAGGAGAATTGCTGACAGTATGGTTATAGCTGAAGCTGAAACTGAAACTGAGAGGGAATGAAATGAAGAACGTTTTTTATTTTTTATTTCAGTGATTAGAGAATTTAGGAGATTTATGAGATCGTTATGTAGAGCCTTATCTCTCACGTTTCACCCTTTCACGAGCTCACCCACCCAAACCAAAGCAATCTAGAAGGTAAACTGAGAATGTATATAGGCTTAACTATACATATAGTTACATACACATATTGCACTGCAGACTTATTATAGAGACCATATAGACAATCTCTCTGTCTCTGCTACAAAACTAAGAGCTGGAATAACTCTTTAAAAAACAACTTAAAAGCTACACTTAAAATACCTCCTCACTGCGTTTCCCCTTTTTTTCTTTGATGTTTTCAATTTTCAAGTGCCGTTCACCAATACTCAATGTTATCTCTCAAAAGAAGTACCTTCATACTTCCTAAATGTAACTACATATATGGTTTACTTTTTCACCAGTCCACAGTCTCGAATTTCCGTTTGTTTCAATTCCGCATTTCTCCTTTAACAAGTACAAATATCCTGCAATTAGTTTTTGCTATATTTACAAGTTTTCCAATCACCCAGACACTCTCATCTCTTCAATTTTTCAAAAGACATGGAATTAGCGCAATTAGCACTTTTGGAAAAACATTCACACCTATTATGCTATGTTCTTAGTATGTATACATACATATTTCTGAAAATTAAACTATATATTTAAATTGAAGCTCTTTTATAAAGTGGAAGCTGTTCTAATTTTTGTATTTCCTAAAACTTCCAAAAGGATATCTAATTAGGTAGGTACCTAAGTCCGTTCTGAAAAGTGGGAAATCATATTATGTTATAGCGTGTATTTCATGTATTTTCTTTGGTAATGCAAAATGTTGTATTTACATAAGTCCAAAGTGTTCGATTTACTTGATTGTGAAAAGTGTTAAATGCTTTATTTACATGTTTTGAGAATAGTGTTACATGTTTTATTTGCATGTTTTTGAAACGTCAAAATAATCTTTTTACATGTTTTTGAAAACTGTAAAATGTTCCATTTACATGTTTTGTGAAAATTCAAGCAGCGGCGCATTATCCAGCCCTGAAAGAGCAGTATATTACACCTACTTTAATAATGGAGCTCATACGAGATATTCTTAAAAAAACATACATTTCTATTTGTATACTAAATACTTTTTTTTATAAAACAATTTCCTAATTGTAAATATATTTTAATAAAAATAATTTAATTTTACAAATTTTAAATATATCCAAATTTGCACCTACAGTGACGACTAAAAAAGTGTCTATATTTATAAGCAGTTAAAAAATTTATTATTTATTCAATTTTTTAAATTTTTTTTCTTCTAACAAATATCCATATAGAGATAAATTACTTTTAAGCTCTCAGAACTCTGATTCTGTTTTTTGCACACGGCACATTGTACCAACAGTAGTTTATCTTGTTAAGTAATTTGTTTTAGCAAAGCTGTGATTAATATTCAAACTATTTAAATACATCATACATTTTCATTACGCTTAAGAAAGGAAAAAAAAATACTTTTACTTGTGACACAAGTACCTATATTAGTAGGTGTACCAGAAGGTGGCCTATTTTAAAGTTGGTTCAAAATATTATGAAAATCCATATGAAATTATGTAGAACGTGCGGGGGCTTTCCACTTACAACATATAATTTAAACTAATAATCATAATCTTGCGCAACACATATTATACACATTTTCCACTTTAGCTCTAAAAGTCTCTCTAGAAGCTCAAGTCTGGTTTGGATTTGGATTTGCATAAATTTATGATAATGATTATTGACTCATGAGATTAAAAAAAAACTAAATATTATTTTGGGGGCTGGAAATCTGGAAAGATTAAATAATTTCGCACCGGTCCGGTGACCAGCACCATAATATTCCATTCCATCCCAGACGTCTCCAGACCTCGCACCGCAGGTGTGACTGGGAGAATAAATTATGCCACTGCACTAATAAGTGACTCACTCACTGACTCACTCAAAGGTAGTTGACATCATTTGGTTTTAGTTTCGGTTTCGGTCGCGTCGGTTCCTGTTGTTGGCTTTGACGTTGACAGAAAGAATTTGTACAGTTATTAATTTTCATAATTCCTTCTCAAATATGTAATCTTTAAGAAAAATTCTGCATGAGATTAGAAATTTGAAGTACGTCCTTCCAATTTCAAATTATGTAGGAGAGCCATGTCCAAACTTCCAGAGCTTAGTACAAACATTTAAATTTTAAATCTAAAAATGTTGACGTATGATTTTTATACATCTATGTAGATAACTGTCTGTACATGGTAAATTAAATCACAATAATGCCTATAGGTATATGTGTGGTAGTCCAGAAGAAGTTTAGTCCACAAGCTCCAATGACTTGCTGTGGACTAGACCACAAGATCCAAAATCACAAAAGTTTGTACCTCATTCTGAATATATAGGATGATGTATGCGTGCGATGCAGCTGATTGAGTTTTCCTATCAACAGTTCCACCTTAACACACTGATTTAAATTTAGTTTTTGGTAGAATTCCTTTATATGGAGCCCGAATTGGTCATACGCACGGAAACTTCTTCTGGACTAGTCCAGAAGCATCTGCGGCTTGTGGACTAAACTTCTTCTGGACTACGACATATGTATGAAATCAAAATCGTATTATACTGACATAGTGTACGCAAACACACCATCAACCATAATATAGTAGGAAATAGGAAAGATAGGAGTATCTGCATCTATATAACGTTCTACGTCAGTTGTTTAAAATAAGGCACAACTGTCGCTTTTACTTTTGGCTCTTGTATCTAGTATATTACGTATTTGCTACAGTTCAAAAATGGAAACCAAAAACATTTACGATTATGTATGTTGTGTTTCTATGTAATTTGTGAAGAACCGCATAGGAGTAAATACGTAGAAGTTATAAAAGCAAACGAACAACGAACAGTAAAAAAATAGGTTGGGAGTTGGGATAAAAAATCAGCATTACATTATAATAAACTATTATTATTAGGGGTTGCTCATATATTACATCTCATCGTTGTAAAGAATGATTTTTTAATGAAAAAAACTTGTGCTTCACATTCATTATGTACCTAGGTAGGTACCTATAATGAAATCACTAACCAACCTAGTTTCTTTGACCTTCGTCTAATAGCAGACGTAATTTATGAAATATCCCTTATGATATTATTTGTATTACGGTTTGATGCTAAAATGCTAACGTTAAACCTGTGTTACCTACAAGCTGCCTTCCCTATTTAGTCAAAAATGTTATTGTAGACAGAAATTGAAAGGCAGGAGGCTGTTGACGTTGGGCTTGGTTTTGGTCTCAGTTTAGTAACAGATCTCCTGCACACGCCCTAGTTATGTTTTCATAGGCATTCTGTAGCCTACCGTGCACTATCCCCTCATTATTATTTATAATCTCATATATTATAATGATCTGTGCTAGTCACTACAGGCAGGCACAAGTAGAATAAGGCTCAATTCCAAAGACTTAACTTTGAAATTCTTAAGTGGACCACCTTGTGAGGTGTATTATAAATTATGTGTAAACGTAGTCAGATTTGAGATTCAAGTCACTCCAGTAGAAATCCAAGAAGTCTACCCAAAAATAAAAAGCCTTACTTATTTTTAAAAAAAAATCTATTAACTTTTCCTCTTTCCTGTCAAATGTTTTTTTTCCACTTTTCACTTTTACCTGCAAGAAAAAAGTATTCAGACAAGTACAAAGCCATCCTACTGCCGGACCGGAGCCAATGCTTGTACCAACTGCCAGTACTAGTACCAGTACCGGGACCGGTACCGGTACCTGTAAAAGTCTTCGGCTCGGAAAAATACTAAGTAATGGGCTGCCTTTATGCTTATTTGGATGTTAATGTTGTTGTTTAATCTGAATCTGACTGAGAGGATTTTTTTTGGAAAAGCTTGCACGAGTCTATAAGTCCTGCCTGAGTAGTATGTCTGCCGCCGCGTCGTCCCTCATCATTTTTTCATGCTTCCATTGAAATATTGAAAAGATTCTTTGAAATGGAAAAAAAAGGATCAGAGTTTTACAACAGTCTGATCGTAGAAACTCAAAGTCAAAGTCAGTGTGGTTTTGATTTTACTTTTATTTTTTTTGAAAGACTGAATTACTGAATAGACGTTTTATTTTTATTTTGAGGTATTTTTTTCAGTCAGACATTTGTAAGTATTGTATTCCGTATTTTGTATTTTTTGTACATGAGACTCCATATATAGTAGCATAGTATAGAATTGTCTACATGTCTATTTTTGTATTTTCTATTTTGTAGATTGGAGAGTGCAACCTTCTTGTAGTGTGTACAATTTTACGGCGGCTACGGCTCTCTGATTTATTTTTGTCCCTGCTTTTATTTTTATTAGTGTAAACGGTAGACGGAAATTGTGGTTAAATTATTCATATTTTTTACCTTCCGGATTCAGTACTACATTTTCTATTTTCCCCATTCTATATAGTTCACACTACACATTATGCTGTGTGCACTATGCTGCAGCTTTGCAGAAAAAATCATGGGAAACTTCAAAAAATTTCTTTTATAAAAAAACTTGGTTCTTATCGTTGTTACCTTTGCTTTTCACTTCCGACATTTCGCGGTAGTCTTATGTATCTTGAGGTTTTTCTTTCCGTCTTATGATATTGAATTTTTTTTTGTGAATTCTTTTTTTTAATTTGCAGAGAGTGCGTTCCATACTTTGGATTTAGAGTCGCACAGTGGAAGTAAAGTAAAGGGGCGTATAAATTGTAAACGCAAAAGTGGAGTGGAAGGGCTTATTGATAAGTACATTCATAACGGTTTTACCGTTTTACGGATACAACTACATACTGCAACACATACATTTTCTCATATAGTCCCTTCAAAAAGTATTGGATATATCAGTATTTTGTCTCAGTTTTTCCCACTTGCAATTTTAGAAGTAGGCAGAGGAAACACAAACATTGAAAGAGTGTGGCCATTTCCATTGAACTGCAAGCAACAGGGCCGGATAATGCGGCCAGCGCAGGTACATAGTCCCCGCTGCGCTGCTTGAATTTTCAAAAAACATCATGTAAATGGAACATTTTGGAGTTTTATAAAAATCTAAAAAAGAATATTTTGACATTTTAAAAACATACAAATAAGAATTTTTGTACATTTAAAAAAAAATGCAAATAAAAAATTTAATACTGTTCTCAAAACAGGTAAATAGAATATTTTGCACTTTTTAAAAAACATGCAAAATAAATGTTTTTCTACATTTCAAAAACATGCAAATAAAATGTTTAGCTTTTTTTAAAAAACATGTAAATAGAACATTTTACAATTTTTTGAATCAAGTAAAAAGGACATTTTAAACTCTTGTAAAAGATGTAAATGTAACATTTTGCTTTACCAAAGAAAACCATCAATAAAATCAAAATGGTGGTTTTTGAATGGAAACAAACTACTGCCTAAAAGCAATTCCTTCATCCGGCCCTGGTGAGCAGGAGCAATTGGAATGGTCCTGGATTTGGTTCATTGTTTCTTACCTAAAAATACCAAAATGATGTTCAAAATTGAGATGGAAAAAGGCTGACGTGAGGCTTTTGCTGTCGGCTGTAGGAGCTGTAGATTAATTTAAGTGAAGTGTATATGGACTTTGATTTCGATTTGAGGAAAAGTCTTTTCTATATATATATATTATTACTCGTATTATTATATCCACTTATTATTACTTGTAGACGTAGCTACAGGAAAGTATTGAAATTGCATATTGCGCTATAAACTTGGCATATAGTCGTAGTCGTATATATGAATGAGTATTGTGTGTATCGTGTCTTTTGTTTTATTTTTACATGATTTCTCTCTCACACGTTCTTTCCTTCCTTCCTTTTACTTTCTTCCACTTTCACTTTTGGTTTTGGACTTTGGTGAAAAGTTTGAGTGAAGGGAGAAAGTTGTACGCTCCTTGTTTTTGCTTCCCTTCTTCGTTCCGCCAAATTCGTTCGTCCTTTCTTCCACATTCTTCTCCGGCTCCTGCAGTAGTTCTGCATAAAGGTTTTGTATGAAGGGTCCTGGTACTGGTACTGGTACTGGTACTGCACTGGTATCTCGGCTTAGCTAGGCTAGACTACAGATGTACTATATATGCTATATACGTACACTATGGAAACCAAGGCCAGACCAGGGTAGGACGATCCAGATCGGCAGCAGGGAAAAGGTGAATACAAATTGGAAAATTTGGAATAATAATGGGCAGAAGCTGTGTGAGTCTATGAGCGGGTGGCGAGACAATGTGTGTGTGAATGTGTGTGTGTATGTGTTTCCATTCAATATTCTAATACCAACTTTAACATGGGTGCTCTGTGGTGGTAATTTTCCTAGTCTTAAATTCCTACTTGAACCGCACTCACAGGCGGGTATATTATCACCGTAGCTGTCAACCGTATATACAGTCCTGTTATAGAACCTTTTCCTACTGCGATAAGCCTTCTTTTGGGCTTGGGTGTTTATGTAGTAGTTTCGGTCTCGGTCTCGGTCTCGATCGCCCTCCATTTTTCCTCTTTTGTTCTTGAGATCTGAATGGGATCGCGTAGTAGTCATTCTCAGGCTCGCGATCTCGGCTTGTGTGCTATCACAAACTTGTCTGTTTTTTTTCTTCTTCTTCTTGGCTCCTGATTATAAACCAACCTATAAAAAAGTACAATCTGAAATTACGACGATGTACAACTGCCACATCGCGGCGCGTCGGAGTGAGAGAATCACGCATTGGTTTTGGTTATGGTAGGTATATGAGATGTATAATGTATAGGGTTCTATTTCCTGTAGTTATAGGCTTGGGACTCGTTCCTGCTTTTTTTGTAGGAAATACTGTGTGTAAATAATATATAGGTGTACTTCCCACCTAACGAAATGTGCTTAAAAAAGAAGCAATATAATATATCATTTATTTAAAACCACAGATAAAAAAATTTTAACGGTAATTACAATGAAAAATGAGCTACATCTACATCAATACCCTTTATATTGAAAAATATAATTAAGAACATTAAAAAATTAGCAGAGAGCAAAATACTGATATCGTCTGTGAAGAAATGACCCATGTATATTCAATTTAGGCTAGATGAATCAAAATGAGCTATGTCGTAAAAAAAATACAAAATATGCGTGAAATGCTAATTAGAAGTTTTTGAAAAGTATAAAATGTTTTGTATTTACCTAGGTACATGTTTTTGAAAAGTGTAAAATGTTCTATTTACATGTTTTTTGAAAAGTGAAAAATGTTCCAGTTGCATTTTTTTGAAAAGCGTAAAATATTCTATTTACAGGTTTTTAAAAAGCGTAAAATGTTCTATTTATATATTTTTTAAAAGTGTTTAATGTTTCAATATTTTTGTAGATACTTAGTATTGTTTTTTTAGCTACAAATGGATATGGGTCATTTTGTTTCTTCACAGACAATATTCTATCTAGGAATCTACAACTCATTGAAAAATACAAAAATACCTAAAGCAGCTCTACAGAAATATTTTTAAGCTAAGGACATTCTAGGATTTTCTAAAACAGAATTGGATAGAAATTACTACGTATTGGTACTTTGGCCGGCATTAAAGAAATATTTTTTCTGTATTTTTTGACGGGAGTCAGAAGCCCAGAAGTCAGTGAGAAGGGAAAGCAAGTGGACTTACCTGCCTACATAGAAGACATATTCTTAAAGTTAGAACGCGGATAAGTTAAATAGTAATGTGAAAATATGCCATATACAGCCGTTGACTTTGACTTTGACTTTTCTGTGTAGTAATAAGAAGGGATCAAATTTATCAAAATAAGAAAAAAGCTTTATAGCTTGATTCTTTCAGATTCCTACCAAATTCTTTATGTCTTTCTACGACTCGGGCTCTATGACTCCACGTATAGTAATAATACATTAATAAATAGGATGCATAATGCATGACTTGAAATGGAATTGGAATGAGAGGCACATTATTATGTGAGTTATAGACAAAAGAAAATAGAAAGATATACCTCTAGAGATTTTCTATGATCCGAGACATACGAGATGCGACCTATGCCTACATGCAGAGGATTATGATTAGCAATATAAGACTTTGACTTTGTCTGCCAACCAAAAACCAAAAACCAAATCCAACCAACTTGCAGTACACAGATACACAATAATATTATAATAATATTTCTATATATGCGGAAGTTGGAAGTACGCGGACTTTATCCAAGTAATAAAGCAATGGCCGTGTAGTAGATAAGTACCTACCATCTATAACATATGTAGTATGTAGTATATCGTCTGTGAAGAATCAAAATGACCTATATCCATGTGTAGCTAAAAACAATATCCAATATCTACAAAACTATTGAAACATGTCTTGAAAGCATTTAAATGGAATATTTTACACTTTTCAAAAACCTGCAAATATAGAAAATTTTACACTTTTCAAAAACCTGCAAATATAGAAAATTTTACACTTTTCAAAAACCTGCAAATATAGAAAATTTTACAATTTTCAAAAACCTGTAAATAGTACATTTTACACTTTTCAAAAACATGTAAACAGGACATTTTGGTCCTTTCAAAAACATGTAAATAGAACATTTTGGTCCTTTCAAAAACATGTAAATAGAACATTTTGTGCTTTTTAAAAACATGTAAATAGAACATTTTGTCCTTTTTAAAAACACTTATATAGAACATTTTTCCCTTTTCAAAACCATGCAAATAGAACATTTTACACTTTTAAAAAACTCCTAATTAACATTTTACGCATGTTTTTCATTTTGGTTTTATGACAGACCTCATTTTGATTCAAGCCTAAATTGGATATGGGTAATTTTGGCTCTTCACAGACGATATGTGTAGTATGCGGATATGGCTATAAAGATGTGAAGAAAGTGAAAGTCTGTGGAAAGTACAAAAGTGAAGCAGCCACGAGGAAAATGGCTCCTTCCGATTTCTCCTCAGTCTGACTTTGTGAAGCACATGATTCTGAATTATTCTTTCCTTCAATTCTATTGATAAACTTTTCCCTCTCTCTCTCTCTCTCTGCAACTCGACGGCTCATACAGATCACATTTGTCCAATCCTCTTCTCGGGTCTTGAGTTGTGATATTATTATTGTAGGTACTTATTTGTTTCGTATACACAGGAGTTTCTTGCTACCGGGTTCCAATTCCGATACCGATACCGATACGTACAGGACCTCCTGTGTATATTTTCCTTGCAGGATTTGAGTTTATACGTATCAGTATGGAAGCTTTGTTTTCCCCGTTTCTCCAAGTCCACTATTTATTATTAAGGATGAATGGTAAATAGTATAGGGGGCTAAAGAAGAGAGATGTGGTTGTCTCCGTAAATGTGGAGTTGAGAGCCGAAACTCCTCCCATGTGTACATGTAGCCTTAGCCTGTCTATTTATATTTATTATGTATTTTCGGCTGTTTTGTTATAGTGCCATTTGCATGGTGTACTTTGTATTCTGATAATTTGAAAAATTCAGCCTGGCGGCGGTAATAAAGCACTGGCACTGACTAACTGTACAGTAACAATACTTGCAGACTGGGACTAGACTCTGAACTGGTGTCTGCTACTGACATTAGCCTATTGTATGGTAATGCTAAAATAAAATATATAAGAGTTTTGGCACTTTGCTTTTATTTTAATGAAAACTAAAAGTTATTCGTATACTCATTTTTTTATTAATAGGTTTCTATGTATTGTTTATTACGTGTCTTTGTTTAGAGGAATTTTGATAGGGGATCAGGGCCGAACGAAGGAGTTTCTTTTGGGTAGCAATTTGTTTCTATACAAAAACCACCATTTAGATTTTATTGATGGTTTTCTTTGGTAAATCAAAATGTTGTATTTACATGTTTTAGAAAAGTTTGAAATGCTCTTTTTACTTGATTCAGAAAAGCGCAAAATGTTCTTTTTACATGTTTTGAGAAAATTGGAAAATGTTTTATTTCTATGTTTTTAAAATGTACAAAAATATTTATTTTGCATGTTTTTGAAAAGTCAAAATATTCTGTTTACATATTTTTGAAAAGTGCAAAATGTTCCATTTACATGTTTTTTTGAAAATTCAAGCAGCGGAGGCTGCTTGCGCTGGCCGCATTATCGGGCCCTGTAGGGTTAGGGGATATTTGGTAGTTAGTAGTTTTCGTCTTGGTTTTGTTGTATTTTAATTGTTTCCCTGCGTGAAAGTTGTGTGTTCGGGAAAGTTTGTGAATTCTTGAGCGAACCATTAGTTAGCAAAGTTTTATTTTTTTGGATTGTCCAATTTACTATAGGTAAATAGTGATTTTTTGTGTGTATTAAGGTATTTTCTATTTTGTGGGTGTAGTGGTTTGTTGGTTAGTTGTTATTTTTTTTTGTATTTAGTGTCATTGGACTGATTCAACTCTTGATTTCCAATTAGTTTCTGCGTGTGTCAAAAGTTTAATTTAATTTTTAATTGATGTCTGATTTAGACATTGGACATCAGCACAGTTTTGTTTAGTGTTAATTAAACTTTTCGTAGTTGTAATTTTACCTGTCTCCCTATTTCTTCTACAGAATCTTATTAATTTCTGACGAGAAAGTTGTAAGTTTTAATTGTTGTTGTTTTGTTGTTGTAATATTGTATGATGAAGTATGAAATAGATTTATTTTAGAGAGTACTTCGTTAAATTAGAAAATACAGAGATACTATAGATAACGTGTATTTAAACGAAATTCTATAGAGTTTTCCTATATGTAAGTATCTATAATAAAATTGCTTATTACTTCTTTAGAGAAGAAAGATTTAATTATATGAAAATTGGTCTTGTTAAATTAAATGGAGCGTACGTTGGTTTCGAAATTGAGTTAATTTTATGGCCTAGCCGTATTTCTTTGCTGGGTAAATAACATAATTTCGATTTTGATTGCCAATGGTATTATATTATAACTTATTTCAGATCCTTGTATGGTTTTCATTTATTTTCATTTATGTTTTATGTCCTTTTTTGTCCTGGGTCCACACATTTTATTACGCTATGTGAATTTGAGCTCTTCTACAAGAGCATCCCGTCACCGTCATCATCATCGGATCGGGGGCAGTATTCAGTAGCAGTTGTAGTAAGGGAATTTATTCGTAATAAGCATTGCTCTACCGTTGCCGGTACCGGTCCTGGTCCCGGTCCCGATACCCGGGCCCCAGTAGCATTATCAGTATTCGTTAGTTCCTATGTTCGCAGCTTCACAATAGTTGGACAGAAACAGAGGACGAATGAGACTTCACGAAAGTCATAAATCACGTAATATAATTTTATATGAATATATATAGTGTTGGGCGTTTAGGGGGTGGAGCTTGGAAGGTGCGGTCGATGTACGTAGTAAATTCTTATATCTACCTTAGACCCATAGAATATAGTGGCAGTGGCAATCGTACTGTACTACTGTGTAGTTTGAAAATTCAAATTTCCCTCCAAATCCAATACATAAATCGTCAGTGAAGAACCAAAATGACCCATATCCATTTGTAGCTAAAAAAAATATCCGCTATCTACAAAAATATTGAAACATATCTTGGAAGCATTTAAAAAATATAAAATTTTGCACTTTTTAAAAAACATGCAATAAGAACATTTTATACTTTTAAAAACTATGTAAATAGAACATTTTTCAATTTTCAAAAACATGTAAATAGAACATTTTACACTTTTAAAAAATATGTAAATAAAACATTTTTCACTTTTTAAAAAACATGCAATTAGAACATTTTACACTTTTAAAAACTATGTAAATAGAACATTTTTCACATTTCAAAACAACGTAAATAAAACATTTTTCAAACTTTTCAAATACTCTAAAATTAACATTTGACGCATGTTTCTCATTTTGTTTTAATGACATAACTCATTTTGATTCTAACTGAAATTGGATATGGGTCATTTTGGTTCTTCACAGACGAAATGCTACTTGATTGCTCGCGATTAGTTCGCGTTAAAAGCCTTAAAAAAATTAAAAGCCATTCAGTTTAATTGTGTACACGTCACACGACTTAATTAGTCGCGTATTTTGAAAAATAAATTCCAAATACAGTCATTTTCGCCTCTAAACACTGCAAAGCCCATAGTGCCCGCATACTATAATGATATTCAATATAGATAATAATAATTAGATTTCGATTTTTCGATTGTATTTTTTAATAGAAGTTATAACTCTTTTGTCTTTTAATGTGTATAATAATGCCGAATTTCATTTTCGTTTCCATCAGATATAAAAAGAAATTATTATTTCCACAAAAGTCTATAATCGAAAAGTAAGAAGAGAGCAATAGTGGAAAACCAAAAAGTACAAACGGAGTAGTCCAATCAAATTAAATTAAATTTATAGCGCAATTTAGAAATTCGAATTCCCATTTGATACTGTATACATGTAGTAGAAGTAGAGGAGCTATACCTTCCCCTCTCCATCGGCATAATTTATAATTATATAAATGTACACTGTGATATAATCCTGGGCTGGCGTATTTCTTCTTTATTTTGACCATACTTATACTTATGCCTATATACACATCCAGACATCCTGACATGGCAAATATCTATATTTTATAATGATACTGTGTCACACAGTATCTTGGAGTGAGTCAGTGCCACTGCCAGTACCGGTACCAGTACCAGTACCAGTACCAGCACTTTTAGTATAGCATTAAAAAAATTGCTATATATATACATTGCTATTACCATTTTGCTGAGTTAGTGTAAGTAGGTACCTACCTAAAGGTACATATCTAATATAGGTAAAATGTGATAGGGCAAATAGACATGGACATATCCGAGTCACCGCCCACTTTCAACTAAATATTTATTATACCCTTTTCTCTTTCTCTCTTTCAGCCCAAATTTCCCATTGGATTTTGGCTTTGGCATTTTGGCTATATTTTTTTTGTTGGGTCTAGATATCATATTATTGATCCAAAAGCCTCCATTACATTTTTATTTTGATTTCCTATATTTTCTCCTTTTACTATATATCAGTACATTACGACTATAGCGAATGGTAACGGTAGCGGTACCGGTGGTCTGACCCCATTTTTGCTCTTAAGTAAAGCATGCTTTTTTGTAAATCAAAATGGAAATGGAAGCATCATTAAATTCAATTGCATGACATAACGTATGCAGTGTATTAGTTACATTCAAAATTAAAAGTCAAAATCGCAGTTACTACCACCAACTACTTTGGTTAGGTAATTATGGTGCAGGCACATATACCTACCTACCTAACATGTGCGGTAATCTGAAGCACAATCATTAATAGTGGACTAGGGAGTGGTAATTACTTAAATGGCTCGCTGCATTATTAAGTACAAAAGGCAAGTGTATTTAATTACGTACGAACCACAGTTTAATACACGTATGGCGGAACTTGATTGGCTCTCTGTTTAAATAATAAAGTTGGCCGAAATAAAGCCGAAATTAAGCCAAAATCTATATAATATAATGGTGTTCCATCCAGTTCTGGAACTATACTGTGGAGCTATATGGAGTGGTTTTGTAAATTGTGGAGAAGTTTTGCGGTATAATTTGTATATAATTATGTGTAGTTTTAGTATACTTGCTAAATAATTATTTAGGCTTTATATTTGACGTGGTTATGACGAGGCTCAAAGTTGACTTTGAGTTTGACTTTGCAATTTAAGTTTGACGCTTTGAGTGTGCATCATCATCATCATCGTCGTTAGCGTTGAAGTTTGGTTCAGTAGTAGATTTTGTATCAGTACTTTTGCATATGTAGTGTCATTCTTCTTGATCCCGGTTCCGGTACCGGTACCGGTCCCGATCTCGTCTCGGTCATGTGTTAATAATTGGAGTTGTATTATTATTACATAGGTACATATATAGATAGGTAGGTATTATTTGTATCTTTGCTCCGAGGAACTTACTTCATCCACAGATTTGAGCTCTGCTCTATTGTTTTCTTTGTTCAGTCGTCGCAGTTTCCCGGTCCCGGTCCTATATGCCAAAAATTGTAAGCTTGGAGAGGGGGAACAATAGGTTATTGTGAAACAAAATGAAAACGAATAGTTTTGTGAGATTTGTGTTTTAAACAAAGCTGGTTATAAAGTTGAAGCCGAGGCTATAAGCTGTAAGCCAAATCTTTGAGAGTGGGTCTGCTCTTTGGATTTATGAATTTCTGGATAAGTGCTTTCACTTTATATGGTATCTCTTTTGTCCCCTCGAGTTCTTGTTATACTTATTTAGTTCCTATTGTATTGTATTGGAAATATAGTAGTTTTGTCTGGTTCTGGTCCTGGTCCTGGTCTCGTCCTACAGTATCATTTACCTCTGTCTCCGTGTAAAAAAATTCCAAAGTTCCTACGTACCTACGATGTAAATTTCCAAAAATGTTCAGTTAAAAAATACAGTTGAATTATAATACTTACCACCTACAATAAAATGGTTTTGATAATAATTTCTGACAAGAATAAAACACATTTTTGTACGATGTAGGAAAAAGATTAAAATTAGAACCAAAAATATAAATCAATAATAAATATGTAGCAAATTAAACGGTGGTGCTGCTACTGCTGCTATGCTGGTACTATACTGGTACTATGATTTATGTTATCGTCAATAAATAAAAATTCTATAGAAGCCAGTAGAAACGATGTACGTTGTACAACATGTAGGGCAGGGCGTTACAATACTCTGCAAAATTAATACACATCATACGTACCGTATATCCTATAATAGTGCGCGGGTCTGCAATAGTACGCTGGTCTGTAATAGTACGCGGGTCTGAAAGGTCTCTGTTTGGATAGTACGCGGGTCTATTTAACACGCTATTAAATGACAGTGCGCGGGTCTGTAATACTACGCGGGTCTGTAATAGTACGCGGGTCTGAGAGGTCCAAATTTGGATAGTACGCGGGGCGTACTATTATAGGATATACGGTAGGTACTTTCACTCCAAAGGAAAGTCATACATTTTGAATAATACCCCATTGGCTATTGCCATTACCCATCCATCACTCACTAAATTAGTTATAATTGTTTAATATGACGGGAAACAACTGGTGAGACACTGACTGAACCAATAGGTCTGATTTGGACTTCGAACAATAACTTACACCTGCAGTTGCCTATCTCCTATCTACAGCACCTGTCCTTTGTCTTTGTTACTTTCCACAATAATTAGAAGATTTCCTCGACATTCTATTGTCATTCACTCACCCACTAAATATGGGTCTAAAACGCAACTTGAAAGTCAAAGTTGGGGAACTTATTATGACTCGTATGCGATGTATATGCACTTGATACTTGATGGAACTTTCCCTCCTCTGGGATTCGATGTTGCTGGTCCCGGTCCCGGTCCCGGTGCCCGGTACTTGAGGGCTAAGCTGCCTCAAAGTCTTGACTGTCTGGACTGTATGAGCTAAAGCCGCAGGAATGTAAATACTGCTTCGTATATGGTAATTGGAGGCAAATTAGGAACACGAAAACGGAATTACGTAATACTTGCCAAAGTACCGTATTTTCTCTAATAGTACGCGGGTCTCTAATAGTGCGCGGGTCTCTAATAGTACGCGGGGGGTCGGAGCTCGAGTTTGGATAGTACGCGGGTCTATTTAACACACTGTTAAATGCCAGTGCGCGGGTCTCTATTAATGCGCGGGTCTCTAATTATACGCGGGGGGTCGGAGCTCAAGTTTGCATAGTACGCGGGGCGTACTATTAGAGAAAATACGGTACACAAAGACACAAGTACTAAACTAATCGTAAGTACAGTACAATAGTACAACGTAGTCACAGTATAATAGAATCACAAAGTAAAATTGTTCAGAGTAATTTTTGCTGTACACATTTATACTGTGTAAATAGTAAACTATCTGTAGGCACTGTAGGTTTTAGAAATACACAATGAAATGAAATCCATTGTCATGTCATAAGGGGTGAGACACAGATGACGCCAATCACGTTGAGGGTGGGTCACTTGGCACTTGGTACTCCATTTTAAAGATAGCCATTTACGCATTTATGCTTAAGAGGGTGACACATAAGGGGTGAGTGGTTCCCAACATTTGCTAAAGTTGAGTGACCCCATTTGTGTCCGGCCCCTTGAATATGAGTGTTTAATATTTGTATTTTCACTTGTTCCTTTTTCGCTCTCCACGATTTTCTAGGATTTTGAATTTCAAGGATGTCTAGCCTAGCCGCCTATATAAAGCATTGTGATTCCACAGTTCCATATTCCATATAGGTCCATACATGCTATTTAGTTAGTTGGTTCAAGTTTGAAATTTGAAGTGTGGAGAGCAAACAAAACTTATCTCTTATTTTACGATTACAAATTACGACGACTATTAAGTACGAACTGGAGTGAAAGTACTGCAGACTAAATTTAAGCATTAAATTACGTACCTTACCTACTTAACTTTAAGTACCCGTAATTAAATCCATGCTATGTATTTACCTAAAAGCTGTACTGGATGAACAGACGGGCTTTAATTTAACGGCTTCGCCTATAATCATTTTCATGTGAGATTCTTATCTTTTATTTGTGTAGCAATTATTGTAGCCTATTAATATGGAAAATCCAAATCCTCAGTTTCGATTTCGATATTTTAAATTCTAAAGCGATTAATTTTGCTATTAAGCAAGGTGCTCGCAGATTGCATTGGCTAAATTACATATATATGTAGGGCACTTAACTAGGTAGGTGCTTGACTTAATTTTCAATTTTCAATCGTGAAACTCATTAAATATGTGATTTTTTCTCGGATTTACACACACTGCCAACTTTACAGATAGAAATGGAGAATGGCTCAGTGGGTAACATTTTGGAAAATTTGTTTAGGTACCTACGTTATTTACTCAGAAACAATTAGAGTAACATGACATTGATGGACTAATACGAACGCGTGGCTTGGCAATGTAGTTAGTCCCTTTTCGTACTTATGTCAATTAGTTGTATGTAGTTAGCCTATGAGTGGAGTCCTGGAGTGGGACTACTCTGAAGAGGCAGCCTGAGCTTATGGGATCCTCTGAAATTACTATGATTGTTCTCAGAGTTTTTGATAGTTTAGTTGTTTAGTGAGCGTGTGTGTACGTGAATACATAAGTAATTAGGTTCTTGTGCGTACACTGCATGTTGGATTATGCTAATTACTTCGTCCTTTTATTTCCTCATGCTCATAATATGTTGTTGTTGTTGTTGTTGCCTACATACATGACGCCGGTGCGGGTGCCGTACAGGGCGGAAGTCGTGTCGTATTACATTGTACATATAGCTTAAAGCCTGCCCAGTTTGCACAACATAATTTATTATTCAGTGCTTTAGCTTTGGTTGTCTTGTTTCTTCGTGTACCAGTACGAGGCTCCAAATTTATTTGTAATTATGACGCAATGGGGTCTGGGACATAACGTCGCCGCCGAAACGTCGTCGTCCAAAACGTCGCCACCGAAACGTCGCCAGGCCAAAACGTCGCCAGCCCAAAACGTCTCCGACCAAAACATCGCCAGGGACATAACGTCGCTGGGCCAAAACATCGCTAGGCCAAAACGTCGCCGACCAAAACATCGCCGGGGACAGAATATCGCCAGGCCAAAACGTCGCCAGACCAAAACGTCGCCGTCCAAAACATCGCCAGGCCAAAACCACAATATCGTCGCCGACCACAATATCGCCAATCTAAAACTGTGTAAATCGCTCAGTTAGCTATTTTCAATTAATTTTTTGAGAACTGAGAATTACATAATCTAGAATCTTAAGGCGTTCGCATTTACAGTTGAAAAGGTTGAATAACAAAAATTACCACAAATTAAAACTCACAAAAATAAGCAACAATTAGACAAATGTCAGTTTTACATTATTGCAAATTCTACAATGATTTTGCTGATGTGCTGTTCAGAACTTAGAATACAATGCTGGCATTCTAACAAGTAACAACTAATAAATTCCTAATGTAAAGTACGCCAGTAGTCTGGCGACGTTTTGGCCTGGCGACATATATCCCTGGCGATGTTTTGATCGGCGACGTTTTGGCCTGGCGATGTTTTGGCCCAGCGACGTTATGTCCCTGGCGATGTTTTGGTCGACGACGTTTTGGGCTGGCGACGTTTTGGCCTGGCGACGTTTCGGTGGCGACGTTTTGGACGGCGAAGTTTCGGCGGCGACGTTTTGAGCGGATACCGACGCAATGTTGCGTTTGCGTTTTTACGTTTTTATTAAAAGTATCCAATGTTTGAGAAGTTATGCGCATATTTATGTGTATAAATAAAAGAAAAAAAAATTAAAATGTAGCTTACAACTATTAGAAATGTAAATTTGCTCTAATATCAAACATAGTTAAGAGTAAATTTAAGTTTTTTAGAATTTTCAAAAAGTTGTAAATGACATGATTTTTAGTTTTTAAAAATTGCAAATATATCACATTTTTGGCACATTTTAAAATCAATAAAAAATTTGTTCACCCTTGTTTTTGAAAACCAAAAATAAAATATTTTACTCTTTTAAAAAATCAAAAATCACCTTTTAAAAACATCATTCACTCTTGTTTTAACTTTTAACAACTTGAGAATTTCTATACTACTACTTACTTCTTTAAAAAACTGTAAAAAATGTAATTTTGCACACTTTTCAAACACAGGCACTACCATCTGATTTTAAAAAATCTTTTTTAAAAACATAAAAATAACCTAGGTACCTACTCTGACAAAACTTCACATATCTTATTCTGTCTGAGTCTGGTCTCCTATTTTCTAATCCAAACTGAAAACCTTTCCCCTTATCTCTCCACCCCATGTTCAAATTTCCTTGTGTAGAAAATGTAAATTTTAATTCTAATCCTAAGTGAAGGAATTTATAGCTCAAAAAGCCACAGTGAGAGGAGCGGTTAAAATAACAAATTTCTTTCATTGCAGAGAAGTGAAAGTAAAATATATGGACAGTACTCAATAAATATTCCCGGGTAAACTAATCATGTGGCCCGGGCCGGGGGTTTCTCTCTCTCTCTCCCTCTCTCTCTTCTGTACTGTGCTGACTTGATTCCTCTCCAAGTCAGACCGATACCAATGCCGACGCCGCTGCCGCTATAGAGCTTTCACTAGTAGCCCTTTCACCACCAGAGTTAAATACTGGAAATATTTCAAATCCAACATCTAAAACTTAAGAAATTGAGGATATTGCCCCTGCCTTATATAGTGGCCTTGTGTAATCAGTCTAGAGTCTAGATATAAGCGCACTTTCTTATATATCGTCTGTGAAGAACCAAAATGACTCGTATCCATTTTTGGCTAAAACAATACCAACTATCTACAAAAATATTCAAATATGCCTTGAGAGCATTTAAATGGAACATTTTGAACTTTTCGGAAACATGTAATTTGAATATTTTGCGCCTTTTCGAAAACATGGAATTAGAACATTTTGCACCTTTTCAAAAACATGTAAACAGGACATTTTGCATTGTTAAAAAAGATAGAAATAAAACATTTTACGCTTTTCAAAAACTCCTAATTAACATTTCACGCATTTTTCTCATTCTGTTTTTATGACATAGCTCATTTTGATTCTAGCTTAAATTGGATATGGGTTATTTTGGTTCTTCACAAACGATATATAGTGTATTGTCTTTGGCTTATTCCCCGCTTTCGTTCTCGTTCTCTCGGTGGACTTGGACTGACTGTGTGTGGCGCTTGGGTCTTGGACTATCGCTGAATGCTCAAGTAGAAGGATTTCCATGTCTTCAACATAATTAATATCTATCTATGTACTACGTGGACATGAGCCAGACTTCTCCATCTCATTCTGGCCGTGTCTGACTTGGAATTTCTCTCTCGCTTTCTCTACTTTCCCTCATTTCCTCTCAAACAGCTCAAGCACTTCCCAGCACTTCTGTAGACTCAACTGAAACAAATGAGTGGAAATTTGTAAGATTGTAATATATACGTATATAATTACCTATAATTACAGGGAGACTACAGGGAAGGGAAATGCAGTAGAAGGCCAAACCCCTTTCTCTTCCCCGTATTGGTATTAGCCTTCTTCTTATCCTTATAGATATAAAATTCCTGTATGTATATTTAAGAATTGTATTAGCTACATTGTATCGCTATAAGGTGTATATAAATTTCAAGTAAAATGGTTTTGAATGAATATAATGGAGAAAGTAACGAAGCTATTTTACCACACACATCCCATCGCATCGTCTTCTACTTCTCCTTGTTGTTTTTGAAAGCCCCTTTTGTGGTTTTTTGTGAGTAGTAGCGAGTGGGACAGGAGAAAGTAAAAAGAACTTTCACTCCTTTCTCCATTAGATTCCCTAATGTTAATGAGTGTTTGTATTTGCTTAATTGTGTGTAGTGAAAGGTGGGGTCGTTATCGTTTTCTTTTACTGTTATAGATACTATTCCTAATTCGAGCTTATAAGGGTATACATAATTTAAATATACAGAAATAACTTTATTTGACACAGTAGTACAGTTTGTCTATAGATTTACTTGTACAAAAAATGCAAACTTATCTATACTCAAAAAACCTACTGTCTATATGGTATTTTCCCACATAGATCTCCCCAGGCTATAATTGTACAAATGCATTACGTAGGTACATATCCTTATTTTACCTTGTATCCTTTTGTATGAGGGAGCGTGCTATAGACTCAATTTGATATTTTTTTTTTTGCATATGCAAAAAATAGAAATGAAAAAATGGTTCAGTTTAATTACCTCAGTTTTACACTATATAGTCTATAGTCTATAGTCTATATAGTCTATCTATACTTTCGTACATGCAGGGCCGGATAATGCAGCTAGCGTAGGCAGCCCCCGCTGCTTGAATTTTCAAAAATACATGTAAATGGAACATTTTGCAGTTTTCAAAAATATGTAAAACGAATATTTTGACTTTTCAAAAACATGCAAATAGAATTTTGTCTCACGTTTCAAAAACATGGAAATAAAACATTTTCCACTTTTCTCAAACCATGTAAATAGAACATTGAGCACTTTTCTGAATCAAGTAAAAACAACATTTTGCACTTTTGTAAAACATGTAAATACAACATTTTGCTTTACCCAAGAAAACCATCAATAAAATCAAAATGAAGGTTTTTTTGTAAGGCAAAATATTGCTGCCTAAAAACAATTCCTTCGTCCGCCCTTGCGTACATGCTTGTATTGGTATAAATTAGACTAAAAGTATCTCTTTTTTCTATGTAAACTTTGTACATTTAAAGTATTATTATTCGCAGTCTCGCGATGATTCATTAAAAGCTGTATGAATATTAATGGGTGTTCTTACTTTTCATAGCGTAGAGCTTATAGCTAGTATATATTTTCTTTTGAAGGAAAGGACATAAGAATGTCCACATATATATGAAAATATATAGCTTCTACACATATAAATTTTCACAACGCAATGTATATATATATAAAGCTTTGGGGCGCAGCGATTATTATATAGATATACTTAATTACCTTAGGTACTTACTCCGGGTTCTGGCCTGATGTATTTTCTGTGGGGTATTCCGTGGAGCATGGCCTTGGTCTGTGCCTGTACGTTCTGCTTTCTCCTGTAAAGGGAAAGTACCAGTACCAGTCCGCTATAGCTATAGCTATAGCTATATCCGCTATTTACAATAGAGGAAATGTTTCCTTTGCCAAAAGTGAAAATAACTGTAAAGAATAAAACGGGAAGGCTGAGTAGAAGATATGTTATAATCCTTAATAATAATAATAATAAAAATAGTTGTAATAATGAGGAAGGATGTGAATCGCTGGAGGAATAAAAAAAATTAAATGCGACAGGCGAAAAACAAGTAGAAGCGTGAGCTCGCGCGTAGGGCTAAAAGAAGATATGAAATGTAATACTCCAGACAGGACAGACAGTGTATAGATCTGTAGTTGTATCTTCTGTTGTGCAATTTTGAACTATCTACACATGTACAGGGCAGTGCCATAGTAGGATGATGTTGTTTGATTTGGACCGTAGAGAGAGAGTTGAGATAAAAGTGAAAGTGCAAGTAGGCTAGGGAAAGTACAGGACGGTTGGTCGGTCGGTCGGTCGGTCGGTGAAAGTAGTAGACTTACCGTATTTTCTCTAATAGTACGCGGGTCTCTAATAATGCGTGGGTCTCTAATAGTACGCGGGGGGTCGGAGCTCGAGTTTGGATAGTACGCGGGTCTATTTAACACACTGTTAAATGCCAGTACGCGGGTCTCTATTAATGCGCGGGTCTCTAATTATACGCGGGGGGTCGGAGCTCGAGTTTGGATAGTACGCGGGGCGTACTATCAGAGAAAATGCGGTATTTCATTTTCCACATATTATTTCTTGACTGGAGGGTTTAGGACTGTGAAGGCTTTGGGGTTTAAGGTTATTGGGATTCTACATACGTTAGGTTTTTGGGGGAGTTTGGAGAAAGCATCTCATATCATATGGATGCTTTCACTTCGTGTCTCTCTTCCTCACTGTCTTTCCTTATTTCTATTTGGGAGTCTGCTATGGCGATGGAGCGGCATAGGCAGTTGTTGGGTTTGAGTTTGTTGCTACTGCTACTGCTGCAGGATCTGGATCTGCTGGATCTTTATCTCGATCTTGATCTCGCCCTTCATTTTCTTCTCGTGTGCGTCATTCCTGCTCTCCTTCTGTCCTCGGTACTCTGCTTCAGTCTGAGTCTGAGACGAGAGAGCCAAGTCCCCATGCTGAGTTAGTTTAGTTTTGAAGAGGTTATAGATGCGGAAAGTACATCTGCTACAGTTCCATTTAGATACTTTTCCATAGAGCCATCCCTCGCTCTCCTTCTCGTTCATACACTGATAGACTCGAGAAATGTATAAATAAGTACAGCAATATAGCAGCTGTCTACGGTCATTGTTATGGATTGCGTCCGTGGGGTAGTGGGGAAACAAGTCGATGGATATTTATTGTTAAAATCAAAATACCTTATTTATAACATTATTTAAATATTTTATTTAGCACCTTTTATATGGTAAAGTTATGGTCTGGTTTGAACTTTCCCAATTGTGTAAATGCTTTGTATTTTTTACAATATGTAAAATATTGAATTTTGCACTTTCAAATAGGTATTTTTGTGGTAAATTTTATACTTTTCAAAATCATGGAATTAGGTATTTTTGTTAATTTAAAAAAATTGTAAACACAGAATTTTGCAAGCTGTATCTTAACGAAGCTATAATTTTCGAGCTCAAAAGCAGTTCCATTATATCGTCTATGAAGAACCAAATTGACCCATATCCAATTTATGCTAGAATTAAAATGAGCCATGTCAAAAAAGGTAGTTAAATAAGATACATGCTTACAATGCTAATCACATGTTACTAAACCGTGCAAATTGTTCTATTTACATGTTTTTTTGAAAACGTCAAAATTTTCTATTTAAGTGTTTTTAAAAAAGGCAAAATTTTCTATTTACATGTTTTTAAAAAACACAAAATGTTCTATTTACATGCTTTTGAAAGGGTCAAAATGTTCTGTTTAAATGTTTTTTGAAAGTGTAAAATATTCTATTTACACGTGTTTGAGAAGGTCAAAATGTTCTATCAACATGCTTTTTGAAAATGTCAAAATATTCTATTTACATGTTTTTGAAAAAAATAAATATTCTATTTACACATTTTTGAAAAATGAACAAGGTTCTGTTTACATATACCTAGGTACTTTCATGTTCACATTATTTAAATTTTTTGTGTGGATAGTAGTGCATTTTGTTTCTAACTAAAAATGAAAACGGATCATTTTGGTTCTTCACACAGGCGATGTGTTAAACTTTTTGGCTACACTTCTGTAATGTTTTGATACCTAATAAAATGTGGAACGCTCGGCTAGTTTCTACTCTTCGCTGTCGATTGTCGATATGCTTTATAGATGAGACTCTCACTGTATTCTTTATATTTTCACCTCGTTTCTCGGCTTGAATATAAATGGTTTTCGTTTTCCTTGGAAGACTTGAGAAAGCATCTCCTCCTCGTCTTCGTCTCCGTCCTCGTCTTCGCATCCTTCGTCTTGGGCTAGATTAGATGACTATAACAGCCTACCTAGACGACTATATAGGGAGACAGATGCTGTAAGTATAATACATTAGTTGCCCTCAAGTATGAATATGAAGCTATATAAAGCCTGCTTCCACTATGTTCCACTTGTGCTTTGGATTTGGCTTTGGCTTTGGCCGAGCATCTACTGAATGAACTGAACCCTATATTTTCAATGCGTTTACAGTTTACACAGAGTATTGTTGTTAGCAAATGGAAAATTTAGTTTTCCCTCGTGATTTCTTCTCCTCCTTCCAAAAAAAGAGTTTTGTTTGGTTTGAATTGTAGTGAAAAAGGGGGACCAAAGAAATGTGTATAGAGGAATAGAAATAGAAGAAATAACGTCGTCAGTTTGTACAAGACTGACTGTCGAAGTCGACATTCAACTTGAACATCTTCGCTCGCTCTGCTTCTTCTTGTAGACGTGTGTGTGTACATAAAGAGTCTTGGTATTATTTGTAGGAGTGGTGAGTGGTACGCATGAAAAGTCTCGGGATAATAATAGTATATGTAGACAAGTAAAATACTAATGTAATAAATGACAGGAGATTCAGATATGATATTGCAACAACGCATTTACCTATACCTACCTACCTACCCATCTACATATGAATATTATAGACAGATCTGAAGCTTTTTAAGATGAATACGTTTTCCGCATCTCAAAATCAACATGGCTTGTACTTGTACTATATGGTAGTGGTGTAAAATGGGCTATTCTTCCTCGTCTTTCCGAGAGATAAAAGAAGCGAAAGATTAAATTGGACGTGAAAGTGAAGCTCAAATGTCTTTTCTTTTTTTTACATATGGGCATCTGTTTTTTTCTTTTAAAAATGTGAAAATTTTGTTTATGGATTTAAGTGTAAAAATATATAATAATGTGAGTTTATTTTTTGTTTAGAAAATGCAAATTTAATTTAGCGTTATATTGGCCCTAAACTTTTTAGAAGCGTAGGTTACCTTACCTTTTTATAAATTTAAATGCGTTTATCTTTACATTTTTGACAGTAAAAAAAGAGAAACAGACAAACATTATATTTCAGTGTGTGTTGATGTAATAAAGTACCTAGCTACTTTTTAAATTCAAAAATTGACATTTTCCCAGTCCCAAAAGTATTATGAGCCGCACGTGTAACGGTGTAACCGTGTCGTGTAGGTAGGTAGGTACGTTTTTCTCAAACAGTAAACAATACGCATATCGTCTGTGAAGAAGCAAAATGACCCATATCCAATTGTAGCTAAAAACAATATTTACTATCTACAAAGGTATTGATACATGCCTTGAAATCAATTAAATAGAATATTTTGCACTTTTAAAAAATACATAAATAGAGCATTTTACACTTTTTAAAAAACATGTAAATAGGAAATTTTGCACTTTTCAAAAATATGTAAAGAAAACATTTTACACTTTTCAGAAGCATGTAAATAGAATATTTTACACTTTTCAAAAACTCCTAATTAACATTTTACGCATGTTTCTCATTGTTTTTGTGACATAGCTCATTTTGATTCTAACTTAAATTGGATATGGGTCATTTTGGTTCTTCACATACGATATGTTTATGCTTTGTAAGGAGTAGGAATCTAAATAGGTAGATTTTTAGAATTTTTTTCAACTGACTGTGTAACGTAACAAATTAATATTTTTAAAACTATAAAAATCAAAATTGCATGCAAATGGAAATAAAAATAAGGTTTATTACCACATTAAAAATCTGAGCGCTCGTATCTTCAGCTCAAATTAGTATGGCTAGTTAAAATAGAAGGGCTTACAAAATTCAAATTTCAGTAATGATTATGATTTAAACACAGAAATTCTTTAAAATTGTAGAGCTTTATTTGCCTTTGGGACAAGACACACATGTAACTTGTGTTAAAAAAAAATTTGCAGTCGTAATAAAAGTAAAGATTAGATAGATTTATTGCGAATTTGGCGGGCTTTGTCTATACTACGCATGTAAGTATGTATAGCCGTGAATGTAACCGTAAAATGGGAAGTAGTGAAGGCATATACCTAGCTATATTCTATGACATGAAAAATAGAATTTTACCTCCTGCAAACAAACGGATATGGGAACATTAATGCATGTAAGTCTCTTGGGATTTTTGCAAATGCGTATATATTAATACTGTGTCGTGTCTACTGTGTCTATACCGTCTACATACTACTCTGTCGCCCTGTCGCTTCCTAAAATCCCAAACTTCATTTTGAATTTTGAGGGGCTCAATTAATCATATATAGACGAAGACGACTAAGCAAAGAATTGCTTTTATTTCAAATTGGAAATTGAAATTTGACATATATAGAAGAATACACAAAGAATAGGATTTTCAAATAGAAAATTATATTGTATTGTACGCCAAAGGTTCCGTGTACGTGAAGGACATGAAATATTAAGGAAACCCGTCTATCTGACTAAAACACGACACCGTCACCGTATGTCAAAGACAAGGAGAGGCATATGGGAACGTACATAGTTATAGTAATGGTCACAATGCTAATATTTGTTCAAACTATATCAGAGTCGTCGTCGCGTCATGTCATGTTTAACTCTGTGATGAGTTAGTTTAGCTCCTGCAGGGCTCTGATTGGTTCTTGGGTTACGGCACGTTTCCCGTTTTTTTTCCCCAACTATCTAATAATTACGCGGAGTAGTCCCTTCTTCCTATCAGTTGACTATAATAAAGACGTCTTTTGTAGAATGTCTGTAGATTCTATATTTTTTTAATGCCTGAATTCATTTTTTTATCGTTGTGAGGTTTGCCTATTATATTCATTGGCCCTGCAGTGAGTCATGCAGCAGCCATACTTTGTTGTATTATTATACAATGGAGATTAACAGAAATAATGAAAGCATGCATTATTATGTTTGCCATTTACTTTGGCGGTTGAGCTGAGTAGTGAGTACGTCAGTCTGTATGTAGGTACTTGTATTCTAGTCTACGTGGTTATAATAATGAAGATTTCCTCAACATGTATTTATTTACTCAATCCGTGGTGGTACTGTGCTACTACGTGGTTGTATTTTTGTGTTTGATGTGGAAGAGGAAAGAGCCCGTTATTTTTCTTGGTTTTATTATTTCTTTGTTTGAACTCTGCATGTCTGAATTCTCTGAATTCTGACTAAAACTAAATACATGGGTTATAATAATTCCATTGGGTATTGTTATATAGCTTTTTTGAATAGGCCATCTTACGAACTACGACTATTTAATCCAAATCCCAACTGACAATGAGCTCATTATAGCAATGTTTTTTTTTTTTACAATTTATATATTAGCTACACATATTGTCTATGAAGAACCAAAATGACCCATATCCAATTTAAGCTAAAGTCAAAATGAGCTATATGTCATATAAACAAAATGCGTCATATGCGTAAAATGTTAATTAAAAATTTTTGAAATGGACAAAATGTTTTATTTGCATGTTTTTGAAAAGTACAAAATGTTCTATTTGCATGTTTTTAAAAATTGCAAAATGTTTTATTTTCATGTTTTTGAAAAGTGCAAAATATTTCATTTGCATGTTTTCAAGACATATTTCAATATTTTTGTAGATAGTAATTATGGATATTGTTTTTAGCAAAAACTGAATATGGGTCATTTTGGTTTTTCCTAGACTATAATATACTAAGCTACAGAGCGCATGTGTCAAACTACCGATGAATATTTTTTTAATCTCAGAATTATATAGTAAAACATGGTTTACGTAGATAACTTATTGTCTCTCTTTACGCATTGAACCGTATTTTGAGAGACTGTCACATGGACTTTGTTAAGATTATTGCATGCTTTTAAAACGCGTGCTCACGTGGTTTTATTTCTCCTGTAGTTGTAGTGGAGCTTGTCCTCAAGTTGACTTTCAACTTCAACTATGTGTCCTGTGTATTTTTCTCAAGTTTTCATGCTTATAATGTAAATACTAAACTGTATTTTTTTTTTTAAATTTACTGATATGTAACCTATCTACCTTATCTATCCACTTTTGTGTGTCCATTGTAGTTTAATTCGATTGAAATTTGTTCAGTAGGTAGGTAGTTGTATTAATGTTGATTTACGCTCTTACTTCTGTTATTCTTCAAGAAAAGGCTATGTGTAGGAGGACATTTTGACAAATAGTTTTGTTGTTTGCTGATCCGTCTGTTTGTAGTTTGTGGAGGGTCGATGTTTGTCTGGTTCTTGTGGTTTTTTAAAACTTTGACTTGTGTCCTGCATGTTATACAGCTGATTTTGATTGTGGGTTGGTTCGTGAAAAGTAAAAGTACAAACTATAGGGTGAAACACAATAGCGTACAATTCTGAGACCAAAATATAAACATAGCTAAAAAAGGAAGAAAAATACGGGAGGTACATATTGTGTGCATAGTAGTGGGACAGGAAGAAATACAAGGAAATAACAATTTAATAAATATAAAAAATAAATAAATGCTTCACTATTTTCTTTGTATGTTTGCATACATATGTATGTATAGTATGTGCAAATATGTACTAATGCTAATAGGTACCAGTGCCCATTGCGCACTCTAAACATTAGTACCCGTCGGCAAACTATCAAGCTGAGCCGCAGTCAGTCCAGAACTATAGAATTTAAATATGAAAAAACTAAACAACACAACAGTTGTTTTCTTGCGAATGTTTTTTCTTCTGCCTTGTTCAATAATAATGGCCCTCTGGTTCTCGTTCTCAAGAGGGTTTAGATAAAATTTATTGTATTTTTTTTACGTAAGCATTTTTATTATTTTTTTGTTGTACCTACTTAATACATAATAGTATGTGTATAGCTTAGGGTCCTTTATTTGTATATTATCCATATAGCGAAAACAATAGAGTATACATATCTATAATATTCTGATTCTAAATTCTTCGCTATATGACTATGATACTAATAGACGGACCTATGATAAAAATGGCCTGGAAAATCGTTTCTCTAGATTGTTTCTACAATAAATTAGTTCCCTGGGAACAACTTAACTGCTATATAAGAGAGCTTGTAAGTTTCTGGATTAATTTTTTATTCGAAAATGATTTCAAGTTTTTGGAGTAATCTCTTGTGTTTATGTGTGGTAGTGTGTCATTAGTCGTTAGCCTATATATCTATGGATCTTTAGGCGGCAGGCGCAGGCAGACGGTTTAGTAGAGTTCTATTCGCAATTTGTTGAAGGAGCAATATTATGTGCTATTTACAGTTCGTTTTATGTTAAAATAAAATCAGGTTTTTTTACTGTGCTCTAACGTATCGTCTGCGAAGAACCAAAATGACCCATATCCATTTTTAGCTAAAAGCAATATCCACTATTTACAAAAATATTAAAATATGTCTTGAAAGCATTTAAATAGAACATTTTCCACTTTTCAAATATTTGAAATTGAACATTTTGCACTTTTAAAATACATGGAATTAGAACATTTTGCACTTTTAAAAAACGTGTAATTAGAACATTTTACACTTTTTAAAAAGATGTAAATAGAACATATTGACCTTTTCAAAAATATGTAAATAGAACATTTTACACTTTTTCAAAAACATGGAATTAGAAATTTTTGCACCTTTTCCAAAATATGGAATTAAAACATTTTACACTTTTCAAAAACTCTGAATTAACATTTTACGCATGTTTCTCACTTTGTTTTTATGACATAGCTCATTTTTATTCTACCTTAAATTGGATATGTGTCATTTTGGTTCTTCACAGACGATATATGTAATTATTATAGGTTTTTTGAGGTACCTAAATAAATTCTGTAGTTATAGCCTTTTTATTATTTATCATAAAAATGCAGTTATAACTCTTATTGCATTTTAAAAGTATGTAATAATTATGCTAAGCCTTTTCTGTATGTGTTATTACAATATAAATAGTGTGTATGAAATAACAGATGAAATTAGTCTCTTTATATCCTGACATTTTTATATTTCCCTCCATTTTGTTTTTTGATCTTTTTTCGAAAGGAAAACATTTGAAAATCTAGAGAATTTCCTTTTTCTGACTAATGGCTAATATAGACCGTACCGTAGTAGCGTAGATATCACACTTTACACTATTTTTTTAAGCAACATACAGAAACCCACGAGAAATCGTGTGGTCTGGTCGGTAGTCAGATATACATACCTACCTACACAGAAGAGTTGGAGACGGAGAGTCTCGGCTTAAGTTACGAGGACGCTAAGCTTTAATCAATTACAAGTATGTATCTCTTTTATGTGTAGCCACCACCGTCAAAATTATAATGGAATCCCAGTTATGCCAGTATACAGTATTGTTGGCTTGGGTTTTGTGTTGGTCTGGTCTGATTCGCCATTCGCCTGATTATGATTTCCCTTTATATGACTTATGACATAAGACATAAATATTATAGAATTTTGAACACTACTACTACTACTACTCTTCTATCGCAGACTGTTCCAATTTCAAGACTGTGGCTTTCGTCTGGAGGTAATTTAGTAATTCTGTGTTGACGGGCGTTTCCTATTATTTTCTATAAATATATATAGTTATAGGCAGGACTCCCGGAAATGCCCAGAATAATAGAGGATAGGTCTCCTTTTGTAGGTTTGTGTGAGTGTGTGTGTGCTTCGCTATTTCCTTCTAATGCTCTTACGTATGTAGGTGTGTACTTCTACATGCTATGTGAGGGAATTAAGAATTTTCTTTCGTCTTTTTGTACACTATACTGTTGAGAATGCACGTACTTGTGTATTAAAAGTACCTTCAGAGTTCTTTTGGTAATCGTGTGAGTGATGAAGAGGCAGGAGATCCACCATCCGAGAGAGGAATTTTATCTCGCCTCCACTTCCTCCGCTCGTCTCGTCCTCGTCTCGTGGTCTCGTCTCGCTCTCTCTCTCTCTCTCTCTCTCTCTCTCCTATTGATTAAAAATTAGACAAGAAAATTCAATACAGACTTTCTTTCTTCCTTTCTTTCTTAGGTAGGTACTTATGTGCGTTCTCTGTCCTTTGTCTATTTTCAAGTCTGCCTGGATGGATGGACGCTTCTTTCCCCTGTCCTCTCATACTTCCCATTTACCGCTTACTATTAACACTGTATGGGTATAATAGTTCTTCCTGATATGATATGATAGGGAAACCAAGACGAGGAAAAGATACGAGATATAATATGGGATCGAAATATTTCCTATATGTAAAGATATACATATATAGGTATATATGATAGGATTTTGTGATAGTGGGAAAAGTTTGTTTAATTTTATTGTAAAACTTAAGATGCTCCTGGGCCTTTTCGAGCGTCGTCTCCATTACTGCCTTCTGGCCTGTCTAATGTCTCGCTCCAGGGACGAATCTAGAAATATTTTGTGGGCTGGGCAATTTATTATATCGTGAGTAAAGAAGAATCAAAATGGCCCATTTCCAATTTTTAAGCTACGCAATTAGAATGAGCTGTATGTCAAAACAGGTTTTTGAAAAGTGAAAAATGAACGATTTACATGTTTTTGAAAAGTGCAAAATGAATTATTTGCATGTTATTCAAAATTGCAAAATAAAATATTTACATGTTTTTTAAAACTTCAATATGTTCTATTCAACCCTTTTTGAAATGAACCAATTTCTCGAATTTTCTGTTTTCATGATTTTAATATCATGATATTGTATTTTTGTGTGTGTAGATGGTGCATTTTTTTGTGGCTAAAAATGGAGATGGATCGTTTTGATTCTTCACTCGCGATACGTGTGTAATACCATCTTGGTTTAAATGCCCCTATGCTAGCCTATGTTAAAAAATAATTTTGGTGTGGGCAACAATGCTCCCTTGCCCACCCCCTAGATTCGGGCCTGTCTGGCTCTGGTCTGTCTAATAAAGGCCCCTCCACTGCACTACTACTGCTCTCAGTCTCTCTCTTTCTTCCCCGTGATGGGATGTGATGTGATGTAATGTCATGTGTAGTGTTGGATGTAGAAAAAGCTTTCCTTCGAGAGATTGAGGTCTAGTATACTGCTGAAGGCTAAGGCTACTGCTACTGCTACTGCTACGGCCACTGCTTCTGAGGTTCAGAGAAAGGAGTATTATGTATGTAATGCAATGTAATGATACTTGGCTGTGAAAAAGTGAAAGTTGGCTATAGAATGAGCTTTGACAAGGACTTAGTATATTTGATTTACGGTATCCTTTTAAGTACTTGCTTGCGTCTTAAGCTTACCCAACCCGGACTCGTCTTTTCTCGTCTTAAGAAGATGCGACTCTCGGATGTGTGGACTAATAATACCTATGTTTATAGAATGTGGCATGATATGATGGTGCTCGTGTTGGTTTATAGGTTTGGTCTTCATTTTGAGTTTGGAGAGTATAGGACGACGATGAGTTTTTCAAAAACTGGGTGTGCCAAATTCTAAAAAATTAGTTTTTGGTAGAATCTATCTGTGGTTTTCAAAATTCCGTGTGTTCAAAATCTCATATTTTATAAATTCCTTCTTTTCAAAATCTTATATTTTACAAATTCCTTGTTTTCAAAATCTCATATTTTACAAATTCCTGGTTTTCAAAATCTCATATTTTACAAATTCCTTATTTTCAAAATCTCATATTTTACAAGTTCCTTGTTTTCAAAATCTCATATTTTACAAATTCCTTGTTTTCAAAACTAGGGCAATTTTGAACAAGAGATATTTAAATCAGCATTGGAAAACCTAAAACCTCCTTGCAGCGACAACGACAGAAGCTGTGTTGTTCAGTTGTTGTACGTTGTACAGCGTAAGGAGGATACAGCCTCACACACTCACTATTATTATAGCTGTACGAGTACTTTCCCTACTTTCACTTGGATTCTTTCAGTGTATGATAGTGACGTTATTTCAAGCCGTATAGTACCTAGGAGTAATACTATACGAGTAAAGACTGTGAGCTAGAAACTCCATCCCAATGCAGACAGATTGATAGGCTCGATTAAATTCCTAGGCAAGCAGAAAATTCGGGAAAAATGAAGAGACATGGGAAGCAATGTGTAAAGCATATATATGAAGCATAACTTTTGGCGTTTCGCTGTTGGCAACGCTACTCAAATTACATGTATAATCCTGATCTGATCTCCCTTCTCCTCCTCCTCAAGCCATGAGTTTTCCTCTCGCAGTCTTGTGCACTCCCCACTAAGTCCCAAGAGGAAGAAAGTATTTCCAAAATTTCAAGCAAATGTTTTAGTTGTAAATTTCACAAAATTTCCGCTTTCTACACTTTGTTAATATGTATATAGACTAGCGATCCATTACTCGAGGAATTTGAATGTGCGAGGATTTATAGATTGTATATAATGTAAATGATAGGGATCCTTTTTCGTTCTCTCTCCCTCTCGTTTTTCTCTCGTTTTTTTGCAAGTAGCTCAAGAGCAACTAAAGATGTGTGTGTTTACACCTGGAAATTATTGCATATTGAAGAAAATGAAATTCTCTAGCACTGCTTGGAGTTTGGACTGCATAGTCTTGGTATATCTTTCATTCATATTGAATCATCTCTGAATCTTGAACTGTCTATACTTACAAAATATTTTTTTATATAGAAAATTTTTCATCTCACCAATTTCACGAGTTTTAGTTTCCATATTCATGCCTTGGCTCCTATTTTTTTTTTATTCAAATTCGAATTCATAAAACGGCTATATATGTAAGTTGGCACCTACCTTAGATACATATATTACAGTAAGATTAGAAATGCCCTTTCCAGGAGAGTTAAAGTTGAATAGACCAACCAAGAGTGAAAGAGAGAAGGAAAAGTATGAAAACGACAACGACCTATGGAAACGGGCGAATATTTGGAGGATGATACGAAATGTAGAAAGGGAAACGATCCATGCAAGATTTACTGGATTAAATGGTGAATGCTAGGGCATGGAGCCGGCACCGGGACCGGGACCATAGGGCTAAAACCCGAACCGGGTAGTAGTTCTGTGTCTTCAGTCTAGTGTCTAGTCTGTGTCTGTCGTAGTGTAGTAGTAGTAGTAGTACGGTATAGTTGTAGTTTAGCGATTTGTGGAGACGAGTCAGGGAATAGCCGGGTAGGGAAGCTTCCTTTTCAATGGAAATAGGATTTACGGATTTCTTCCCCATGACTTGGCCGTGACATAGCTACCTGCGGTGCGTGCTGGTGCTGGTACTGGTCCGGGTCTCGACAGTCTAATGCTCCGTATATTTTATATAATTGCACACTTTACGCAGAAATTCTAAACGAATTTTCACTGTCTAGCCAGCTCTATATATAAAGCATCAGTATAGTGTAAATTGCGTGTAGTAAAATTTTACACTATTTCATGTATGAATTCTTTCATACTATGCTCTCTCATACGGCTCACGTGTGGCTTTGAAGAAGATGAGGAAAAAAACACAGATTTTGACAAACAGATTACATTGAGGATTTTCAGATATTACGTTATATGAATAGGATGTCACTTGTCGTTTTCGTCCACGCGGTCTGTTGATAGATAGCGATCAGCCTTCTTGAGCCGAGCCCCTTTTACAATTTCCATGCTACTAGAATTTTGTGATGCATTTTATCATGTTACTGTAGGCTATACAGTCTGTAATATATATCTATGTAATTAGACGAATTTAGTTGAAATGTGCTCAGATTTTATTAGCCTTGTACTTGACATTATGAAAGGCGAAAGGACAGTAAAATATTTTATTTCTACATTTCTACTACAGAAAATCTTAGGATTTTTTTAGTTTAGTACTCACTATACACTATAAAAGATTGTCCTGTATAGTCACTGTGCGTATTCCTACCGTTATTCACTGTGCTATCCACCGTCTGCCTAGACATAGGATTTTCCTTCTCAAAAGCTAGGGAGAGAATAAAAACAAATGGAAAATTCAAAACTGCGTGCGTAAAATACACATGAACTCAGAATCAGAGAACCAGACAGTCAGTTGCAGAATGAAATGGGAACTAAAAAATCATGTCTGCTTCCTACATTTATACTACCTACTTTACTTCTTTTGTATCTTTGAATTTGCATATTTTCTTATATGAATAATATGAATAAAATTATTTTAAAAGTTTTGCAAAATATAGAGAAAAAAAATCAGGATTCAGAAATGGACACTAAAAAACAGTGTAAAACGTAGATAGTGTAGTTAAGGTAAACAAGCGGAAAGAATGACAGTGTGAAAATTTTTAAATTCCTTCCATTTGTTTAATAAGCTACATGATAACTTTGGGTCCGTAACCGTAACCGTAATGGAACTTTCTATATTTTTTTAACGTTTACATTGCTTAATTATAGTGTATATATATCCGCGTTATTATTTTTGAAAAATTCAAATCTTTTTTTATGAATTTAATTTATGCATACCAAATTAATACTGAGAACTAGGAAATGATATTTGGCCTGAGTACCTATTAACTAAGCACATCGGTATGGACAGATATGGATTGCTGCGTTAAAGAAATATTGCGGCAATTTTGAAAATTCGTAACAACTAGATAATTTACTTCTAGATACTGCACAGTTTAAAATGTAATTCACAATTTACATTTAGAATGATGTGGCCTGTGGGCAATATAGTTGTTAGGTAAATAAAGTGCTTATACAGTATTGATTATATAAGCTTATACATAATATGAGTGCACATTAAGTATACAGAAATTTAGACGCTAAAATTGTATTATTTCTGGTACTGGAACTGGCAGCAGTACTAGTAGTAGTATATAGTATGAAATCTCTGTGGATAATAATTTTCTTTGATAAATGACATTGTCACATGTAAAGCTACGTGTTTTCCGTTGGAATTTTCTACTGGAAATAGAATCTAAAATTCAGACTCGGATTTCTCCCCCCAAAAAAAGTGTCTGTAATGCCAGTCTTTTTTTATCGATCTTTATTTTTTGTATGTTTTTTTTTCTCGTTTGTTGATGATGGATGATTAAAATGACTGACACTGAAGGTGACATCTCATAGTTTACTTTCGTATCCAGTACTGACTGTAAAATGTGAAACTGAAAGCTGAGGCTGACTTTGAGCAACTGACATGACATTTTCGTGGTCATGCTATGGTCATGACCGTCTGACTTATTGCAGTTAAAAAGACATTCGATTTTGAAATTGTATCATAAAGTAGGTACAGAAGCTAATCTTAACGTTGTTTCTATGCATTAATAACCAGTATTGAGTATGGGCATATTTACTGTAGACGTGCCTAAAATCATAAGCTTATATAGAAACTACAAAATGTACTATGCAATTTATATCTTTTTAACTTAAATATTTCAAAACTCAAATTTATTTTTTTTTTCAAAATTCCTACTTGTGTTCTTTTTACATGGGAGGTATGTAATTCCTAAACCAAAGAAAAAACAAAATAAATAAAAAATAAATATTACATGAAAAGAAAAACAAAGCGTAATGTTCCTTGTATCAGTCGTAATCGTAAACTTGGAAGATAATTTATTGAGGATTTTCCCCCCTTTTGTTTTTATTTTTCCATACTTTTGTTTTTACAGATTGTTATTGTTGTGCGGTTTTTTTTACCAAGGATCTGTACTGTGTATTGTGTGCAGTACTTAAACTTTGTTTCTTTCTGTGGCTGGTCTTGGCTTTGGTTTTGGGTAGTAACTTAAAATAGCTTAACATTACAAGGTTTTTATGACAATGGCCGGCTGACATGCACTTTCCTGGTTATTCTATTATAACACAATAGCTAGGCATATTTGTATGTGTAGCGTGCTGAGAGCGTTAAACAGTGATTTTGATGTTTTATCTTACTACTCTATCTGCTATGCATTACTAAATTCAGAAATAAGTAGGTAGGTATAGGAATGCAGACATAATACAGAGCTCATATTTTATTCAATTAAGTAGATTTTTTTAGTTTAAAATTTTTTTAAGTTTTTTAAGCTTCTTTCAAAATTAATAATAGCGCGAGAGCGGGAGTTTTCAACTATATAAAAAAAAGTGAGAGGGCTGGGGCTGGGCCGGGCTCGAGGCGGTCCAAGTCAGATTTCGTGTCGGTATTTGCGTATTTGCGGGAGTGTGTGTGTGAGGTGGTGTAAGTAAATCCATTTTATTCCAAGGTCCCATAATAATTCCATGTCATCAAAGTTTGAGATAAGAAGGACTTGTTTCCTGGTCTTTGGCTCGGTTCATGGATCTTTTGGTTTGCTAGTTGTTCTGGCGAGGGTTGCCTCTGGCTCTGGCGGGGTTTTCACAGTTTTCAAACCTATAGTAGGTAGGTAAGGTACTTTGAGGAGAAAGTTAGGAAGTATTTAATGCGTACGGTCTAGAAGTCTAGACGTGGTTACATATTATAAGACCCTACGGAAAAGTGTAAAGTTTTGAATGGTTTTGGTTTTAGTTCTTGGTACGTAGGTATGTATATGGGAATATAATATGGACTATATGACTGTTGCTCTGCCTCTTCCTCCACGCATCGTTTCAGTTTTTGGTTCAAAATAGAATTTATAAATTTAATTCAATTCCATTTTCGCTCACAGGGATTTCGAGGGAAGTTTTAGCTCAGGAATCGGAAGACATTAGAAACTTCAATTTTGGATTAGATTTATGACGACATTTTCTCGTTACTTTTGTTATTTTTGTAGAAGTCGGTAGGTACGCAGTCAGAGGGAATATTTTGTGTCTAGCTTTAGAATATACCTGCCTACCTACGTGTTTGCATAAATCATATCCATTTATTTTAAGCACTTGCCGTCGTCCTTTTTCATCTACGTGATTTTTTAAATTCAAAATTAGAAGCGCTTAATTTAATGTATAGCCATTACATTTTTAGTGATAATTAAAGGTAAATAGGGAATATTCTAATTTTGATTTAGTGTAGTTTCGATAAAATTTATCACTTTCTAGACTAAGAAAAACGCGAAAGTTTTTACTTGACATTCTTGTTTTCGGATGAATGTTACAAGTTTGATATTTTTCCTTTTTTTAAAATCCAAAATTCGTTGTTTTAAATGTTTTAAATATACAAGGAATTTTTAAATATCGAAAATATTCTTTGTTTGTGAGCTTTCGAAAAATGCAAAGTCACATATTTTGACGTGTTTTCAAAATTGCAAAACGTAATATTTACGTGTTTTCAAAAGTTGCAAAACGTTATAATTACGTGTTTTCAAAAATTTCAAAACGTCATAATTACGTGTTTTCAAAAATTGCAAAACGTTATATTTACGTGTTTTCAAAAATTGCAAAACGTCATATTTACATGTTTTCAAAAATTGCAAAATTTCATATTTAAGCGTTTTAAAAAATTGCAAAACGTCTTATTTACGTATTTTCAAAAATTGCGGAACATTGTGATTATTACGAAGAGTCTTAAAAAATCTCAAAACTTTTCATGTACCGTATTTTCACTAATACAACGACCCATTTTGTATTAAAAAATGGAGATCTACCCCGTATTATATTAGAAACCCGCGTTATAGCACTTATTAGTAAACGCGTTGTATTAAATATCAGACGCTTACCCCTCGCGTTCTAATAGAGATACCCTCATTGTATTAGAGAAAATACGGTAAATACCAAAATTATTATTATACTGAATGAAACGTATCACTGCACTGTTGACAGTGCTGACTGCTGACTCGTGTAAATTTCCAATTTGTTTCGTCTTTGGAAACTTATAGCTGCATAATGTCATCCAATTCTCTATAATCTCTACTTCTTTTGAAAACACTGTAATTACTATAAACGTAATGGTGATGACTATCATCGATCTGTCACCCGCCTTCTTCTTCGTCTTCTTCTTCTTCGGATTTCGGGAAAACTTGGATATATATCTAACTTTGTAATCCTTTCAAGGAGACACAATCAAGTCGAAACTAAATCTAAAGTCCCCGTCGCCGTCCTTGTCTCTGGGGCGTATTGTCTGTCTGTCTTTGGCGTCTTGGTTTTGAGAAGTCGTGCTATGGTTTGTTTCGCTCCAGCGCTATAGAACTTCACGTCAAACTTGGAATGAAAATAAACGCTAAGAAAGTTGGGAGAGACATGTCGCTGTGTTGGTGTCGGTGGCGGTGACAGTACCGGTACCGTTACTGGTTTGGGAGTGCCGGTGCCTGGTGGTGGTAGGTGTGGCGGTGGCGGTTCGGTTGGGGTTGTAAAGTAGTGAAGTAAAGGCAGGAGATAGAATATAAGAAAGAACGTCACGAACATTTCGATGTCCACAAAGTCAAAGTCGGGGCCATTGCCAAATTGTATTATTGACAGGTCCATGCGTAGAGATCTGTGGCCAGTGCGAGTGCGAGTGCCAGTGGTTGCCAGTACATTGCGTTGCGGTGTAAAAAGGGGTGTCAGGTGGCTATGGCTGTGTGGCGTGAGAGATGTTGACATCTGAGTACGGAATTCATGTCCCACACCAAATAATGTCTCTCGAAGGAGCTTCCCTGCCTTCTGATTCTGTGTCTCCTGTATAGCACTGTCTCTCATCCTTTCCATTTGATTTCCCTCTTGGAACTGTGTAGTAGCGAATCAATTCGAATTCGATAATCATTAAATGTGGCAGATAAAAGATAAGAGCACCGTAGCACATTCTAGATTCGGAACTCATATGTAGCAAGACAAAATATCGTCCTACTCCTACTGATGGTAGTCTTTCAACAAGAGTCAAAACAAACCATTCGTTCTTGTAAATCGTAAATTTTCTAAAATCAAACTTTGCTATCTATAGGCACCTAAGCTAGGTTTCAGTCTAATTTGTCAACAGCTTTACTTAACTAGGGAGGTACGTTCCATCCATAAATGACCGTTTCCACACAGATGTTCTTCCAAAAAAAACAATTTAAATTTATTTCTGGTAATTAATTGAATTATTAATTTAATTTTAATTCAATTACATTTTTAAAGTTCAAAAACTAAATAATTTTATAGCTTATTTTAAATCACAAAACACACTGATTCATGCTATTTGGAAGAACAAAAAATAATTGCACGCATTTTGAAAGTGTGATAATAGCTAATGCATATTTTCCAAAGTGCAAAACACAGTATGTTTATGATTTTGTTTTGAAGAGGCATTGGAAGATAAAATGTTTACAATTTCGAAAATTCGAATTTTAAAAATTCTGGCTTTGATTTTAGAAGCAAAAATCGCAATATGTATTCTTTTTAAATGAAGTTTTTATTGGTAGGCCTCCCTACTCCTACCTACTCCTACCTCCCTACTTATAATAAAACTTGAATTTTGCACTTTTCTGAAATGCGCTCTAATAATAAAGAAAAGCAAAATATAAAAATGTCGTAAAGTTGTATGTAGTAAAAAATAATATATAGGCCATGCCACGCAGAGAACATGAAAAGAAAGACGAACAATGAAATGGGAGAAAAATATTTATCTATGCATTCTACTCTCTCTCTCTTTAGTAGCTACATAAAATCTTTGCTGTATCTTTTCTCTATACTATTTTCTATTATAATAATTTAATCTACTCTCCCCATTCAAAGTCTAACAATACTAATAAAAGTTTTTTTTGTTATGTGATGAATTTTCAAATATAGCGCCTCCAAGTCGTACGATGTCCTTCAGACTCCCTGTCCCTCACAAATTGTGCTGTGGTCAGCCCAGCGGATTTCCCCGGCGGTGGGGATCGTCATCGTCAACACATCCGGTTGAATCCTGCAGGTGTGGCGGACCGATGGTTCATCTTTACGGTGAAGCAGTCTTCAGAGGTGAAGCCAGGGACGCTCGGCCTCTCTCTCACTCAACGGAAGTTTGCCACGGCCTCGATTGGGCAAGAGATGGACGTATTTCCTTTTGAATTTGATCGCTCCACGCAGTGCTGCTCTTCCATGCTCCTGGAAGTGGACTTTCTCCAGAAGAAGCAGTCCACGAATGAGGGCTATGACACGGATTTGATGGCCAAGGAATTTGTGAGTCAATTCTCGGGTCAAGCATTTCATGGAGGGATGCCGCTGGCCTTCAACTTCATGGACAAGAAGCTCCTGTCCCTGACAGTGAAGGAGTTAGAGATTGCGGATATGAATCCATTGAAAGTGGGAGGGGATGTGAGGATTTCCAAGGCGGAGCTGGGGATGTTGCTCCCGGATACGAAGATTACATTTGAGAAGGGGGAGGGCTCTGGGGTGAATCTGACAGGGAAGTCAAAGGGGAAGACCACTCGTCAGTCCATTATCAATCCAACATGGGACTTTCAAAAGATGGGGATTGGTGGTCTGGACAAGGAGTTCAATGCTATTTTCCGACGAGCCTTCGCCTCTCGGGTCTTCCCACCGGAGCTCGTGGAGCAGCTGGGCTGTAAGCACGTGAAAGGGATCCTTCTCTATGGACCACCCGGAACGGGCAAAACTCTCATGGCGAGACAAATCGGTAAAATGCTCAATTCTCGTGAGCCCAAAATCATCAATGGACCCGAGATTCTGGATAAATTCGTGGGACAGAGTGAAGCTAATATTCGGCTCCTCTTTGCCGATGCTGAGGAAGAGGAAAAACGGGTAAGGAGATATTCACATTTTTTAAGGTGCATATCGTCTGTGAAGAACCAAAATGACACATATCCTGTTTAAGAAAGAATCAAAATGAGCTATGTCATGAAAATAAAATAAATAAAATAAATAAAAACAAATTGAGAAACATACATAAAATGTTAATTAAGAGTTTTTGAAAAGTTTAAAATGTTCTATTTTCATGTTTTCGAAAAGGTGCAAAATGTCTAATTACATGTTTTTGAAAAGGTGCAAAATGTCTAATTCCATGTTTTCGAAAAGGTGTAAATATTTCTAATTCCATGTTTTTGCAAAGATGCAAAATTTTTTTATTCCATGTTTTTGAAAAGATGCAAAATGTTCTAATTCCATGTTTTTGAAAAGGTGCAAATATTTCTAATTCCATGTTTTTGAAAAGATGCAAAATTTTCTTATTCCATGTGCTTGAAAAGGTGCAAATATTTCTAATTCCATTTATTTGAAAAGGTGCAAAATGTTCTATTTAAATGCTCTCAAGACATATTTGAAAATTTTCGTAAATAGCGGAATTTGTTTTTAGCTACAAATGGATATGGGTCATTTTGGCTCTTCACAGACGATATTTATGAGCTCATTAGCACAGTCGAATACGTAATGTCATCATTTGTTGTCATACTTCAAGCGTAGGAAGAATTTAATAAACACCTTTTTTCACCAGTGGTAATGATTTTGGCATCCGTAAAATTTTGATTAAATGATCTTTACAAAAATTCTTTAGCAAACATTTTTTAAAAGCAGTATTCAGTGAAAAGTACAATTAAAATGCTCATTTTTCTTGAAAAATTAAAATACCGATACTCCAATAAGTAACTACATAGGTCTTGACTTAAACTAAGCTAATAATAGTAACTTATAATTGGATTACATATACCTACAAGTATACACTGGAAACGATCTTAATAATATATGAATCACGAATATGGAAGTGAGTATAATCAAAATCGGTGGTAGTGTGGGGATCGTCGTAGTATCGACTTCCAAGTCGCTTAATATTTTAAGCTGGCACTGGTACCGGTGCCTATGTGAATTGGAAATAATTTGAGTTGATTAAGACGGATTCGTTGAGGTAGAAATCACCTCATAGCTTTTATATGCTTCCAGTTTTCAGAATTACAGCCAGCTGTTTTATTGAGTTAGGTATAGGTAACTTTAGGAAATACCAGTACAGTAATATAAGTCGCGTAAGTTCATTACTTTACAACTTCTGCTTCTTACCGTTTCCAGTTTGCAGTAAGAAAGACGTTATATAATAGAATTTCGGTTTGGTGATTAAGGAAAACTGAATTAGGTTTTATACTGGCCCACTAAAACCATAACCATAACCAGTGGAAACGAGAGCCGAAGCATACTAACCTACCAATCTACCTAACCTACCTACAACCTAGGCACCGAAGAAATAATTTAATATGTATTGAACCAGAACCAGATACATAGGCTGAAATAATTTTCTTATTTAGTTATTGATTTATTTTCAAAATTAAAGTCTTCAAACTATTCATGTAGGGGCGTACAAATGCTTATTATTTCGGAGAATAGTTTATTTTTAGTTCGTTCATACACATAGTACCTGTAGTAACCAAAGCCGTTATTTCAGGCCTTTCACAGTGGTATTTTGAAATTTGAACCGTTGTGAGGTTGTACATCAAAATATGTACGGAAGTGCTTGAGGTGGTCTAATATATTTTCATGTTTCCGTAGTTACTGCTGTGCTGTGTAGGTACCTACCTAGGTACATAAGTTGTGATTATGTTTTGTGATGTATGTATTTATTCTGTGTACTTTACGTGTATTCCCAATTCCAATGTTGTCCAAAATTGAAATATCGCAATATGAGTCGCTTTCAAAATTCAAGCTGTAATCTGTATTGATATTCTGTACATTTATGTATATCGTGTGTGAAGAACCAAAATAAACCATGTCCAATTTAAGCTAGAATCAAAATGAACTATGCCCTAAAAACAAAATGAGAAACATGCGTAAAAAATGTTAATTAGGAGTTTTTGAAAAGTGTAAAATGTTATCCAATTTTTATAACAAATTGTTGTAACGTATACTGAGTCTATTAGGCTATCCTCATTGGAGGACAGTGTTAAGTTTGTTCTTTTGAATAAAGTTATCTTTCTCTCTAGGTACATATTTTTGAAAAGTGTGAAATGTTCTATTTCCATGTTTTTGAAAAGTACAAAATGTTCTATTTCCATGTTTTTGAAACGTGTAAAATGTTCTATTTACATGTTTTTGAAAAGTGTAAAATGTTCTATTTACATATTTTTGAAAAGTGCAAAATGGTCTATTTAAATGCTTTCAAGAGATGTTTCAATATTTTTGTAGATAGGGGATATTGTTTTGAAATACAAATGGATATGGGTCATTTTGGTTCTTCACAGACGGTATGTAGTGTACATATTACATAAAATATTAGTACTAAAAATTGTAATGCAGCCACCAAAAAATCAATTTATGTGTTGCCTTCCTCAAATATATTCCTATATTTGATTCCGGTATGCAAATGTTTTGCCACGTATGAATACCTTTAAGGGTATTTAAATAAGGGATAACTCTTTGTTCGCACAAGTTTATACAGTTTGAGCTGATCTTACGCACCAGATCTCTTTATTCATTTATTTACTTATTAATTCAATATTAATTCACATTATTACATACATACACGTTTATCATTAATTCACTTGTTAATTAATCAATAACTGTATTATGTGCTATATTTGATAAAAAGTCCAATTACATAATCCGTTTAATTAATAATCAGACTTTTCTTACCAATTATACCCTAGTACATTAGTGAATAACATCCGTTTGCACTAATTGTACTTTAAACTAACGATTAACCTTTAATCGTTTGTCGCCTTTACTACAGATAGTATAAGGAATGATCGTACCTTTACTGGCTACTACGGTCTTCCACAATTGGGCTAAGACAATGTCAGTCCCGTGCTAGTAGTAATTCGTCTAAGGCTGATGGTCGTGAGTCGGCTAGTTGACGCGTAGAGTCTTCGCTATCGTCCTATCTCTTCCTCAGAGCAGTTTCAGTAGTTTGCAGATATTCGTCACAATATCTCAGAACTACTCTCTTCAAGTTGTTAGTCTCCCTCTCAATGGCTCCTTCAGCACTATGTAGATATTCGTCACAATATCTCTCGGTGGCGACGTCTAAGCGTCAAAGAGTGTTAGGGTAAGCAATCAGTCCGAACTATTTGAGGACCATCTGACGCTTACAGTATAGGAAAGTTTTTAGTTTGGAGACGACTCGACAAACTAGAGAGAGTGAAAAACTTTAGAGTTTAAAAGTTTATGGTTTGGAGACGTCTCGACAAACCAGACGATTTAAGTGAGAAAAACTTTAGAGTTCAAAAGTGTATAGTGGGGGATTAGACTACTAATGCCCACTAGGTAGTTGTTGCTCCAGCGGACAACTCAGCTCGACTGAAGACTCAATGGTGAGAGTCCTTCTTATATACCCTCGGATCCTGGTCCGATTGCATCAGAAAATGTTGTTATTGCGTCAGAAAATGTTGTTATTGCGTCAGAAAATGTTAAGGAATCCCTAATTTACCGTTAGGTCCATTGAGCTGTCAATCAATTGGGTTTACGAACGGAAAAGGGAATCCGAACTTATAGTCAGATCCATTATGCTGTCAATCACTTGTGTTTACGAAAACACAGTGAGTGACAGTAGGGGCACCTGGCATTCCACCAAGTATCCTTACTATAGTGCATTTCTTGGTAGAATGGATGAAAACGTATTAGGAGAAGCCCTAAATGTCACTCATCCATAGTTTTTGTGAAAAGAAATGTTTGAGGGAACTGCTCCTTCAAGGGCCCACACTATATATTGTATAGTAGTGTGTGCCTTGGCCTATGCTACACTGTGTAGTTGAGTTGCGAATGACAGTTCCATTTGATACAACTCAACCCGTGATTCATCATCAGGAATGTTGAGGGTAGGGACAGAATGGAATTATTGGGAATTCCAAGTGGTCATTTGGTAAGTGAGATAAAAAGGGGCTGGGACTTACGCTAGTTGTAGTTTCCAGAACGAGACTTGAGCGTTACCTTTATTTATTGCCCTTCTATCATTCGTGCTCTCATTCTGTCCTTTCCCTTTCCAAACCATCTCGCTATACTATTTGATGACGTTTGTTCGTCATCTCTTCTCATCCTCACTCATTCTCTTATTCTCTCTATTATCTATTGCATCTTAATTGATGCTGGGCTATGCCCCTGTGTGTGTTTGAGATTTGCTATATAACTAGTGTTATATTGCAATGGAGACTGCGAATATATGGGCAGACAACACCACCCCCCCAAAAATCTAGAATGGTCTCCATTCTTCACAAATAATAATAATTTTGTAGCTTTCAGGAATACAATCCAAATATTGTTTCTACTTTAGCAACAACGAGGGTCAATAAAAGACAGTGAATATTTGCAATGGTTGGCAAATAAAGAAAGACGTCAAGATTCGTCATCCAAGAACATATTAAGACGGCTACTTAACACAGCAATTAACTAGGTTTACTCGGGAAACTCTAAAATTATACAGTTAATTTCATTAATTGTTGGTTGTAGATATTTAAGAACATAGGCGAGCGTTTATAGCTCAGATTGCCTGCTTGAATGATTCACGCCAAGCGGTTCAGTTCAAGACGCCACCATATCAAGGCGTTCTTAGTTTTTGTTGGTTGTCGTAGTTGAGTACTTCCAAGTAACCGCCCAGTCAATCTACTCCTCTCAAGCGCATGATCTTACTACATTTTAGCTAAACGATATCCCGTGAAAATATAATTTTATACTGTCGTTCATTGCTTCTTTTTTTTAATTTTAAGCAATCTACTGTTTGGATTTTATTCCTTCTTGCTTAGGCAATACATAAATAAAATGTTTCTAGGGTGATAGGTTGTCCACTCCTATATCTCATCAGCTAATTCTAATTAGTTTCTTGCTTGCTGAAGCATATAAGTGACTTATTCAGTTGGCTAAGCTGATAAATCCTTACTATTACCTATCTTAATCGGCAAAAGTGATTACGTAATCTGGCGATTACTGCACGGCGTACGGAAGTAGAAGCGCTACCTACTACAATCCTCACAGGCATTTTAGTGTGACATTAAGTCAATACACCTATGCATGGTTACATAGATTCTTCTTGCAACTCAATAATATTTTGTCGATGCTAGTAAAAAGTAAGTTTATATGTCGAAGTAGCTGTTTTAGTATAATCATTCCAGATAGTATCGCAGTTCTACTAACCCTTTCTATTCTTCATATGTTGTTTCTCTACTACACTTTTAAGCAAAATTGCTTACAATGTTCTACTTAATTTATTAATACTTAGAATAGGGTTGTCTACATGTTTCTAGGAAGCTTCTAGGATCTTATTACATTTGTTATCTTATTAATAAGAGCCATCTACTATATTCAGTTCAACTGGTTGTTGCACTGTTACAATTCTACAAGAGCTTTACCATTTATTTTTTATTTTTTGTTTCTTTTAACATTTTGTATTTTTTGTGGTTTTCTGGGTAAACACTCTTTTATCTCTATATATCTCTACAGGCTCTTATACTATAATTTCAAATCTTATCTCAATCTCCACAGCACATCTTCATGGCTTCTGGTGTTTTGAAGTCTTCTTAATTGCTCAGCAGGTTCTTTGTTGTTTGTCTTGTTCTCCAATTCGAACGCCAGCATTCGTTGGTGGTGAAATGTTGTTCTGCATGAAAGGCATTAGACACATCAAAGGCCTTTTAACGTGTCCAGGCCTGGCAACATGTGGGCTGCATAGATCTCTTAACAGCCGATAAAGAAAACTACTCCATTGTCCACATGGTCCATGGTATTCTGCTGATTGTAAAAAAAGAAGGCTTGCTCCCTGGCTATTGCCAAAGGCGTTAAATGAACTTGTGCACAAAGGTCATTTTTTAGGTAGGGTTAACTTGTATTTTAGGCCAATAATGAGCGACAATATTACCTAAAATACCTATTTCTTAGGCTAAGTCCAGTAATTTGGCCCTTAGTCCTCTAACTCTCAATCTATGTAGTTTTTAATGATCGATCATCTCTCTTAGACTTCCAAAGTCTTTTCTCTTAGACTCCCAGAGTCTTGCGTAGTTAAGTTAAGTTAATTAGTTTTAACTTTTACTTTTTTCTTCTGAATCTTTCCTTAGGCCTAAGCTATTCCTCCTCTTGTTTCTTGGACTCCCTGAGTCTCCCTATCCCTCATCTACTTTATCAAATCGTCCTCAGGCTTCTAGGGTGAGAAACGCTCATCTCTAGACTTTGAGTCACATGCATGACTACCTGGAGGGTAAGTCCAATACATTAGACACAATCAACATAAATCCTTAGATGATTGTCACAGGCATTTTAGTGGGAGTGTTCTAAGCTCCAGTCCAACGTATGTCTGTTTATGTACTAAATCAGCTCTGTATCCATACATGTGAAGCCCAGAGACAAGTTTTACATGAAATTATGAGTTATTACATGAATTAGCTGATATGTTCTTTAAACATTCCCTAACTCCCTGTCTTCTAGAATATTCCAAATATTCTCTACTTCAGAGCGCGTCCCTGACTACGCTTTGCATTTTAATATAAGTTTTCAAAATGTCTTCTTACATTTAATCTTAAACTCATATCCTTGAATTATTTTTTTTTTACTCTATTTCCCTACTTTATTGTAACAAAATAAGTATCAGTTGCTGCAAATCTAGCATACTCCTATCTATACTAGACTACTGCAGTATCTGCGGACGTACATATTTAATAATTTCCTTTTGAACGTGATGAAGATCCTACTTTTTTGTTATAAAATGAGAATATGTCTGTTCGCTTTCTAGTTATAGATCATTTTTACCAATATACTGCTATTCTCGATTCTAATTTGCTTAAATCCACGTCGTCAATTTGTAATTTCTGTTGCTTATCCATCGAATTCTTTTGGGTTTCTTGTCATGAAATACGCCAAGATTCTAACTATTCCTAACGCATGTCATAACGTGTAGTTACCTGTCTTAACCAATAGTCTACTTACTACGCTGGTTATTCTTTTTTTTAAAGGAGTTGTTAAATTTTTATGATGTGACAAGGCATACAATTCTATCTGATATTTGCTTTATGGGTTACCTGCTGTTGACGCGACATTTTTCTATATGGCTTTTCTCGTTTTGCTGTTGCTATTAGTCCTGTCTAATTAGTTGTCTTATCATCGAATTTACTGGCGCAAAAGCCTACGACGGCTGAAGAGTAATTATGTTACTTGCCATTAGATACTTTTAGTAGATAGTGTTTAGGACTCTAATGTAGCTGCTGTAAACTGTCTAACGTACGTTATGAGTGGTTTGAAGAATTGTGCTATCGTTGTTATTGGGGTTTTAAAGTCAATGCTGAAGCTGGTGTTAGTAGAATACTTTCAAATCGAAAAAATAAATTTGCGTTTCCTTAGCAAATCTAAATTTAAAATTTTTCTGTCTGTTTTATAAATATATTTCTGATTATTCATACCTGATTGCTTTCATAAGGTTTCATGTTTAGATTTCAAATTAATTCAAATTTTATGTTTCTTATTATGCGGGGTTGAAACTTGTTATATGTAGACTCGTCGATGGTCTATCAACCTTAATGTCCGTGGGCTTTTTATCGTTCGTAATTTTGCCATTTCAGTAGTTAACTTACTAAATTTCATCTGTTTTAGTGTAATGTGCCTGTTAGTGTCTGCCATGCCATATTTCAGTGTCAAATTTACCTTTTTCATCTGTACTTATTGTTTGGAGCGCATTAATTAACATAATGTAATAATTTATTATTATTAGCCTGTAGATCTCTAATTTATAAAAAAATAGTATAATTCTCATTTGTAGTTCTTGGTTGCAATTTCTAATCTAATTAAAATTAGAGATGTATGTTCTTGTTGAGTGCCATTATTAAATGCAGCCTAAGGGTTTCTATTCTCAGTCTATTTTTTTTATGTTGTAGTTTGGTTTTCTGTCTTATTTCCAATGCTGCTTGGCTGCTAAGTGCTAAGGAAGAATCTTACTGGTTATGGTCAATAAATTCTAGTCGTGAAATGTTTTGCTATACTTTTCATTTAATTATCTGTGAAACAATTTAAAAGTGAATATAAATATTAGTTCATAAGTTTTTCTGCTGCGTGAAATAATTGGTGTGATATCACTCTGCTGTTTTAATTAATAAAATATTACTATCAAGTTACGTAGATGTTTCTTAAATTGGTTGACTTGAAATCAAAGTTAGGTTGATGTTTTAATTGTCTGTTTAATTTGAATACTAAATGGTAGCTTCCTGAGTAATTTTAATTTTTATATGAATCGCTATTTAAGAGATACGTTTTCTGAAAAATAAACATTATTTAATGTTTCCGTTCTATTGTGAGATTTTGTTGACTTAATGAAATTCTAACTGATTCCGAATCATAGTAAGTTTCCAAATGGGTCTAAACTTTTTCATATGGCTTTGAATAATTAGCTGTTGTCATTTGTTTATCTAAACTTTGTTCAATGTAGTCAGGCTACTAAATAAATATAAAATCACTTATAGTTTCTAATTTGCATGATCCCTTGAATAAATGAATTTAACTATTTTGATTGCTGAAAACTGGATTGGAATTAATTATATATAGGCTACAATAATGGACTCTGTTTTATAGACTATTTATCAAGGTGAACTACTTGCTTCGTATTCACTGGTCAGATTTTTGGAATTTGATAATGCCTCATTACTTTCATTGTTTTTATTGCCGCCTTTCTTACGATATTTAAATCTGGGTGGTTTTCTATGTCTAAAAGGTAATTTAAATGTACAAAACCTGATTTTGTGCTGCAAACTCCCACAACAGAAGCATCGAGGTCCATATTTTTCTCCTGATAAATCAATCGAAGTAGCCACTGGTTTCTTAGTCAAATCTTCAATTTGGTTCTCGATTTTCATGTCGTTGTTGATAACTGCACGCGCAATGCTTTCTAGTCCAGTTATAAAGTTGGACCTGCGTTCTGGCCATTCAGGTGGATCCTTGTCAAGCTGAGTTTCTTTTTCACTGTGTATTTGTTCTGCTTGCCTCGCTTCTTTCTGTAGATACGACCTGTACCAACGTACAGCCGTCTCCATGAGGAAGTTCCTAGGTTTTTTATTCCAGTGGGATTCCGTCAGTTGCGCGTCTTTGCCCGCCATCTTTACTTTACTGCAAATTAATTTTCTTACCTCCTCCAACCTTAGTTAGTGCCAGCTTACAATATTCGGACCAATGCTTATGTGTAAACAAACTTGTATAAACTTTGCTCGCAAATTACTGAGTTTTCAATTTGGGGTCAAATTCTGTTCAGGGGTGGGGATTGTAATGTTTCTAATAATTATTCAAAGAAAATTAACTTGGGTACAAAATAGTTTTAATTAGGAGGAACTGTGATAAAATATTTAAGTTTTCAAGTGGGGATTGTAACTTAAACAGTCGCTTTCCGCTCAGCAAGTGACAAGTAGCATGTATTGTAAGTCTGCAATATTATTATTTTAAATCTTGCCCGACCTTTTACCCCGCACCTCCACCAGAATTACGTGTTGCCTTCCTCAAATATATTCCTATATTTGATTCCGGTATGCAAATGTTTTGCCACGTATGAATACCTTTAAGGGTATTTAAATAAGGGATAACTCTTTGTTCGCACAAGTTTATACAGTTTGAGCTGATCTTACGCACCAGATCTCTTTATTCATTTATTTACTTATTAATTCAATATTAATTCACATTATTACATACATACACGTTTATCATTAATTCACTTGTTAATTAATCAATAACTGTATTATGTGCTATATTTGATAAAAAGTCCAATTACATAATCCGTTTAATTAATAATCAGACTTTTCTTACCAATTATACCCTAGTACATTAGTGAATAACATCCGTTTGCACTAATTGTACTTTAAACTAACGATTAACCTTTAATCGTTTGTCGCCTTTACTACAGATAGTATAAGGAATGATTGTACCTTTACTGGCTACTACGGTCTTCCACAATTGGGCTAAGACAATGTCAGTCCCGTGCTAGTAGTAATTCGTCTAAGGCTGATGGTCGTGAGTCGGCTAGTTGACGCGTAGAGTCTTCGCTATCGTCCTATCTCTTCCTCAGAGCAGTTTCAGTAGTTTGCAGATATTCGTCACAATATCTCAGAACTACTCTCTTCAAGTTGTTAGTCTCCCTCTCAATGGCTCCTTCAGCACTATGTAGATATTCGTCACAATATCTCTCGGTGGCGACGTCTAAGCGTCAAAGAGTGTTAGGGTAAGCAATCAGTCCGAACTATTTGAGGACCATCTGACGCTTACAGTATAGGAAAGTTTTTAGTTTGGAGACGACTCGACAAACTAGAGAGAGTGAAAAACTTTAGAGTTTAAAAGTTTATGGTTTGGAGACGTCTCGACAAACCAGACGATTTAAGTGAGAAAAACTTTAGAGTTCAAAAGTGTATAGTGGGGGATTAGACTACTAATGCCCACTAGGTAGTTGTTGCTCCAGCGGACAACTCAGCTCGACTGAAGACTCAATGGTGAGAGTCCTTCTTATATACCCTCGGATCCTGGTCCGATTGCATCAGAAAATGTTGTTATTGCGTCAGAAAATGTTGTTATTGCGTCAGAAAATGTTAGGGAATCCCTAATTTACCGTTAGGTCCATTGAGCTGTCAATCAATTGGGTTTACGAACGGAAAAGGGAATCCTAACTTATAGTCAGATCCATTATGCTGTCAATCACTTGTGTTTACGAAAACACAGTGAGTGACAGTAGGGGCACCTGGCATTCCACCAAGTATCCTTACTATAGTGCATTTCTTGGTAGAATGGATGAAAACGTATTAGGAGAAGCCCTAAATGTCACTCATCCATAGTTTTTGTGAAAAGAAATGTTTGAGGGAACTGCTCCTTCAAGGGCCCACACTATATATTGTATAGTAGTGTGTGCCTTGGCCTATGCTACACTGTGTAGTTGAGTTGCGAATGACAGTTCCATTTGATACAACTCAACCCGTGATTCATCATCAGGAATGTTGAGGGTAGGGACAGAATGGAATTATTGGGAATTCCAAGTGGTCATTTGGTAAGTGAGATAAAAAGGGGCTGGGACTTACGCTAGTTGTAGTTTCCAGAACGAGACTTGAGCGTTACCTTTATTTATTGCCCTTCTATCATTCGTGCTCTCATTCTGTCCTTTCCCTTTCCAAACCATCTCGCTATACTATTTGATGACGTTTGTTCGTCATCTCTTCTCATCCTCACTCATTCTCTTATTCTCTCTATTATCTATTGCATCTTAATTGATGCTGGGCTATGCCCCTGTGTGTGTTTGAGATTTGCTATATAACTAGTGTTATATTGCAATGGAGACTGCGAATATATGGGCAGACAACACATGGGCCTATAGGCATGTACCTACATTCCTACATAGCTTGTAAATAGAATATAGCTATGTATATATTTATATTACACAGATTTAATAAGGTTTGGTTGGATTTCTTTTCCGACTCCGACTTTGCGAACGGTGGACTTCCCTCAGGCAAGATTTGGGAAACGAGCGAGCGAGTGAGCGAGGGAGCGGGTAGAATAGATAAGCGTTAGTCAAAGTGAACGTGAAAGTCAAAACTTTTAGTTTATTTTGTCCAAGGGACAAAAGACCATGGATCATCTCACTACGCCACACGGCCACACTCTACTATGTAAGTAATGTAAGAACTAAAAACAAGAACCTACCTAGGTAGGCAATGCATATTATGCCTTGTCAAAACAAAAGTACTATATGCACTACAGGCAGTAACAGTAATATAGGATCTGTACCCATATGAATTTGTATATATTATACTTTAGGGGGTTTTAATTTTGAATTCCAATTCTAAAAAAAGATATTCCAGTAAATCGACGCAGAGTTCATCGCAGGCAGACACACGTACAGCGTATCATGCACGTCTAGTTTTTAATATTCTTTATTTAGATTATTTCAAGGAATTTTATTACTGTCACCATATTATTTTTAATATAAGGCTACAGCTCTGTCTAAACCGAAGTTCGTATGCCTAAAGGCAACGGGCATCCTCATCATGTGTGACATGAAATGACAGTCATTGTTAAGTCAAATATTAATAACGGAAGCAGCAGAAAATTCTCCAGTACAGTAGTGGGGCTGAGATGAAAAATTTGAAAATGAATATATGTCGCTCTTTCGCCTATCGGCTATATGTTTGTATGTGGATGGTTTCCTTTCATTTACTATATTCATTCTGGACCAGAATACAAATTAGAATATGAATTTCTGCTTTGACAAAAGGCTGACTGAGATTTAAACAAAAAATTAATTGGTTTTCGGATATTGGTACGATGAGCTAGATATTTCATTTATTAAGGTTTTAAGGGCATGGAAAATTGGCCAGGGATGAAAATATGTTTTGAATATTTGTCATTAATATATTTCCATATTTAATTTTTTTTTTCAAAATTTTGACGATGAAGAGAGTACAAAATTATAAACATTTTTAGACACTTTTAATAAAGTTCTAATGCGGCGACAATGAACTTATCAAAAAATTCCCAAAATTGTAATAAAAAAGGACTGCGCTGTCTGCCTTGTAGATCGTATCGGTTATAACGTACCTACCTACCTACCTACCGATGCTCATAATGTGTTTGAGGCACTTTGAGGTTAGATTTAGTCTAAATCATAGTAAATTGTAATTTCTTAATTTGGTGTTTTGTTCCATGAGGAAATCGTATTAGCCCTGTGTGTGTCTGCCTAACAGGGATGAAAAGTGTTGGAGTGAAAGTGAATTACTTGTTTTGTTTGTTCCTCGTTACAATTTCGTGGAGCTCCTCTTCTTCTTCCTCTCAGTCAGTCAGTCTAAACTGATAATGATTTAATGTGAAAAGGACAAAAGGACGTGGAACTTTGAAAATACGTATTAAAGTAACTTTGGGACAGATAGACAGGAGCCCACACAATTCTTGTATCTACATACAGAGAAGCGAGATATAAATTCCCTTCTGTATCCACTATCTACATTCTACAGACAGATTTACAGTTCCTCTGAAGAACTCAAGCATAATAATAAGTTTATCTTTACTTCGTTCGTCCTCTCGCTCGTTTACTTACCTGTTGAGGAGCTTGTGTCTAGGAATTGGACTTTCACTGGGACACAAACTGACTGAATAGAATTGAACTGATTGCTTTTAATGATACGAATAGAAATGCTATACATAACCACAACACAGAACACAGACACAAAAAGAGAGGATGAAATAAATTGGATTTCATTCAGTCAGCGTCAGCCCTTCAGTACACAGTATATACACATACAATAAATTGTACACGCAGTCAATATCCTATTCGTCTTCAACCTCTTCAGACTCTGGCAAATTCCAGCCCGTTCTCAAATGTTTTCTATGGGGATGGGGGAGTGTATCTTGATGGAGTGACTATTTTAAGAGATCCCGCAAAAGCAATAAGTCAGCTACCTAACCTACAAACATCATTGCAGTTCAGTCTCATTCTGATGTCGTGGAGATTTGTAAATATTTGTTGTGTCTGACATTGTTCAACATCTTGATTATTTTCAGTTAAAAATAATTATTTTAGCAGTGGCTCCCTTATTTTCACTGATTGTTAAATTATTTAATTGCCAAATAAGTAAATCTCACGGATATGAGGAATAATTTTGTAGGAGTCACTGCTATAGGCGTTACGTTAAGCTGTAACCAAGTCACTGCTAAAAAGAGTACTGCTGTTACAGTCAGTACAGGCAGTGCATGTATTTTTCTATTCAGAAATTATAAATTATCTCCTAAAAATATTCTATGCTATCAGTAGTCTACAGTTAGCAGAAGTGCGTGTATATTAGAATTTCTTACATTAACAAGAAATTCTTCACATATTTTTTCGCTTAAAATAGCGCATTTCTGTCTACAGGTTTGACTAGTTGGTTGGTATTTTGAGAACTCATAATAATTCTATTGACAGGAATAATTGGCATTTGGCATTGACACGTGTATATATAATCATACTTTACTTTGTGTACACGTACCGTATTACTCCAAATAGAAGCCCCCGGCTTCTATTGAAAACAGCACCCTTTACCCCCGGCTTGTATTGGAGGCCCGGCTTGTATTGGAGGCCCGGCTTGTATTAAAATTATGTTTTTCGAAACCAAAAATAAAACTTAAAGTTACCTTATTTTTGACAACTTTTCATTATTTTCAGGCATAAAATTCTTTGCAATAGTAATATAAATTACAACTGCATACAATTTTAATGAGCAATTACTACTACCATAATTACTGCATGTAAATACAGCTAGAATTAATTCAAATGGGAAAATTTACTCAGCGATTCTTCTTGTTTTTTCCATTCTCGCACTTGTTTTGGGTCAACCTTAAATTTTTTTGCAGCTTGTTTTCCTGAATTTTCGTTTGCATACTTTACTACCTCCAGTTTTTTAGCTACTGAATATGATTTCCGTTTTTTATCCATTATTTAATTGCTTCGTAAACATAAATAGAGAAACCCATGCAACCCACCTACCATGCCTTACCTACCTAGGTACCTACTTACATGCACACAAAATATTTGATCTATTCCCAGACTATACGTTTGCAAAAGAAAGTTGAGATTTGAATTTTAGGTCTATAATCTCTAATTTGAGGATATCTAGTGCATGACTTTTTACCCCCGGCTTGTATTGGAGGCCCGGCTTGCATTGGAGGCCCGGCTTGTATTGGAGGCCCGGCTTGTATTTATACTTACACCCGTTACCCCCCGGCTTCTATTGGAGGCCCGGCTTCTATTAGAGGCCCGGCTTCTATTTGGAGCAATACGGTAGTTATACTTGGATGTGGTGCACCTTCTACCTGTCATGTTTATTAAGATAGCATCATCACATTCTAAGAGCTCCGGAATTCCCTACGGCATCTGTTCCGTTCCCTTGCTGATTCGTCAGTTCCTTGTTCCTTTTATCAAGGTATTTGTATCCGAAAATCCGAATCTCAATGCGGAGTTTATTAGTTTCTCTGAATGTAGTGTCTTTCCTTTTTATTGTGAGTTCGATTTCGACTTCGATCCAGTTTAAGAAGGGCGTTTTATGAACTGGGCCTGACGCCTGAGTGGGATCTTTCTAAAACTAATTAATTTCGGTAGGCAGGTACCTATAGACCTATAGCTATAGCATATAGGTGCTACCACTTCACTTTGGAATAGCGATAGCCGAATACCCGCACTTGTAACGTGTACTATATTTTCCATCTATGTACATCTTCAAGGTGTGTCATTTTAGATGTTATAAGTGACGATTTCCTGTTTATTTTTTTACTGCCGTCCTGCGCTGGTGCTGGTGCTGGTTGATTTCCCAGTATGTAATTTCGATTTCATTATTTAGTTGCCCTTAAAGTTAAGTCGTAAAAAGAGACTTAATCGCTATCTCTATATACAGTGCTATATATCAGTATAGCACTATAGCATACAGCGTTGAGATGTTTTAATAGTTCGAATTGGGAATTGAGAATGAGGATTTACATCCATAATTAATTTTAATCTACTGTAGTTTTAGTTTTATTTTATGGTTGTTTTTTTATCTGAGCCTTATTGCAATTTGCAATCGTAACTCATTGTGGAGACGTATAGGTATTTCCTGCCTAAAGTCTATAACGTCGAAACTGAATTCAAAATCAAGGCTATTAAATATGTTATTATACTATGCCAAAAATAACGTTATATATATTCCTTCGGGCACGGGGTCGGGGCGATTGTTGATTTATGCAGAGTCGTAAAAAAAAGGAAAAGGTCATGTCACATTTAAAATGCATAGGAAGACGAAGACGAGATGGATTCTTATTTAGTCCTTCAAATTTTTCCTTTTCATGCATAAAAAATTATGCAGAATGTTTATTTTAAATGATTGTGCTGCGCTGGTTTGAACTTTACAAGTAGGTATACCTACAAATATCTATGTAGCTACGTACTTAGGTACTTTACCTTCATGCCTTTATGAAAAGTCTGCTGGTTTCCATTTTTTTATTAAGTTTTCATGGTTTGTTGAATTTTGGATTTATTATTTATGTTGTAGATTGCAGGGATTTTTTTCGGGTTCAAGTTAAAGTTCAAGTTATATGTATAGGTAGTCGAGACTGCTTTAACGAGCTCCGGTGGTGCAAACGGAACTTGAATATCTTTCTTTATGTAACTACTTATGTGTTGGCATAAATAATACATATGTAATAAAAGTGTAACACACAATATGTTGTAACTTTACTTTTTAAGTTTTACTGTATAGTGTTGTGTGACGTCTTTGAAGTTTCAAGAATATTTTAAGTAGGTTGCCTTAAAAATAAATATGAAGATGGCATAAATTGAAATTACCTAAGCAATAACTGCCGGTATATTCTGGTTGGTTGGTTTGGTAGTTTGGTAGATAATTTCAATTAGCAGTTGTATTTTGTAATGGCTTACATTTTTCAGATATTTGTAAAATCATAGGACCGGACGAAGGAACTGCTATTAGGCAGGAATTTGTTTCCATACAAAAACCACCATTTTGATTTTATTGATGGTCTTCTTGGGTAAAGTAAAATGTTGTATTCACATGTTTTATAAAAGTGAAAAATTTTCTGTTCACGTGATTCAAAAAATTGCAAAATGTTCTATTTACATGTTTTAGAAAAGAGCAAAATGTTCTATTTACATGTTTTTAGAAAATTGCATAATGTTTTATTTACATGTTTTGAGAAAAGTGGAAAATGTTTTATTTCCTTGTTTTTAAAATGTACAAAGTTTTTTTGTTTGAATGTTTTTGAAAATTCAAAATATTCTTTTTACATATTTTTAAAAGCTGCAAAATGTTCTATTTACATATTTTTTGAAAATTCTAGCAGCGGGGGCTCCATGCGCTGGCTGCATTGTCCAGCCCTGTTTTAAATTATAAATTAGGTACCTAGGTACGTAGGTATGTATGAAATATACTAGCTAAAACTAAATCACATTCTTTTTTGCTAGTTTAACAGTTTTACTACACACTAGTTTTATGTAAAAATGATTTTCTCTAAAATCTTATGTTTTGAAAATTCAATTTTATCTTTAAAAAACCTTGATAGTAATTATTTCCAGTTTAAATTCCACCTGTCCATATTTATAGTTCGTACTTCCTACTTACAACTGTGTTTCATGTATTTGAAAAAAAAGGATAGAAGATGGGTAACTTTGATACATCAATTAGTATGGAGGTAGATAGATGCTTACGCATAAATCTACCGGGTGATCGATGATAACACATTAGCCGACGCATCAATGTGCACCCGTACACAAGGGTAAAAAATTTATCAATAGAACAACATAATAGAACTTGTATTAAACTGTGTATCTCGTGCTTCCTCAGTTGTTTGTTATTATTATTGATGCTTGACTTGTTGTTGTTGTTGTGGTGGTGGTGGTGGTTTGGTTTCGGTGGTTCGGTGGTGGTGGCTGTGGGCTGGCTTGGTTTGGATTTTCCTTTGTTGACATTCCTTATAGGTACTTTGACTTTTGCTTACGTTTTTGTTGCTCGGTTTGGCATGACATTGGATTGTATTGGCTTTTTCCTTTTCTCCCCTGTCATTTCATTTTGATTTTTGGGTTCCCTTTTTATATATAGGTAATATCTCTACATTTTTTTTACGCTGGATTTTCTTTTCGGTTGAGTTGGTCGTTTTCGATTTTCGATCTCAGCTTGTTATTGCCATTGTCATTGTCATTTTGTTGGTCGTCGTACTGGCTGAAAAGTGGTATTGTAGATATCAATGCCAATGCCAATGCTGACTATGACTTCCATCATGCTCCAGGTTTTTTTATTATGTAGGTATAAGTATGGAAAGTATGGATATGGTTTTTTTTTGTAGGAAGTTATAGGAATAGAATACGTGCGTCTACTATATCTGTCTTGGTTCTCTATGCTCTCCCATTCTGATTCTGATCCTGATCCGTGATCACTATATATAGGAAATAGAATGAGACTTGAGGAGATTTTTTTTTTCGAACGTTTTTTATGTTATCTTGAGAAGAAACTAGTGGGCTGGAAATGGGTGATTCTTAGTGTGTGCTACCTATACATTACGATGGATTATTCTATAAGATGTGGAGACTGCGGTATACTTTTATACTATAACTGTAAGCTATATACTATGCTATATTTTAAGGGTCAGAGCGTTGCGTAGATAGTTGAGAGCGTAGAAGTATAGAGATAAACTATATTGTAATACTTGACTGTTACGGTTATCGTTATATGTGTTAGTTTATCTAGTTTCAAAACGTTTTATCTATAATGCACCTACTTAAAAGCACCAACTACAAGCCTGCGTTTCACGCAAAAAAAACATTCATTTTTTGTAAGATATTTTAGCAGAGATAAAATAAGATAAGATAATTCGAAAATATTTAGTTTCTATAGTGCCTAGGTTCGAACGTGGACCCTATGCTCTATGTAGGGCCTGGGGTGTTTTAATTAAAGTTTGTAAAATTTTCTATTTAACCTTAGCATTACAGGGCCGGACGAATGAATTGGTTTTAGGCAGGAATTTTTTTCCATACAAAAACCACCATTTTGATCGGATTTTATTGATAGTTTTCTTTGGTAAAGCAAAATGTTGTATCTGTGCACGTTTTAGAAAAGTTTAAAATTTTCTTTTTACTTGATTTTGAAAAGTTTAAAATGTTCTATTTACATGTTTTTAAAAAGTGTAAAATTTTCTATTTACATGTTTTTTGAAAATTGTAAAATTTTCTATTTACATGTTTTTTGAAAAGTGTTAAATGTTTTATTTACATGTTTTTGAAATTTACAAAAGCTTTAATTTGCATATTTTTGAAAAGTCAAAATATTCTTTTTACATATTTTAAAAAAAACAGCAAAATGTTCTATTTAAATGTTGTTTGAAAATTCAAGCAGCGCCTGCAGAGCCTGCGCAGACCCTGCGCTCGCCGCATTATCTGGCCCCAGCCCTGTTAGCTTACATTTAAAATGTAGACATTTCGGGAAACAATTTTTTTTAAATGGAGTTAAAAATTAAAAACTTTAATTAGTTTAAAACACGTCCACGTAAATTTTAAGACGTTTAATTTTGTAAATCGTGTTTTTAAAATTTTTGTAAAATATAGGCTGGCAAGTATATATAACTTTTTACTTGTCCTGACTTGAACGGGGTTTTTCTACTGACAGTAAAGTCACACTATAGTTACTACTGATACTGAATGTCGCACATCCAGACTTTAAGGTTGGACGCCCATAATGGAGTCCTATAGAGAGAAGATAGAACATATTGAAATTGAAACTGAGTGAAGCGTCTCATAGTTTATGACTGCATTACAATTTGGAATTGGGAATGTGAATATGGGATTGGTTATATCAGGATTCTGATTATGAGTGTACCCTTTCCCTTTCGCAGTTCGTGTATATTATGTTCCTCGTTCAGTTCAGTGGCTGTTACAGAGTCTTAAGTGTTTGTATGTGTTTATGGTGGTTTGGTCTTTGGTCGTAGACTACTACTACTACTTTTGCGGTCTTGGTTCTGGCCCTATGGTCCTGGCCGTAGCCGTAGTCGTAGCCGTGGCTTGTTCAGTGGCTGGGAGAAGAAAAAATGTTGTATGCATGAGGAGAAGGGATTGAGATTGATTTTTGATTATGGGCTCAATGGTTTGTGTACGTGCGGGTAATTCCCTTTATGTATTTTTGTCATGGGATTCCCGGGTATTTCCGATATACTTCTACGCTGTCTCTAGGAGTCTAGGATTCTATATGTTATAGGATTCCAGGATGTTCCATTTTCATTAAATTTGTTCACTGACACTCTAACTACTCTACGACTGAGCAGACATCCATGGAGAGAGTACGTACTACTACACTCTCCCAATCAGAATCCCAAGCAGAACAAGTTCAACAAGGAAAATATAAAGAAAACTTCCATGTTCAACTGCCATGTTACGTTGTTACATGTTCCATTTTCCATACTCTCTACGCTACTTACTTTCCATAGTTCCATAGCCATGTTGACTCTTCTCCAATCCCAATCTGGATTAAGATCAAAATAGTCGAGAATTTCCCTCAGCGTATATAGCACAGTAATATAGAATCTTCTTGAATTTCTGGAGCTGACGCTGAAACTGGTGCTGGAACTGGAACTGGATTTTCAATGGTCGTCTTGGAACTGCTATAAGGAAATGCCAAACCACTAACTTTAACTTTAAGTCAGGGAGGCAGTCATGCCGTTGCCGTAGTAGTGGTAGTAGGATGGCCACGGCCGGGCCAATGGCCATAAACTAAATCCGTTGAATGCTTAGGGTAAATGTATAAAGGAAGATCTTAGCTTGGTGCTCATGGTCATACTGATATGAACTTTGGGTTTCTAAATTGGAGTTAACCAAAAATCCACATTTTTTATCCTAAAGCAAAACAAACTATTTGCTAAAGTCGTCTATCTCCTGTTTTTTATCTCACAAATTAAAGTACCGTATTTCCTCTGATAGTAGGCCCCGCGTACTATTCAAACTCGAGCTTCGACCCCCCGCGTATAATTAGAGACCCGTGCATTAACAGAGACCCGCGCACTGCCCTTTAATAGTGTGTTAAATAGACCCGCGTACTATCCAAACTGAGACGGCTACCCCCCGCGTACTATTAGAGACCCGCGCATTATTAGAGACCCGCGTACTATTAGAGGAAATACGGTAGGTACCTATATGCTCTGTTTATTCTTGAATTTAATTAAAGATAGATGAATTATGTGCCTAACCTAACCTACCTACTTAGATGTACAAAAATAATACTGTAGGCTTTTTTTGAAAATTAGTAGTGTCGTTAGGCGTGTGGTTTTTGGAATATATTTTATATTGGAAAAAATTATTTGCTGCTCGTTAATTTCTAAAGCATTTTGGAAATTTAAATAAACTATTTTTGGCCTTGTTAAAAAAATATATATCTGTCTTAACTAAAAATTCTTTTACGTATTTTTATATTTGCAATTTGTATTTTGCTGGAAGTGGACGTATTGGAATTTAAACTTTACCCTTTCAGAATCGCGCCTTTACTGTAAAAGACCAAACAGGAAATGTAGGGGTAGGTAGATACCTTGTAAGCTCTTTCATATAGTCCCCGTGTACTAGTTTGAGTTCAGAATTTAGAATTATGGTGGTAGTAGAAATTTACATATTATGTGATCGACGGTAATGAAATGTAATATCAATAATTAATATGGTAGAAGCAGGTAAGTTCATTTTCCAGTAGGGAAAGGGCTGATATTAAAGTATAAGGTATAAAGTATAAAGGAGGTGGTGCTTCCCGTGCTTCAACTTCAATCACAAGTTACATGACTCACAAAATACTGTTGTATTGATGGAATATTAAATCAAGTTATAGTTATTAAACTCTCACAATCAGTGTAATGGGTAATACAATATTCAGTGGAATAATAATTGAATAGGAAATGGTAATATGTATAGCATAGACTATAAATTACATACATGCATACGTGTATTATTTTATTCTATAAATTAAACGAAGGGCTTATTGTCTGTTGTGGGCAAAAAGGATACAATAGGAAAGCTACATAAATATGGACGGTAGGTTTTGTTTGTTTTGAGTGTGTTCTCGAGTCATAAAAGACATGTCCATGTCATAGCTATAATGTTCACCGGATCAATTTTAGCTTGGATTTTGAACATACAAGTTTATTAGTTTTAATTTTATATAATCTCATTTTAGCACAGGCGAGTTACAAATTTCAATCCGGATGTGGCTATTTCATGTAAAGTTCATCACGTACCTATAAGCAATTATGTTATGTAGGTAGATGTCTTTCAGTATTCATATAGTTGAATAAACAAAAGTAAAGTAAGGTGGTGGACGGGGTCTTGATTATGAGTTTAAAGGTTTATGAGCGGGAATTTGAATAGGCTTCCTTTCACATTATATCCAGATCCGGGCTTCATAGCCATTGCAATTGCCTGTCTGCTATGCTACACTGTTAGTTACCTTGAACGTGCAAAACCTTTCCATTTGTGTATTTAAACTTTTGGGATTATGTAACATGCCTTAAGGAAATATTTTTTTATCTATTAATTAATGTTTATTTCTTTTCCTGTTTGCTTTCAGGAATGAAGTGTTGCTATGTATAAGCTTTCAATGATTTGCTTTCTACCTACCGTATTTTCTCATCGAGTATAGGCGGACCTGTATTAGTCAGAGGGTGTTTTTAATAGTAGTCGGGTCCTGTCTAATGCTCTGTACTCTGTACTCTGTACCGTGTGGTGGAAGACTTTTTTGCTTGTGTTTTAAAAGTTTCGTTTTTTCCTTTCTCCAGGACTCCATAGGCCACGGCGCCCCAGGCATAAAAAATTGAACGCCAATATTTCGAATAGTTTTAAACCTTCTTCTGAAAAGCGGTTTCTAATGAAATTACTGTAAAAGTCTGTAAAGCAATATTGATCCTTAACTCTATGTTTTCTGATTTCATCTTAAATTTAATCAATTTTTCTTGAAATATGCTATACTACTACTGCTGGAAAAAAAAACTCAATAAAAAATTGATAGGACCCCAGCAGCAAGTACCACACTTGTAATTTTTTAATGCGTTTGTACGAAATTCTTGGAAAAAACTTTACGTTTCAGGAGAAAGCGTATAAAAAAATGCGTCTACCAACAACTACTAGACTACTACTATAAGGTGCCTTACCTTTTTTTTGGTAGCTATTTTATTATGGACTGGAATTTCATAGAATACTTGCTTGAAGGCTTATTCGCTGGGCTCACTGGGCTGTCCTATATAGATAAGTCTATATGGTGTTTGATATTGGTGTGTAAAAAAGTTTTATTTTGTATATAACTACTAACATACATAGACAGTTTTGCTATGCTTATTTTCATTATACAATGTTGTGTTGGGAATTAGAAGGAGAAACATTGGAAATGTGGAGTTTGAATTTGATGTGAGAATTAGAGTGATAGTAGTCGTGGGGAGTGTTGTAGTAGTATGTATCTACTATCTACCTACCCCGACCAGGACCTACCTACCTACCTACCTACCTACCTACATAGTTCCATGTAAAATTTATAAAGCAATGAAAATGGCACGTGGCCCAACATAAAATTCAAGACACATAGATAACCTTCGAATACACAGTTGAGAGTGTGCCGAAAACCGAAACTGAACTACTATCACCATCATGTAGTATGTAGTATTTGCCACATTAAGTAATTATTATTATATCAAAGTTGTACAACTACTGAAAAAGAACAAAAAATATTGGTATTAAGAATTGGTTTTGGTTTTGGTTCTGGTATTGGTAGATACTGGTATTGCTTAGATATCCTGGCTAAAAATAAATATTATTGTGTAACTATAGTAATATTTTATTATGTGTTTATATAGGCAATTTATTAGAACAACGTGAACAATAGATTAGGAGGTGTAGTAATTAATTTATTGGCATGATGTTAATGTACTAGGGCACGCAATGTGACCCTTTTAACCAAGGTGACATCTCCAATCTCGAGTCACTTCAACCGATATTTGAAATCGAAGAAAGCATAAAATATATTGTTGCATTTGGCATTTAGGATACATATCTACTTAAGGTAGATACTTACCATAATATCGTGTGTGAAGAACCAAAATGACCCATATCCAATTTAAGCTAGAACCAAAATGAGCTATGTCATAAAAACAAAATAAGAAACATGCGTAAAATGTTAATTAGGAGTTTTTGAATTGTAAAATGTTTTATTTACATATTTTTGAAAAAGTCAAAATTTTCTATTTAAGTGATTTTGAAAAGTGCAAATGTTCTATTTACATATTTTTGAAAAGTGCAAAATATTCTATTCAAACGCTTTCAAGACATGTGAAATATTTGTGTAGATAGTGGATATTGGTTTAGCTGTAAATGGATATGAGTCATTTTGGTTCTTCACAGACGATAAGTTTTTATTCTTCAAACAACACCGACTGTAGACTGTGCTATGAGACTTCTAGTCTAGTATTTCTAAAATGTAATGGTCTAATTAAAAACAACCTACCTATCTACTTAGGCGTATTTATAAATTGTTAATAATTATATGATTTTTACTTTGTGTTCTGATTTTTAGTTGGGACCGAATTCCGGACTTCACATAATCATCTTTGACGAGATCGATGCCATTTGCAAGCAGAGAGGAAGTGTGGGTGGAGGGACGGGTGTTCATGACACCGTGGTGAATCAGCTCCTCTCCAAGATCGATGGAGTGGAACAACTCAATAATATCCTCGTCATTGGCATGACCAATCGAAGGGACATGATTGACGAGGCTTTGCTACGACCTGGTCGTCTTGAAGTAAGTTCCACTTCCAATCCAATTATGTAAATTACCCATCGCCACACTCTTCATAGGGCTTCTTCACTGGACTGAGGTGTGGATTGTGGAATGTGGGTGCACCTCAAATGATCTTAAGGAGAGAGTGATGTGCATATTTCCATACAATTGGGTTTGTATACAGTGTAAAGCATAGCAGAGCAGACCCTCCGCGTATAGTATTAGAGGATACACGTTAGCCTATATTTACAGTTGGAACTCGTATTCTTAATCACATGTTTGTCAGTTAGTGTTGAGTGACAGATGGCAGTGTTTCAATTATCATAAAAAAAGCACGACATTGAATAATGGGATTATTAAATTAGTGAAAATCGATCGGGGCTTTGAATTTGACTGTTATAGTTCACAACGGTTTGTTTATGCAATCATGTGTTTGACATTTTTAATTTTTTGAAGGGCAAAGGGCAAATCACACATTTAAGTAAATTAAAGTAAAATTAAAGTACGATTATGATGATGGATTTGCATTAGACGCTTGACAGTGTAGGGCTATACATGCATAGTAAGCTAGATGGATGATTTAGCAAGAATGCAACAAAAACGAGAGAAAATGAAAGCAATAAATTAACGCCGTAGATTGTAGCTACACTGTACAGGTTTGCACACAAATGGTGTAATCAGCAAAATTTAATTCCTACGCCATACTTAATAAATACGTGCTGACGTGGTCGTTATACATCAGTAGGTATCAGTGTTGATTGCTGATTATACAGATGAAATTACTATACATCTTGATGACATCTTTATTGGATGCTCCCATTTATTAAAAAATAAATGAGATATATGCGTAATTAATTTTGCTTATTAATTAAGTGATAGTTGACATTGTAGACAGTGACTTAATAAGGTGTATTTATATGTACATTACTAACTTAGAAGGAGGAAAATCTCATTAATGAGTGCATAACTGTAACTGTATAGAGAAATGACTGCGATCTTCTTGAGCGCTCAACTTTTATACTTTAATTTTTCATGCCCATTCTCTCCTTCCTTTCCACTTTATACGAATACGACCCATCTAGAAACTAGTAAGGCTAAAAATTATACGTAGCACGTAATATGCCATTTGCTATTCATAGGAAATAAAGATTCCAAAACTTTCCTCTCTCACAATAGTAACGAAAACGATGCCCGTGACATTAAGGAGTGACATCATAGTTATGTATTTCTCTCGTATTTATCCTCAAAAAAGCGCAATATGTTATATTCTATTTATAACGAATTAAACTGTATAAGTTTTAGCATCCCAATATGCTAACTAAAGTGTATATTTCCAGTGGAATTACATTGAACTTGGGCCATCATACTTTTTCACAGAAGATAGATGAATGCATTTGATGGTGCTAGATAATTACAAAAGTCAAATGCAAAGTACCTACATATTTGAGATATTTGCTTACCTACCTTGAAGGCATTCAAGTTTTCCTTTGGAGTTTTGCTTAGAAATTTGTACTTTTATTATGCGTAACTTTTACAGTTTCCAGTCCAGACAGCGTTGCATCATAATGTCGGATAGTTACGCATAGGTGAAAGTGCCTAGTTATTTATAAACTGTGTGTATTATTTCTGTATCTGTTCCACGCACAACCCAACAGTATTTTAAAAGCTTAGGTGGTACTTATGAAGCAGTTAACCGAAAAAGCATAATGACCAAACTGTAATGTTAATAAGTAGCAGATTGACCATTTCGTTTCTTCAGTAGCCAGTAGTAGCAATTTTAAAATATTTATATTGTGTGAGAGAAATATGGTTAATACGGTTACTAATTAATTAATTTTTGTGTTTTTTTTTGTGTTGAATTTATTTAGGTTCAAATGGAAATTAGCCTGCCCAATGAAAAGGGACGGAAAGATATTTTAATAATCCATACAGCACTCATGAAGCAGTACGGGAAAATGAGTGATGATATCTCCTTGGAAGTAAGTTAATTTCTTTTTACACAAAATATTATATACTACTCATATTATGATGCTCTCGGTAGAATTTTCACAATTTCTAAATTTCGATTTTATCTTTTGACCTTTTGTGTGCTTTTGTTTATTTCACATATGCATCTTGTGTATAGGTACCTAGGTAGGTATATGTTTCAACCGCAGATGTTGTTTTATCTGAATTATTGTTTTGATTTGGCCGTATATTTTGTACTTTGTATTGTATTAGGTATTTTTTTATTATGTAAGTATTGTTATTGTTATTGTGGTATTTTGTTTAACATTTCTTTTTGTTTAGCTTCCTTTGGTTTGGTTGAGGGTTTTCGATTTGTTTTGATCTTTTGTGTAATTTATGTGAGAAATTTATAAACTTTGTATCTTTTTGTATGAGGGCAATGGCAACTGGGAGGGAACTAAGAAAAGTACATGAAAAGTCAAAAATTTTTGTTGTTGAAAGTTTCCTTCCTGCTCATTCTTGTCCCCATGGAGTGATTTGTTCTCTCTGTATGTATAATGCTGCATAGAATGCGTATGAGTATGTGCTAAAGATGACAAAATGTGATAACTGCTTAGGTAGGTAGGTACTTTTTTTAGGAAGCGTAAAATGTTCTTACAGTTACGTGCTTAAGTTCTTATACAATCCACAAAAGTTTTTGAAGCTTCAATTTTTTATTATTTCTTATGTACATTTCGAGACTTTCCAATATTTATGTTCCCTATACTTCTGTTAGAAAATTTAATAATAGTTTAGATTTGGTCCATACGTTTCGTTTTCTTTGAAAAACTTGCTAGTTGCTTTTTATTTTACTCTAAAAATAGTATGTTAAATTTGCTTTGAGGCTTTTGTATTAATTTTGAACCATGTTTATAAAGCGGAAAAAATAGTGCATTTTGCACTATTTTGAAACATTAAAAAAATTATTTTGGCAGTTTTTCAAAACATGAAAAAATTTTCGGAACACAATTTTGAATCATTTAAAATTCCGTTCTGGCAATTTTTCAGAACATGCATTAATATACGCATTTTGGAAACATGCATGTCTCAAAATGAATGCATGATCCAATCCACTTTGTAAAACTTTAAAAGCTCATGATGCAGACATTTTGAATCTCTCAAATCTCAAATACAGCTTCCACATAGTATGTATTTCCTACCGTCTAAAAGTATGCATTAGTCCCCCTTGTCCTTAATACAAGGACGCCTGCATTATTAAGGATGTCAACAGACAAAAGTGAAAGTATTCCAGACAGAAAGATTGGAAATAAAATGTCAGATGTTGACTTTATATACTTATGCAAAGCTATGCCTAACTAATTTAGTCTTGTCACATTCTTACTTTATTGAGATTTATTATAACTTACATAGTGCTCTATGAAGTGTAGACTAGAGTTATTCATGGAATGTCATTTGCTATGTCACGTTACATCATTTCAATTTTGGCAGTTTTAGACCAGCAAATAGATGGGGAGGAATTTAGAATTTTAAACTCAATTTCTTTTTCCCTACACTACGACACATCATACTGCTTAAAATGATTAAATGTTCGCTCTGCAAAAAGGAAATAAGCACAGACCTTATAATTTTAAGTTTAATAATCAGAATTTTATAGCATTTAAATTAGACACAATCAGTGAAAATTGTTAAATGCTATTATATCTTACTAACTCTTCAAAATCCTACTGAAAATATTTATGATATTTGGTAGGACTACATTCTCTGTATGTAAAATCTAGACATTTTTGAAGGTCGTAGAAACACACCGTGCTATACCGTATTATCGTCTGTGAAGAACTAAAATAACCCATATCCAATTTATGCTAGAATCAAAATGAGCTATGTCATAAAAACAAAATGAAAAACATGCGTAAAATGTTAATTAAGAGCTTTTGAAAAGGGTAAAATTTCATATTTACATATTTCTAAAAAGTGTGTAAAATGTTCTATTTTCATGTTTTTAAAAAGGTGCAAAATGTTCTATTTTCATGTTTTGTAAAAGTGCAAAATGTTCTATTTTCATGTTTTTGAAAAGTGTAAAATGTTCTATTTTCTTATTTTTGAAAAGTGTAAAATGTTCTATTTTCCTGTTTTTGAAACGTTTAAAATGTTCTATTTACATGTTTTTGAAAAGTGTAAAATGTTCTATTTAAATGCTTTCAAGACATGTTTTAGTATTTATGTAGATAGTGAATATTGTTTTTAGCTACAAATGGATATAAGTCATTTTAGTTCTTCACTGACGATATGTACCTACCTAGGTATATACTTTGACCTTCATACCGTCATAAGGTCGTCAAAACTCAAGAAAATCCTTATATAGTTTGTTAATTCTGAAGAATTGTGCTTAATATCATTATGCTAACTTTAAGTCTAATTTATTGGATTTCACTTTCTTGAAGAAAAAACTAACGATATGATACAGCTGCATCTACAGATACGGATAGTTTGTAAACAGGCTATGTGCATGCGATAAATAGAGCCCAGCCCTTTTCCCTTGTATACAATGGTACCGTATTTTTTTCTTTTTCACAAATCATATTATGGTAGAAGTTTGAATTCTATAATAATAGCGCCGTTATTAGCCAGAGCTGGCGGGGTGTTAAGCACCTATAGGTAGGTATATCATTTACAAGTACAAGCTGGGACTTCTATTAGAATAAATACGGTAACGGTAGTGTGGAATATGGAAGTTCCTAGCTGCACATATGTATATTTAGAATAGAAGAAATTCTTGGGACTTAACTAACTCTGAAACTCAACTTACTCACAAGCGGAGTACCTACCCAATATAATAGGGACAAAATAAAAGTGTTTCATAGCTCTGCTAGTTTTCTCCCTGCCAGTCCCGGTCCTGATACCGGTACCGGTCCCAGTCCCGGTCCCGGTCCTTGCACTCCATGCATCTATGAAATATATACAGTCATCTGTGTACATTTGGATCCGGATTCTGGATCTGGATCTGGTGTAGTATGACTATCGCTGTATATGTTGATATGGAGGCAGCTGTACAGAAAACATTGTACCTATGGGAGACTATACATGCACATGGTAGTTTGTTGAAACCTCTCTCCACGAATTTAAAAGATTTCTAGAATTTTGGAGAAAAGCCGTGTGTCTGTGTTTGTAGTAGACTTTTCACTATCTGTCCGACTACGTGCTTTTGGTGCAGTCGAGTAGCTATATACACTAAACTCAGTCCCGTCCAGCCTCATAGCACTTTCTCTGCAGCAGCAGTAGCAATGCAGAGACATGAAAAGAAACTCAAGTTAATCGTAAGAAAGTAAAAGAACCAAAAGGAATGGCATTGGCATTGGGAGCAGAAAACTTCATGAGTAATTTTATTTGAATTCTTTTTTTTTCTCTCTCTCTCTCTCTCCGTTTTTTTTCTCCTTCTACTTCTAGTCTAGTGTGTGTGTGGAATGGAAGGAGGAATTATTGGGAGAGACAGACAGAGAGGCAGACTTTTGACTTGACGTTCCAGTATTTCTCCCTCTCCTTTTTCAAGTCTACATTACATTAAACTATATACAGTCCTGCCAAATACCATGGAAGCAGACAGAAATATGTACTTAAAACGGGCGAGCCAAGGTTTCTTATATTGTCGTATTCGAAATCTTAGATTTGTATTTGCAGATTATCCGGCTTCGGCTTCGGCTTCGGCTTGCGCCCTCTTATCTTGTTGGTTGTGTGTTGTGTGTGTAGGGGGATAAAGTAGTAGTAGTACACATGTAAGAAATTTAAAATAATGAAGAAAAAAAAGGAGAAGAGAGATACACTTGAAACTTGACGATGATGATCGCGTGTTCTGTGCTCTATGCTCACTGATGGATGAACTCAAACTGAAACTGAAGAATTTTATACTTGTATAGTATGTAGTGTAGTAGAATTTCTCGACATTTTTGTAAAATGTATGTCAATGTAATGGAATGGAATTTGTTCTGTTCTCCTTCCCCCCTATGCTGTATTTTTTTGTTTTTTGCTTCTTTTTAAGTTTAAGTGTACTTTTATTAGCGTCTCAGAGTAAGTGGAGGAGATAGGCGCGCAGGCTGGAAAGTAAAACTTTGAAAATTGATATTGAATTATTGAAAATGGAATTTATTAAGTTGGTAGTAGTGGTAGTTGATTTTTTTGTATGCTCACATAAGTTTTCCGTTTGGTTCGTTTTCATTTTTGTATCTCTCACTTTCGCCTATTGTTTTCTTGTGTTTTGTTTGAAGAGTGTGAAAATGAGTAAATAATTAATACGAAATTGAACTTAATTTATGTTATTGATGGGTGTTTTTCTTTTCTTCTATTTTGTTAAAGGAATTGGCAGCCCTCACGAAAAACTTCAGCGGTGCAGAGTTGGAAGGTTTGGTCCGAGCTGCACAATCCACAGCCATGAATCGGCTCATTAAAGCTTCCTCCAAGGTAATTCCTTGATTTTTTTTGTGTGTGCAAAAGGTGATATATCCACCAATCCATCTAAATAATTTATTGAGTCATGCGCGTGTATAATATGTCTATCTGTGTGTTTTATACTTTCTTTGTCTTTCTTTTAATTCTGTGTAGTTAAAAAAATTATACTCACATTTTTGTAGATAAATGTCCATTACACTTTTTTCTTACGAAAAAAATATCGTTACTTCTTAAACGAATTTTGATCAAAAGGCAATTTTTATAACAATATGACGCAACTATTTTGCATGTGATTTTAACTAATTTATTGTAATTAATCGACTATTTTGTGAGTGATTAATTACTCTTGTAAAAATGATTTTCAGGTGGAAGTTGACTCACAAGCCATGGAGAAATTGAGAATAAATCGTTCAGATTTCTTGAATGCACTTGAGAATGATATTAAACCAGCATTTGGTACAAGTCAAGAGATTCTTCAGATGTGTCTCACACGCGGCATCATCAACTGGGGCTCACCCGTGTCACATGTTTTGGAGGATGGGGCCCTTCTTATTCAGCAGGTAGAGTACAAAAATAATCTAATCAAATTTTGCCTATATTTCGTCTAATTACACTACCTGCATAATATACAGCGTGATACTACTCAAAATTAGGAACAGGTCTAATAATTTACACTACATGTTATCTACCCAATTTTAAAAAATTAGTGTAATCTATCTAAAGAGTTCTTTGGCCTCGCGTATCTTCCAGTCCATACTGCATTTTGGGTATTATCATTGACTTGGGTATATTACTGTGGCGTGTGTGGATGTGAAAGTAAAATTCCTCGACGACACAACTTGCAAAAAATAAACAAGTTAAAAAAAAGTTCACTTAAGTTTTTTCCCATCCTCTACTGTTGACTGTTAGAAAATCGGAAGTGAAGCTATTGAAGGGAAAATAGACAAAAAAAGGAAGTAAAAGTCATGTCATGTGAGTTGTCACTTGTCTGTTTTTTCTCCCATTTTTCGTCTCCTTCTTCTTCGTACTCCTTGCTCTACTTCTGCTACCGGTCCGGGTCCGCGGTCCCATTAGCCCGTACCCGAACCCGGACCGCGCGGGACCGGTTGTAGGACATTTGCTACCCGGACATTTGCTACCCGGACATTTGCTACCCGAACATTTGCTACCCGGACATTTGCTACCCAAACCCGGACATTTGCTACCCAAACCCCAACCTAGGACATTTGCTACCCAAAACCTAGGACATTTGCTACCCATGGCCAAACCTAGGACATTTGCTACCCATGGCTAATGTAGAAATAAATTGCATTGACAATATTTATGAGTGCACAACATGGCATCGTTGAAATATTTTATTAATTCTATTATTGTTAATCATAAAAGATGGTGTAATTGTAAATAAATAGTCGTTCAAAAATAATATTTTAAAATAATATGAATAATATCTTTACAATTAATGGTTCTAAAGTTCTAATTAATATATCCTGCAGTTAAAAACTGATTGCTGTATAAATGTTAGAACCAGACAATAACAAGCCATTGCAGAATTGCAGACACGCTACAATAATAATTACTAAAAGACGAAAAACGGTAAAAAATATAATTATAACATAATCTTAGACCTAATAAAATAAATAAACCTCCATATGAGTCTAAACGTAGGTACGTAACCTAAGAAGTAAATATAATTTTAAAACTAAAAACTGTCATTTTACCAAAAATATGTCAGAAAAACAATTCGTACATCGAAATATATTTTGTACCCATATACAAAAACAAAGAAACTACAATTCGCTGAAAAGAATACCCGAACATATTTATTATAACAAGCTGGTCTACATAACATAACGTAGCTAGGAAAATAATGTCTTTCTTTTCATGACAGCATTGCTAATATGACAGAAAGATGCAAATCTGGGGTTCAGCTTCATACTACTTAATTTGCATGTATTTTAGTTTTAGACACAATACTCAAAGTCAGTCGAACCTAACCGATATGCATTTTATGGTAATATTTACGAAATTCAATGCACCAACGAAAGACAGAAAAGGCAACGATCTTTGCGACTCAGTCACTTTTGTCAATTGCCAGTGTACTGCTGACCGTCTTCAAAATATACTTTGAGTTTAAGCACCTCTAATTTTGATTTATATTTCAAAATGGAGGCCGAGTTACTAGATACTAAAAGAGGTGGCAAGAAAGTAGCCCACGAAGGTTATCTATATTTTTGGCAAAAGCCAATATCGCTTAATCGTAATCGCTGGATATGCGATGGATGCGATGGATTTCTAATTTACGATAACGGAGGAATGGCGAAGTCTCGAATTCTGATATTCGCATCACCAATAAGTTTAGAGTTGCTATCTAAAAGTTCTGTTTGGTTCATGGATGGGAATTAATGGAATAATTAATTAGAACTTTAGAACCATTAATTGTAAAGATATTATTCATATTATTTTAAAATATTATTTTTGAACGACTATTTATTTACAATTACACCATCTTTTATGATTAACAATAATAGAATTAATAAAATATTTCAACGATGCCATGTTGTGCACTCATAAATATTGTCAATGCAATTTATTTCTACATTAGCCATGGGTAGCAAATGTCCTAGGTTTGGCCATGGGTAGCAAATGTCCTAGGTTTTGGGTAGCAAATGTCCTAGGTTGGGGTTTGGGTAGCAAATGTCCGGGTAGCAAATGTCCGGGTAGCAAATGTCCGTTTACCCGCGGGACCAGTTTCCCTTGAAAACAAAAGCGAAAGCAGGAACTACATATATTATAGGAGGGATAAAAAAGTTAAGTAAAGCGAGAGCATTTTATACAGTTGGTATATTCGGTGGAAAGGAACTGTCAACAGTCAAACCCTATGGTGGCCCTATATACCTTCCCTGTCAAAACAAATTGAACCTCTTCCCAAAAGTCATGTCAACTAAATTGAAATCCAATGCTCACGCGAGAGAGATCAATAATCAATACTCAATACCAATACTTTCAATTTCAGTACAAATAACATGGGCAAATACCATATACTATGTAACGTAGTTTTTTTCTGTTTTATTTTACTTTACTTTACTTTACTTTTATTTTCTTTGTCATTTTACATAGTTTTACAGTTTACCATATAAATCTACTCCGCCTTAATAATAGAGTTATCAACGCTGTGGCTGTACAAATAAGAAAAAAGATAGTGTAACACATTGCATGTCTTTTTTTTCTTCTTTTCTTTTTGTTCTACTTGACTTTGACATGAAATGTTGAAATTGGAAAACTTTTTTTTGTGTGTTTTTTTTATTTTTCAAAGAAGAAAATCGAGAAATTGGGTGTAATTTTTAATTTGGAAAGTTTTTTAACCTGTAAGATCAAACAAAGGATTGAAAAAGTATTTTTGAAAATTACAGATTGAGGATTTAAATTTAAATCATAAAGTAAATTGAAATGTACGCACACGTGTGTAGTGTTTGTATAGCTATTTTATGATTTTTGTTTTTCGTGAAAATTCCCATGTAGATATGTAGGTAGGTAGGTAGGAATCTACGTTATTTTTTTAAATAGATTTTTGGATTTCATTTGGTTGTAATGGTAATAGGTGCATTATATTTTTAAAGTTAGAAACGTGCCTAACTATTTGAGTGAGATTGATGCTTAAGTAGTAATAAAAAGTAATTAAAATGAATATGCAAAATGCGTATTTGACAGGCTCATTTGTTACAAAAAAGTGCGTCGACAGGTTTTCTTTGGGGAAATGTTTCACGCTTCGAATATTTTTTAGTTTGCGTTAGCTTAGCAGTCCATATGTCTTGTGAATTGTGAATGAAAAAATATGTGAAGGAAAAGAAAAAGACGAAGAAGAAGAAGAAGTGAAGAGGCAAGTGTGTGGAAAAAGGAATGACTTGTCACTTGAATTGTGTGGAATGATTGGGACTGTAGAATTGTAGAAATGAATGTAGTCGCACTCAAGTTCAAGTCTATAGGGAAGAGATAGTTTCGGGGCTCTTCCATAAAATAAGAGAGATCGAAAATTTATATTTTAACTCACCCCCGAGTCACCATACCATAGCTCACCAATCTAACTGATGAAATTTATAATTTCATCCTTTCTCCGTTCTTGTAAATTGTCTTGAATAGCTAATGTAAAAATCACCCCCTTCCCCCCACTTCCAACCCATAAACTTAACCTGTTGTAAACGTAGATTATTGTTAGCTCCTTTAATATATAGGAAGTGTTGGATTTGGATCTTTTAGTTATGTATGTGTAGCGTTTGTATAACATACTTCCTACAATTCATTCCTATAGCATTCCTATTTTATATATCGTGAGTGAAGAACCAAAATGACCCATATCCATTTTTAGTTTTAAATAAAATGCACTATCTACATAAAAAATTAAAATAACATATGTTCGTGAAAGCATGTAGGTAAATAGAACCTTGTGCATTTTTCAACAAAACAAGTAAATAGAATATTTTGCACTTTTCAAAACGCATTTAGGTATGTAGAACATTTATACCTTTTTAAAAAGATGTAAATAGAACATTTTGACCTTTTCAAAAATATGTAAATAGAACATTTTGACCTTTTTAAAAAAATGTAAATTGAACATTTTGACCTTTTCAAAAATATGTAAATAGAACATTTTGACCTTTTCAAATATATGTAAATAGGTCATTTTACACTTTTTTGAAACATGTAAATAGAACATTTTGACCTTTTTAAAAATACCTAAATAGAACATTTTGCTCATTTTAGAAACTCGTGATTAGAATTGTAAGCATGCATATGTCTTATTTACTGTCTTTTTTTGGCATAGCTTATTTTAATTTTAGCATAAATTGGAAGTGGGTCTTTTTAATTCTTCACTGACGATATCACTCATCAAGCGTTGTAAGAGATATACTCGTAGATAAAAATAATAGAGTTTTTAAGAAATAAAAGAAATCGCTTGTTATTTTTGCTACAAATCCAAATTCCTATCTGACATGACAGTAGTACAGCCACAGCCACGGCAATAAATAATTTCAAATTTTTTAAAACATTTTTACCGTTCTTAAAAGTACATACAGCCATACATATATTTTTTCGTTTTTTAACACTTGCAATTCACTAAATTACTATAATTCTATTTAACAAAATTTAAATATCTGTTTTTACATCTTTTTCAAGCTACAAAATAGGTACATTTTCTCGCTTTTTTGAAAGTTTAAAACCAATAATAGTTACTGGCATTTTTTTTTGAAGCGCCACAATTAAAGCTGTTTAGTTTCATTTCTGTAAAATACATTTCATATTACATTTTTCGATAGAACAGAACATTTTTGTTAATACATTTGACCTTACCTGTCAAAATCTTGTATTTACATTCGTGATCTTAAATTACTTGAATAAATTCAAGTTATAAATTACTATTCTGGATTTTTTCACTAATTCTTGATTTTTGCAACACAAAACCTGCTAATGGCTTGTATGTCTTCTACGATCACTGCTCCTAGAACAATGCAGTGCGTAGAGAGACGCAGTCTGACGAGACTGACAGTGACACTCACTTCCCTCCCTCTCACTTCCACAGCTAATAGTAATATAAGTGGGTGTGTGGGCATTAATGGGAACTGTACATCCTATCCTACAAAAAAACTCCTCGTATTTCCTATATTTCCGATTTTAAGGGTCCTTATATATAGCCGAGTCTTTGTCCTGTCGGTGTCCATGTGTTGGCCTTACATTTAGCTTTTAGCTATCTACAGCTTTACTTTCACTTTCATCATTTTCTTCAAGTTTTTTTTGGGTGTATGTGTGTGTGAGAGAGAGCGATGGTGTGTGTGTCCGTATTGTCTACATTCATTGGATGGCGGCTATAGAGATGACGGCCTGAATCTGATCTGAGTTATATATAGTCCTGGCGGAGACATATTTCTTTACTCTGACGGCCTGTAGATCTAGGAACTAGGAGAGCAGCTATAGTGACTTGTTTCACGGTGGAAAGAAGCTTTCTATCTTGTAAAAGTCTGCGGAGTCTGGAGAAAGTCTTAAGCGAGAGACAGAGAGAAAGAGAGGGAAGGCCTATGGTACTCGAGAAATCTATTAAATGAACACCCTTAGAAATTCCGACATGGGAGACATTTCGAATTTCTAGAGTATAAAATAGATTCATACAAGCCGTCGTCTTTTTTCCCTTTTATCAGTCCCACTTTTATCAGATCTTATAAAACAAAGTCTACGCTGTAGTATTAGCAAGGGCGGATCCGGATTCAAGAAGGAAGGTCCTATATAGGCATAGGCCCTGTCATATAACACATGCCATACATTATGAGAGAACTTATAGGGGCATTTTATTCAATATGGCCACCAAGTGGGTGGCCAGGGCCGGATAATGCGGCCAGCGCAGGTAGCCCCCGCTGCTTGAATTTTCTCAAAACATGTACATGTAACATTTTGCACTTTTTAAAAATATGTAAAAAGAATTTTGGACTTTTCAAAAATATGTAAAAATAATTATTTGCACTTTTCAAAAACATGTAAATGAAACATTTTGCAGCTTTCAAAAATCCGTAAATAAAATATTTTGCACTTGTCTAAAACACGTAAAAGGAACATTTTGCAAAATTTTAAAAAATGTGTAAAACGAATATTTTTACTTTTCAAAAACATGCCATAAAAACTTTTTTACTTTTCAAAAACATGGAAATAAAACATTTAACACTTTCCAAGAAAGATGTAAATAGAAAATTTTGCACTTTTCTGAATCAAGTAAAAAAAACATTTTGCACTTTTCTAAAAACATGTAAATACAAAATTTTGCTTTACCAAAGAAAACCATCAATAAAATCAAAACGGCGGTTTTTGTACGGAAACAAATTGCTGCCTAATAGCAATTCCATCGTCCGGCCCTGGGCTTAGCCCCTGTTTTTCTTAGATCCGCCACTATAATGAGTTTATACCGAAATTTCTATCTGTATTTCTCCGTCTGACTATAATAAGTTACAACCAATCCAAGCGTCAAGCCCTACACAGATACTTCCCTTATTTTATTCACTATATTATGTAAACGGTAATGTACATATCTGTATGCAGTGCGTGCCGCATGCAGAAGTCAAAATAAGTATAGGCATTTGCAGTGTATAGAAATGTAATTTATACTTTGGTATACACAATGTAGCAGCACCTTCTTGTTGTAGTGGGAACAAGGGGAAAAGTTAATATGAGGCAAATCTCTTGACTTTGATCCCATCTCCCATGCCTCATCGTCAGTTTTCCAATGTCCAAAACCCAACGCAACAACAGGAAGAAAGTTCAGACAGACAGTGCCCGAAGCCAAGAAGGAATCCACAACTGACTTTAACCGTTTGAACATGATTGCATTCATTTCATTTTAGTTTTAAAAGCCAGTAGTAGTATAAAGATGCATTATGTTTAAAGGTCTTTTTGGGCATGAATTCTGGCCCTCTGGCCGAGCCTAGAAATTCATTATGTAATGATGTAGGTAGATTAGGTATCATCAATGTCTATCATGGTCTGTCATGGTTTCCCCCTAATTATTACTAAAATTCAAACTACGCTGATATTGGTAAAATAAGCACAAATATGTGATTTATGAAAGTTACCTTTATACACCTGTATAATAAGAAAAGAAAATTTCCTAATTGTGTACCTGCTATCTTTGTGGGGTTTTTAAAAAAAGGGTATTTTTAAAGACACTATATATGGGCCAGTGCTATTTACATGGCTGGATAATGCGACCAGCGCAGGCAGTCCCACGCTGCTTGAATTTTCTCAAAACATGTAAATGGAACATTTCACAGTTTTCAAAAATATCTAAAAAATAATATTTTGACTTTTCAAAAACATGCAAATTAAATTTTTTTTGTACATTTTAAAAACATAGAAATAAAACATTTTCCAATTTTCTCAAAACATGTAAATACAACATTTTGCACGTTTGTGAATCAAGCTAATAAAACATTTTTCAATTTTATAAAACATGTAAATACAACATTTTGCTTTACCAAAGAAAACCATCAATAAAATCAAACTGGTGGGTTTTGTATGAAAACAAATTCCTCCCTAAAAACAATTCCTTCGTCCGGCCATGGCTATTTAAAACCCATATAAAATATATGCATACTAAATTAGACGGGTTTGCATCTTCAAGTCGGGTCACTGGCCCACAGTTTCTATAGGCAAACGATTAACATTGTATAATACGGTTTAACATAAATCTAATAATTGCTACAATGCAATGTACATGAGTACATGCTACTGTTATATATAGGTAAAATTGTTAATAATGTTTATTTATTTAGCTTGATACATTTTCCATATACATAGCTATAGGAGCAATTTCGCTCACTTAATTTGTTTCTTTTATAAAATTATGTAATTTTCTTTTTTTTTTCTTTGTTTTGCACAGGCTCGTAGTCCGGAAAGTTCAGGACTCGTGAGTGTTCTCTTGGAAGGCTCACCCAATGCGGGTAAAACAGCACTCGCAGCTCAGCTTGCAAAAAGTTCGGACTTCCCCTTCATTAAAGTTTGCAGTCCAGAAGACATGGTTGGCTTCTCCGAGTCTGCTAAATGCCTTCAAATACGAAAGGTCAAACAGACTCATATATAATATATAAATTTCAATTAATTCAGAAAAGCTAAAAGCACAACAAAGGGAAAAGTAAAACCGCCTTATGGCCTTTTCGAAGAAGCTTTCCATTAGAAATTATATACATATTATGCACCGATGTAGAACCGAGGCCGTCTGGAACGCTGGGTGTTTTCTTTTTAACTTTTTTGAACATAATATATATTTTACGGAACAAATGAAGAGAAAAAAAAATAATTCCGGGGCGTGTCTTTTGTTTTTGTACGTGGAAGGGATATCAGTAGTTTGGAAAGTCAAAAGTGAAAAGGGTAGAAGGATTTTTTTGTTTGATATATTTAATTTAATTGTTGGTTCATTTCTCTGTATGGCCTTTCCGCAGGTGTTTGACGATGCGTACAAATCTTCACTGAGTTGCATTTTGGTGGATAACATCGAGCGACTGTTGGACTATGGTCCCATTGGGCCACGCTACTCCAATCTGACACTCCAGGCCCTCCTCGTTCTCCTCAAGAAGCAGCCGCCGAAGGGCCGTAAACTTCTCATCATATGCACCAGTTCCAGAAAGTAAGTGACTATATCTATATCCATTGTTGATCTAGATCTAGACAGAGTCCTACGTTATTGCTGGTAGGCTATTTGCGTACGTATGAAGACTACCAGGACGTGTATGTCGTACCCCGTGGCATTGTTGTGCTTGTTATGGCATGGACCTCACGTAATTTCCATTTCACCATTTCTTTTCTTGTTCGTCTACTTCTACTTCTACTACTTAGCTCTTCTCTCTACGAGGTCTTATGGTTCTCCCCAAACCCAAATAGATTAACGTGCATTATGCAGTTCATGTAGGAAAGTACATTATTATTTAGAAACTCCCTCGCATCCCATTTCCAGGGATACTTTGGGAGTTGAGAGTAGTCTCACAGTTTGCGAGAACAAAAATGATTTGGCGCTCTTACTCTGTACGTGAATGTGAAGATACCGGTACCGCTACGTTACCGGTCGGTCTCGGTGGTAGTCATGGTCAATTTTCAAAGGATCCAAAAAGCAATATATACCGACTGAAGTGGGCATAGAACAGGGTAAGGCATGTAGTATTGTAGTAATTTTCATCCTTTCAGTCGGCAATCGGCGTGTAATTACCTAGGTAGGTGACTGTGCTTGCTGTGTTATTTGCTTGAAGATATCTTAATTGAAGGACTCCTGGGATAGGATATGTTTAATAGGTTTCACTGATTTAGGTACATATTCTTTAATTTTAAATGTGCGGATTGGTCTAGCTACATTTTATTATATTCAAAAATGTCTTGAAAATGCAGAGCAAAGATTTAAAGGTTCTAATTGTACTAATTTTGATAGCGTAAAATGTTCTAATTAGGTACATTAATTTCAACAGTGAAGAATGTTCTAATTACACTAATTTCGGCAGTGCAGAATTTTCTAATTACACTAATTTCGGCAGCGCAAAATGTTCTAAATACACTAATTTCAAAAATGCAAAATGTTGTAATTGCCCTAATTTCGACAATGCAAAGTGTTCTAATTGCACTAATTTCGAATATGCAAAATGTTGTAATGGCCCTAATTTTGACAATGCAAAGTGTTCTAATTACACTAATTTCGGCAGTGCAAAATGTTCTTATTACACTAATTTCGGCAGTGCAAAATGTTCTAAATGCATTAATTTCGACAGTTCAAAATGTTCTAATTGCATTAATTTCGACAGCGAAAAATGTTCTAATTACATTTATTTCGACAGTGCAAAATGTTCTAACTACACTAATTTCGACAATACAAAATGTTCTAATTACACTACCAGTAGTTTTGAAAGTACACAATATTCTAGTTAACTTATTAAGGCGCAAAATGTTCTAATTTTACACTAATTTTTATAGGGAAAAATGTTGGCATTTGTATTTGCCAATGTCCGACATTGCTGCTTCAACCCCGATGTAGGAATAAAATTGCGTTCATGTAGCTTGTTAGTGGTGTAGACCTTTATCATGCATATTGTACTCTGAACGAGGGATTTTTCGCTAAAGGTCAAAGTGAATACATAAAAGGCATTTGTATCAAATGGCAATATCAGTATACAGCGCGTCGTCCGGCGTCAGTCCGTAGGTACATCAAGCACGATCATGGTGTGCCGGATTTTAGATTCGGTCCCTTTGCCCTTTGTGTAGGGGATTTTCCTCCGAAGCCTTTGGTGCTGGATCTAAAGATATAGTAGCTACCTACATTCTTTACAAAGCCGACAGTAGAAAAACAAATCTTTGCTTGACTTTACTTTTTCATTGATCTATTCCTATTAAAACAATAATAAATTCCCTTCATTTTAAATGCGATTGAATAGATACTTTCTCGATGCTTACTTTATTTCAGTTTAAACTCCCATTATATTTCTTTGTATTTTATGAAACACAGATGAAACGTTAGTAAATTGAAAAACCAAGTAAACAAACAAAGTTGCTGATTTAAACTAAATAGTATATTTGGTATGTTATATTTAAGCCATTTAATATGTGGCTTAGCTTTGTATACATGAGTATAATTTGATACAAAATAATGTTTGTTTTTTCCTTTAACTTTTTACCAAGGCCATACTTTGATGTGGTGGGTACATTATACTAGAAGAGAAGAGAGGCTTATTATTAAGTTTGTTGGTCTTCGTGTTGTTTCCTTTAAGACTTTAAGACGGGAGCCCAACTAATCCGATCTTATTACGTGTGTAAAGCCATTTCCAACTAAACAAATAGCGTCCTCATTGGTCAGACTCTGACTTTGACTTAAGGGCCGCTCCTTGGATAAATAAAAGATAAATAAGATAAGATATAGATAAGATAGAAGATAAATAAAATGAGACAGAGTGTACAAAGACAAGAACGATTGGATTTCACGGATATTATATATGTATTTGCATGGTAACAGAATAAACGAGATGGAAACTTATTTTCCCTTTCTTCATCGTTAGCCGTTGCCGTTGCTAATGTTCCAGTATTTCCACTCTCCACTCTCCTACACTACTTTCGCGGTACAAGACTGCGTAGACTGTAGACTTGAAAATAATGTTATGTCATTAACGTTGAAGCTGAGAGGGTAGCAGATGTACATCGTGCAAGGATAGAAGCCTACGTACTGTGTATTAAAGTAGATAGGTAGTAATTATTATGCTGAACTTGTTATAGTGTTTTTGGACAAGGGAAGATAAGTTGTAATTTTGTAATGTTGTTAGAAATTCCTTTAGTCTTACGTAGTACTACGTTGGTATCTACCTACTTTCTACTTGAGGCCTCTCATAAAATACGTTGCGGAAACTTCATTGAATTTCAGAAGCTGTTTAATTACAGCAACTTGGCAGTATTCTAAATTTTCGACCGTTTCAGAAACAACCAGGTAATATCATCTGTGAAGAAACAAAATGACCCATATCCATTTTTAAATAAATACGAAATAATGTACATAGGTATACTATCTACAAACAATTTATGAAAATCGTGCAATCCTATAAAGGCATATAAATACAGCATATTGACATTTTCAAAAACGAGTAGTTAGAACATTTGACACTTTTCAAAAACGTGTAATTAGAATATTTGACACTTTTCAAAAACGTATAATTTTAGAACATTTAGCAGTTTAAAAAAAGGGGTAGTTAGAACATTTGACAATTTTCAAAAACGTGTAGGTAATTAGAACATTTGACACTTTTTCAAAAACGGGTAGTTAGAACATTTAACACTTTTCAAAACGTGTAATTAGAGCATTTTGCACTTTTCAAAAAAGGGGTGGTTAGAACATTTTGCACTTTTCAAAAACATGTAAATACAACATATTGTGCACTTTAAAAGAAAATCATAATAATTAACATTTTTTGCATCCATTTATTTCAGTGGTTTAGAAACAAGTATTTTACAATTTTTACACTTTTTCAAAACGCTTGAATAATACTTGTTGCACCTCGTCCCTCCCACTTTCCATAAAATCCCTAAGTTGGCCCCTTTTCGAAGTCGAGAACTGTCCTTCAGTTTTGTAAATGTAATTTATGACGATCCCTTCTATGTTCTATGCCATTGACTATTCAAAGTAGGTATGTAGGTGCCTAACCTAGAAAACCTACTGTCTATATGTATGTGAAGTCCTCATCACCCTGCACCACCGTCACCGTCACCGTCAACGTCAACAGTGCAGTGGCCGTGTGTGTTGTTGGTTGTGTGTGTGCAGTGGTCGTCCTGGGAATCGGGACCAATAATCAAAAAATTGGGAGGACACTGACAGCACTGCAGTCAGTCCGTACCTAAGCCTAAAACTAAAACCTTAGTATCTACGTACGTAGTACGTGCTAACGCATTTCCCATTGATCTGCTGGGCCTCTGTCTTTTTGCGGCGGCCTTGCTCCATCCATAGGAAAATGGGAATGGAAATATGAATACAGGGACACAGGATGAAAGTTTTTGAAATTTGAGGAAACTTTACAGAGGCGCACACTTACTTAAGTGATACGAGACTATAAAGTGTACATGACCGGATTCATATTCTAAACAGATCTCAACATCCCTCAACAAATTCCAACTCACCAACATCTTCTCTCTGTGTAAATTCCATCCATCTTCAATGTTGAGAGTCTTCTCCAGTTCCAGTTACTCTCCAGTATTCGAGTATCCACCACCACCACTATTCCACGCTTACTCACTTTTCAGTCAGCCTTCCCACCACCATCTAAAAGCCTATATAAAATGCACATCGTCTGTGAAGAACCAAAATGACCCATATCCAGTTTTAGCTTAAAACAGTATCAGTTATCTACAAAAATATTCAAATATGTCTTGAGAGAATTTAAATAGAACATTTTGCACTTTTCTAAACTGTGTTAATACAAGTTTTTAGATTTTTCAAAAACATGGAATTAGAGCATTTTGTACCTTTTCAAAAACTCGTAAATAGAACATTTTGCTCTTTTCTAAATCAAGTAAAAAGAACATTTTGCACTTTTCAAAAATATGTTAGTACAACATTTTACACTTTTCAGAAACATGGAATTAGAACATTTTGCACCTTTTCAAAAACATGTAAATCCAATATTTTGCACCTTTTCAAAAACATGTAAATCCAATATTTTACACCTCTCAAAAACTTGTATATAGAACATTATTACACTTTTCAAAAACATGTATATAGAACATTTCACACTTTTCAGAAACATGGAATTAGAACATTTTGCACCTTTTCAAAAACATGTAATTAACATTTTACGCATGTTTCTCATTTTGTTTTTATGACATAGCTTATTTTGATTCTACCTTAAATTGGATATGGGTCATTTTGGTTCTTCACAGACGGTATACTATGTATATCGCCCCAAGTATCTATAGAACTATATACGCTATAGCTATAGGCTATAGCTGCTGTAGAATTGAGATTTGGAATTCAGGGGATAAGTTAAAAGATGAGATGTGGGAGACTCAGACGGTTACATTTAAGATTAGAATTGACTCGACGTCCTTAGTTTTTAGCCTCCGCTCTTCTTTTTTTTTCAGTGGTTCCTCCGGTTCCTGTAATAATGCATATAGCTACGTAGGGATGCCTATACCGGCCTAGGTATATTATGTATAATTATATAGGTATAGGTATAGGGAAAAGTATTATAGTTTACTCAGGGAAGGACTTTCCCTCCCATGAATTTTAAGCAGCTAGAAATTTCTCTAATAAAATCATCTTCCTCTTTCTTTTTTTTGGGGGGCTTTGAATTTTGGGAATTTTCAAGGAGTAGAAGTCTATGGGTCTACTAGGCTGAGGATGAGGGGAAGAATTCAGATTTTGATTTAGATTCCGTTCCCAATATCCTCTGTTGTCTGTCGGTAGTCGGTAGGTGTTATTTTGAGTGGTGAAGGATTCTAAGGCAAAAGCAGCTAGAAGGTTGTTGCAGGGACATTTTTGTTAGGTATATTGATCTTCATTATGATATTGTGTTTGTCGTTCCTTTTCGTTACACGGTTACACCGCAGCCTTTTTTTTGGAAGCGACAAAATGTTCAAAGTACCTAGGCAGTCACGTTTTTGAAAAGAATACAAAAAGAATTATGTAGATGGTATTGCGAAAAAACTAAAACAGGTTCAAAATGGTGTGTTATTCTGTTTGGTCACGTGGTCGTGTGGTTTTAATCTTCTTTCGTTAATATTTGCAGATATAATGGTTTGAATTTGAATACTGTAAATAAACATAGTTAAAACATTTTGTAATGTGCTGCCGTTACCAACGGCGGTGCTATACAGGGCTGGACGAAGGAATTATTGCTTTTAGGCAGCAATTTGTTTCCAAACAAAAACCACCATTTTGATTTTATTGATGGTTTTCTTTGGTAAAGCAAAATGTTGTATTTAAATTTTTTAGAAAAGTTAAAAATGTTCTTTTTACTTGATTCAGAAAAGTGCAAAATGTTCCATTTACATGTTTTTTAAAAGTGTAAATTGTTTTATTTTCATGTTTTTGAAATGTGCAAAAATTTTTAATTGCATGTTTCTAAAAAGTCAATATATATATTTACATATTTTTGAAAAATTCAAAATGTTCTATTTACATAGTTTTTGAAAATTCAGTCAGCGGGGGCTGCCAGCGCTCGCCGCATTATCCGGCCCTGAGTTTCTATACATTTTAATCATCATCTGGTTCAGGTTATTATAGTTGGCACTTGGGGATACGTTCGCTGTCATTGTCGTTGTCGTTCATGTCTGAGGATTGAAATGCAGATGACGCTTTCCCAGTCAGCTCCGATATTCTTTTCAAATAAATCAAGATTTAAAAGAAAAAAAAGTTATAGGATCGCGATAGATTACATATATGTAGAGCGTAGATAGTTTATTATGCTTCAGTTTCATAGTAGCAGACTTCAATTCATGCAAATTTTATTTCGTGGTGTGATCTGTAGCAGGTGATCTAACGATGGTGGCTCTAAAACTAAAAGAATACAATAGATTTTTCAACCTTTTTTGCTATACTTTGCTGGAGTCTTAGAATTCAAGAATTCTCAAAGCGGGATTTATAAAAATGTTGAATAAGTTTAAAAAAAATATTTAGATTTACATTTTTTTTAATTTGTTTTTTTTTGTGAAAAATAATTCAAAGTAATTCAATAAAAACGTATATATTTCTGACATTTACATTGCCCATTTTAAGCGCCAGATTTTCTTAAAATGCGCATTTAAAAAAAATTCATTGAATCCGAATTACCTGTAAGTACTTAAAATCCTTGAATACTAAACCAGGTGTTCTTTATTTTAGCGCGACGAATATTTACTGCAGTCAACAGCTCTCTTGAAAGCAATTTACACTAAAAATTCATGATAGCTCCCGCGTGCCCTCCTCTTAATTGTCACCAGTCACCAGCGCCTACTACATTTTGCATTAGTATTGTGAGTAGAGTAGAGATTTGATAATTTATTGACTATGTGGTGGTGGATGGTACGTGAAATTTAGACGAAGAAGAAAAAAAGCGTGAGAGTTTAATTCAGTCACAGCTTAAAATGAATGATTAACTCAGGACTCAGGATGTAAAAGTTTAGACTAAGAAATTAGCAGGGTACTGATGAGGAACAGCAGTGATTGGTGATAAACTTTGATTGGATGCGATGGCGGAAAAGAAATTCGTGTGTGTGTAAAGACAGCGACAAACCAAAAACAGAAAACCTGTAGAAGTGTAGACTGTAGAAAGTAGAAATGGAATCAAATAAATTCAGATGGTAATTTTTCGTCAGCTTGCAGCAATCCGACCGACTACCCGATCGAGTGCCCGGTCCGTTACCGGTATCGTTATCGGTACCGGTACCGGTACCGGCAACCGGGCTGGTCTCATAGTACCGGCGACCGAGATGGTTTGCAAGGGTTTACGACGTATATTATACAGGGAAAAGTTGAATGAAATATATACCTACCGGGACAGGGAGGACGAATAAAAGTCCGTGGGGATTGCGGATCGTCTTGTCATTGCCGCAACTTCATTTGTCGAATTTTCCTTCAGTCACGTTTTTTTCGTTTCTTCTTCGATTTCAATGCTGCGTATATAACTTTCTTGACGGGGGATTTTGATGTTTTTTTTTATTCTTGATTGTCCTCAACGTTTACGTTCACGCTCTCATCGTTCATTGATCGTTGTCATTGTCGTTCCCGTTCGTAGACGCTCTCCTCTCACTGATTCTGATTACTATACGTTGAGGGAATGGAAACGAACTCTCCTCGTTTTTTTTCTGTGGAAAAGTTTTCCGGATCCGGTTACCGGTTACATGCTCAAAGTCAACGTTACATTGCTCACGCAGTCCCAGTCTCCCAGTCCCAGTCCCAGTGAGCATTGTGTGTGTGTCAATACCCAATACCAATTTCTTTCTTTCTTTTTGTCCTCACAACTTTTTTGAAGACACATGTTGGCTGTTTGGCTAAAGCTGACGTGGCGTGGGGGGCGCTTGACTGAGTTTAACCTAACCTAACCATCTAAAAAGCTGAGAGCCGATAGCTATTTAGTTCTATAGATTGTACAGCAAAGGAGAAATAACGGTTACTGTAACTTTTATGGTTTACTGATACGATACGCTCTCAAATTAAAGGGAATTACATAATTGGGTAGTTACCTATAGTTGCTACATTAATATATGTACATACTGAGTACTAAGCGGGTAGTATCCCCTGTTATAGTAAAGACAGTCTTTGAATTTACAATTTTTAGAAGAAAAAAAAGTTTAAGTGATAGATGACACGTAGTAGCTTTCAAAAAATGTTGGTCATAATGTATAATAACTAAAAATATTGTCTGTGAAAAACCAAAATGACCCATATCCATTTCTAGCTAAAAACAATATTCGCTATCTACGCAAATAAGGAAATACATTTTCAAATGCATGCAAATAAAACGTTTTCCACTTTTCAAAAACATGCGAATAAAACATTTTGGACTTTTCCGAAACATGCAAATAAAACATTTTACACTTTTCAAATACATAATGCAAATAAAACATTTTGCACTTTGGAAATTCATACAAATCGAACATTTTACACTTGTTCCTCATTTTATGTTTTTATGACTTAGCTCATTTTGATTCTAGCTTAAATTGGATATGGGTTATTTTGGTTCTTCACAGGCGATATCATGTTTTTCATGTACCAAAATGCCAACGTAGCATGACAGTGTATTGCACTACCAAAAATAATTTAAATTCAGCTTTCATTCAGGTTTTGTTGAAGCTTTTAAAAAAAATTAAATATAGTATATTGCACTATTAAAAATATCTAGATCTCATATTTAACTAGTTCAAAAAAAACACGATAAAAACGTGTTTTTGTACATTCTCAAAAACATTCAAAAATATTACTGTCTATTTTTTGGATTTTTCAAAGGTTGAAAACTGATTTAATTTGAACATTAAAACACACGTAAATTTTGAATTTTCTACTTTTAAAAGCAGCTGCTTTTCAAAATCACTATTTCGATTATTTCAGTGCTTACTACGTGTGCCTTATACTACAGCATTATTCACCAAAATATAACGTCTGACTTTTTCCCTCCGTTTTCATTAACGCTATATACCTTGTGTAATGTGCAACGTATCCCTGTCCTATTGTCGCCTTAAATGCACTCCAGATGACTTTTTTATTTTAGTTCCATTCCCATATACATAAGGCAAGATCAGTTTTTTATTCCCATGCAATAAGATATGTGGGTGTGGAAGGATTTAGAATAAGTTTGTGTGGAGTAGTAGAAATAAAAATACTGATAGTGGTTGAGCAAGACATATCAGTACATACGTACTTTAACCGATACGATATGGTATGGTATATGGGGAAGATGGAAGATAGATTGAGCTCAGAATTGGAATTAGGGATGGGTTTAATTGTGAGGTAAAGTACTTTTTCACTATGGCAAAAGTTTTGAGAAGGAAAGTTGTATGTGTGTGTGAAAAGGTTTATTTTAAAAAAATGTTTGAACATAGATTTCGCAAATTGACGACTAGAGAAGACGGGAAAGAAAGCGAGGAATTATAGACTTTTTTTCAGAGTGTTGTATAATTATAGGCATAGCATACTGCCTATACTGCCTACATGTGCACTACTCTACTTGTGTGTATAGTTCATATGTGTAGATAATTGTATGTTGACAGAATTGTTATATGTACGTACCGTACAACATCGGATAGAACCCTACTTACAGGGATTTTTTTAGCGTTAATTTTAGGCTTTTAAACTTTTATTTTAGAGAATTAGAAACACAACTTCTAAACAAAGTTTTGCTCCTATCATATTATGTTAGGCTTTTTATATCGTCTGTGAAGAACCAAAATGACCCATTCTCATTTTTAACTAAAGATAAAATTCACAATTTAAAAAAATATTAAAATATCATAATTTTGAAAGCGTGTAAATAGAACAATTTGCACTTCTCAAAGACATGCAATTAGAACATTTTACACACTTTTTAAAACATGCAATTAGAATATTTTGCACCTTTCAAAAACATGTTAATATAACATTTTAACTTACTTTTCAAAACATGTAAATAGAACATTTTAACACTTTTCAAAAATATGTAAATAGAATATTTTACGCTTTTCAAAAACATGTAAATAGAACATTTTAACACTTTTCAAAAATATGAAGGTAAATAGAATATTTTACGCCTTTCAAAAACATGTAAATAGAACATTTTGACACTTTTCAAAAATATGTAGGTAAATAGAATATTTTACGCTTTTCAAAACGTGTAAATAGAAAATTTTAACACTTTTCAAAAATATGTAAATAGAACATTTTGCACACTTCAATAACATGCAAATAGAACATTTTACACACTTTTCAAAACATGTAAATCGAATATTTTACGCTTTTCAAAAATATATTAATTGAACTTTTTGCACACTTCAATAACATGTAAATAGAACATTTTGCACGTTTAAAAACACTCGTACGAAACTTATAATTTTACGCACTACATTCTATTTGATTTGATTAAGTGCATTTATTTCTACATAGCTCCTTTTACTTCTAGCTTAAATTGGATATGGGTCACTTTGTTTCTTCTCTTCTCTCACGATATGATGTATTTGTAAGGAGGAAGGAAGCTAATTAGGCTTTCAGTTAATTTACAAACCCGGACCTATTAACCGGCCGGAAACTTGTAGCATGCATAACCTAATTTACCCATAGGTTTTACTTAATTTTGATTTTGAGTGCTCGCTATAGGAGAGATCCGGTCTCTATTCGAAGATATACGGTAGACGGCATGGTGAGATGTAGGTGGTAGTTATAGTATAACTATATACGTATCTACCATGAGTAATTGGAGATGTTAAACGCGTGATTGGAGAGCGGCTTCGACTGCGGCACGCTCCCATCTCCCCTGTATGTATGGATGACATGATGAAGGGAGGGCAGAGGAGCGAACGGTTTTCTTTCTTTTCTCTTTTATCAACAGTTTATAGTTTAGTCCTCCGTTTTCTCATTTTCCTTTTCGTTTAAGCTGGGAAAAAAGTTCGCTTACAATTACTATATATGATATCACAATGGAAACTGGAGACCTTTTTCAGATTTCGGGGCTCGTATTTTGTATGCCTTTTCAGTTCAGACACATCAGACACATCATTACAATCCTTATGGCTGGCTGGGCTGGTTTTCTTTTTGATTTCCGTTTCCGCTCTATTTTTTAAAAATCGAATTTGCAGTAATTTTGAGAATGTGATCCGCAGTCCGTTGTCGGTTATGTTTCCTATGTATTTGTAATCTAATCATTATAAATTCTGCATATTCCACGCATTCATTAATTATTCTTTGCAATACAGTAATACAAACCATGCTAGTTTTGAAGATTTGATTTAGGTTTTGCCAAATTCAAGTTTTGAATCAAGTCAAAATGTATTAAAAATTATGCCTATAATGAATACAAAGACATACAACGAAAAAACTTGAGTTTTAGTATATTTGAAAATTTAATTATTTCATTAGTAATTTGACTTACTAAATTAAAATTACAGAAAATTGCGAGTGCTGGGTTAAAAGTGTTTGAAATAAAAATACAGAAATGTGACTACTAATTTGATTTCGTTAACTTTTCCAAGTTCTATCTAAATATAGGTGCCTATTTCTAGTCCTAGCCCTAACAAGCTATACCTGTTTAGGTGATTGCGTTTGAATTTAAAATTTTTTCACATATAGCTCAAAGTTAGGATTCTATTCTGGCGTAGGTACTTTCTAATTTGATTAGCCGGATGTGCCCATGCTTATAGGGTTAATTCTGTTATAATATTAAACACAGTACGACGCATGCTTTCACAATTACTTTAGCCCTAGTGGACGGACATGGATCTGTTGTAAGGAAAGGGAAAAGTACCACCTAATTATTCAATTATTTGATTCTTGATTTTTATTGGAATTAAAATTCAGAATTATTTTGTATGAACACGATAGACTGTTTTCATTAGTTATGGTTATGGTTGTCACCATCACTATCTAAAGTTGCAATTTTGGGGAGATATATTTCTGCGGGGAAAACAGTGCAAAACTATGTATATGGTCACTGATATGGCACGCAAGTTTGATTTATTCTTTGTGCCTTTATTACTGTATATTTGCATTTTAATAGCTTGCAAAAATTTATAGATGTGAAGATTGTAAAATGTCCTATCTGCGGTCTTCGTTTTTCCAAACTGAAGCTTTTAGTTTTATTTTTATTATGGGCAAAAAATTGTTTTTACTGTTAGTGTTTAAGTGTTATAAAATCATAAAATAGCGTGTTGATGTGCAACATATTTGCAGCATGCAAGGAACTACTATCTGTGCCTATATATATGTATGCATTGACAAATATCAAATTAAAGTGGAATTTTACAGCAATTTTAAAATTATAGGCAAAAGGAAAGACGTGTACCGGCTTGTCAGTCCATATATCTAAATCAAAACGCGACATTTGATTTTCTTGAAGATGTAGATAGCATCTTTTTGCATTGAAGGTTCATGGACCAATCTTTATTTGTGAAGTGCTTTCAAATGAAGCCTAAGCCAGCCAATAGAGAGACACCGCATGTTGCCTGGAATTTATTTATACAGTAAGAGTACGAGCCATCATTGCATTGGAACATTGCGCGGGGCTTAGGAAGGAAATGGTCGAGGATTTAAAAAATGGAGTGAAATAGGAAGTTGAATAAGTTATATTTTTCTTGAGCGATTCTACGCGGATTTGGTCTGGGATTGTGGAGAGGTACATGGGCAGAGCGGTCCATATGCTAGGAGGCTGCTGCTGGTCGTAGTCAGGTCTGTACTTCTGTAGTAGATGGAACTAGAACACTGGTCGAGATAAATTTATGTGAAAACTTTTACTTTTGGGATGGAGAGAGTGGCTGGAGGAGTGGAGATGGGAAATGGGAGGGAAAAAACAGCAACTGTTAAACTTGTCTTCTTTTTCACAAAGTTTTCTTTTCGCTCTGGTCCTGGTCTTTCGGTTCGCTACTGTGTAGCGTAGCTCAGTGATCGTGAATCTCCTAGCCACTCTTTCCCAGGCCGATTTCGGATCTCTCGGTCTTGTCTACGGGTCTTATCTTGTCTTTTATTTTATTTCAGTGTAGTCCTCATAGTACTCGTGAGCCGTCTCGATCTTTATTTTCTGCATACGCACTTCCACTTTTTGAGAGTCTAAGTAAATTCCAAGTTTATCCCTATTACGACTTGGGCAGAGGCGGCTGAGAAAAAAAACTTAAAGTTAATGGCATGGGCGGTCTCGCCCCTTTATAAACATATATGACCTGCCTCATGTTTTAACATTTTTTGTTGGTTTTGTTTTTAGTGACAATTCTGTAAAGCTAAAAAAGCTTTCGATTACATTTATTTTATGGCTTTTAAATTCTTTTAGTTTTTGTAGACGTGTATGCTACATTTAATTAGTATGTAAATTGGTAATTTGAAAAATTTTCAGTTGAAAAAACGTTTGTTGAGGAGAATTCGCAGTTTTTAGAACGTGTAGTTTTAGGAGAATTTAAAAGAGTTTAAAAAATGCGTGAGCCTCTTGCACTTTTCAAAAACTTAATCAGAAGAATTTTCAGCTTAAGAAAGTGTACAGTTGTAAAATAGTGTATTTAGGAGTATTTGCTGTTTAAAAACCTGTAGTTAGAGTAACTTGCACTTTTCAAAAACCCAATCAGAAGAATTTGCATCTGTAAAGCATATGTAATTAGAAACATTTGCAGCTGTAAACAATATAATTAGTGGAATTTGCGGTTCAAAACGTTTAGTTAGAGTAACTTGCACTTTTCAGAAAGTGAGAAACACAATCAGAAGAATTTTCAGTTTAAAAAAGTGTAATTAGGAAAGTTTGCTGTTTAAAAAAAGTGTAATTAGGAAAGTTTGCAGTTTAAAAAAAGTGCAATTAGGAGAATTTGCAGTTTCAAAAAAAAATTAATTAGAAAAATTTCCAGTTTTAAAAACGTGTAGTTCGAGTAACTTCAACTTGTCAAAAACACAATCAGAAAAATTTTCAGTTCAAAAAAGTGTGTAATTAGGGAAAATTTTGAAATTTAAAGAAAAATTGTAATTAGGAGAATTTGCAGTTGTATAAACGTTTATAGCTAGAATAACTTCCACTTTTCAAGCTAAAATAATTTCGAAGGAATCTTCAGCTTAACAAATATTTGAACATTTTAAACGTTTTAGTTAGCATATTTATCTTGCCCTCTTCGTAAGGGAGCGTTCACAAATGATGTCATCACATTGCATTGGGCCAATTTTCTGACCTACCTACCCTTCGTCATCCATGTTAAGCATAGGACAAATCGTCACTTTTGAGACCCACCTACCTACCCAAGCGATGATATCATTTGTGAACGCTCCCTAACCGCAATTAAAATTATTTGCAGCCTAACAAATAATTGTATGTAAGGTACTAAAAGTAGGAGCATAGAAATATATTAGAATATAAAATGAAGTTAAAAAATTACAAAATCATTATAAAATTTTTTAAGCCAAAAATCACAAAAGTGACCGCATTTCCAACAATGAAATTTAATTCATCGCATAAGTACACATATTGCGTATACTAAATTATTGTAATGCAGCTAACCTTAATTAATCTCTATCAGGATCAGACATCACACTATCCGCCCCTACGCCCTTGGTCCATAACCGTTAACCGTCCTCATAAGTTCAAGTCCATCGTTCCTTACTCTTTTTGTCTCGTGTCTTTTTTTTTGTGCGATATGCTCAGACAGAGTCATAAAATCCTGTGTTGGGGGAAAAAAAATCTAGAGACAAAGTGACTCACTTGAATTTGAATTTAAGTTCTCTGTGTTATAGTATGTAGTGTTCACAACTAGGTTTCGGTACATACAATTTAAATGGCCGGCTACTTTTCATCCCGGCACCGGCACAGACGTTATCCGTACCGTACTCCGTATTCCGTATTTGTTGTACTAGGTGCGTTACAAGTTACGTGTAGCCTCTGCAACTACGCTATAACTTTAATGTACTACACGACATACAAAATACAAATGAACGTTGTTGAGACTCGAATCTTTTTTACTTGAGACAGAAACAGAGAGAGATGTTTATAAAAAAATACTGCTAAAAATGTAATAGTGGTACTGGTAATAATGTCGTATATATATGTGGCTGTATATAAGTACTATGTGATGTAAGAGTGTAAAAGATGCAGTATGTGTAAATCCGCTCTGATTTACTCGCAGTGTGTGATATCTCGAGTCTCTGTCGACTGACTGGAAGGAAAGTTAGTGTTGTAAAGTTCTTTCTTGATTTGTTTTGTATGGGTCCAGTTCAGATCAGTTCCATTCGGCCAAATGATCTGTCAGTCATGCAGTAGAATTCTCTGGCACGATTCGTACGATACGATCAATTCCAGACATTGTATCAGCAGCTCTTTATCTGTTCTGCGTTGAAAGTTAAATTAGTTCCTATAGTAAATTAATCCCGTCTTTTTTTAAAGCCTACTATGTACATTTTTTAAAAGCCATGAAAAATCCAATAATTAAAATAATTTAACAGGGCCGGACAGAGGAATTAATTTTAGGCAGCATTTTGTTTCCCTGTAAAAACCACCATTTTGGTTTTACTGATTTGGTTTTCTTTGGTAAACAAAAATGTTCCATTTACATATTTTAGAAAAGTGCAAAAGATTCTTTTTGCTTGATTCTAAAAAGTGCAAAATATTCTATTTGCTTGATTCTAAAAAGTGCAAAATGTTCCATTTACATGTTTTTTGAAAGGTGTTAAATGTTTTATGTGCATGTTTTTGAAATGTGCAAAACTTTTTATTTACATGGTTTTGAAAATTCAAAATGTTGTATTTACATATTTTTGAAAAGTATCAAATGGTCCAATTACATATCTGTTTTGAAAACTTAGGCAGCGGGGGCTGCATACGCTGTCCAAATTATCCGGCCCTGTAATTTAAAATAAAATGATGAATTCACGCAAAAATTTTGAACTTTCAAAACTAACATACTGATAAAAATGGGACAAGTACAAATTAATTCCAATTTTTGAAATAAGATATGACGCTTTTTAAAAATAAAAATGGCGGCGGTTTTTTAAGATTTATTGGGAGGGAGTTGTATGTCAGTTCCAGTCAGTTCCAGCTTCCACCACGTGACTTCTTGTATTTTTATAAGTTCCTAGGTATATCGTTACGTTTCTATAACGGATCTCATTGTCAGTACTAACGGTGCGGTGCTATGATGCTACGAACTGTATAACACCAAAAGGGAAAGCGCGTACCTTACTACTAGGCGTAAAAGGTGGGATATATTAGTATGTATAGGTACTTTATATGCGTGAGCTTACTGAAGGTTTGATGATTTTATGGGTGCGTGGATGCGTGCGTGCGTGCGTAAATTGTGTGGAGAGGAAGGAAGTAGCTTAAGATACATTTCTCTCTATGCTTTCTCCTCCTCCACACAAAAAAAAATACTTTCACTTTCTTCAATTCCTTAAACCAAAACTTTTACATATACACACTAAAAAAAATACCCCCGCAAAAAAAAAATTGAACGTGTCTTCTTAAGCTCGGATATATACACAAGAAAAAAGCGCGTGTTTGTGTGTCGTTATCGTTAATGCTCACGTTATCCTTGTCGCTTTTATAAATATATATCTCTATTTACTTACAACTATTTTTATCTCTGTGTAGAATTTCTTTTCAGTTGTTTAGAAAAAATTCAAAAATGTTGACGACTACACCACGACGAGGACGACGATTATTTTTGGGGGGAGGGGGGATTGCTTATACGTTTTATACTTTCACTTTTTTTACAAGGCTCTCGGCTCGGTTGTCTATTCAGTCTATCATCGCAGATTCGCGGATACGGATCTTGATTTTGATTCTATGATTTGATGAGCATGCTGAGCTTTGCTTTGCTTTGCTTACTATGAGTGTGGTAGTATTTTGTATTCACAGACACAACATGAGGGTTTCCTGTCTGTCGGTCTTTTTTCGAGATTACCCGGTCTCGGTCCCGGTCCTGGTCCCCGGTTTAACTTTGTACTTTATGTAGTTTGTTTATTTGTGAAGGAAATATCTGTCTGTATAGAAATTGAAATAGGGGGAGAAAAGTTTCTGGGAAAAAGATGTACATGCTGTGTGTAGAAAAGATGGTTCAGCTTATTAAGTTCCAGACTTCGTGGAGCACGTTAAAAATATTCTTGTATTTTTTTAAGTTTTAACTTTTTGTTCTTCTACTTTTTTTGTGACTTTTTTTGGTGTTTTTCTTCCACTTACTTCACTGTACCGAGTGTCTGTAGCTTCTTACTTCTTGTAAGGGCAGCGGGCTGAGTGAGAACAAAATTATAATTAGTATACGCGCTGGGTCTGGATTTCTAGATTCTGGATATGACGGGCAAGATTGTTAGTTTTTTTTTGTATTTAAATAAATTGGAAAATGTGGGAAACACACTCTAAGAATTTGAAATTAGTTTTTGAATTTTGAAATTGGCTTCCTCTGACTTCTTGTGAAAGTTCAAAGACTGTATGGATATATGAAGTAATTGTATTTAAATGTAAATTAGAATGGAAAAGCGAGGAGAAAATATACATATAATAATTGCATTTTTCGCATAATATGAAATAAGCTAAACTTTTTTGCTGCTATATCTAAGCATGATTTTGGTGTTTCTTGAAATCGCGCATAATAATTACCACATGTTGTTCATTTTCAAAAATTGTATAGGTAGATTAGATAGTTTTGCTTTCGAATTCTCCCGTATATTGTACTATTTAAATGGGAAATCGAAATCTCATATCTCCTATAATATAGAAATATAGGTGTACCTATACTCACCTATACCTATATGTAACGGCTGTGGCTGTGGTCAACGTCAAAGGAAAAGTAACTTACAATTTTGGAGTATAGACAAATTTGGCAAATACAAAGGGCGGCTATCTGCACAGTGTAAATGTTTGGAGAGAACTGGGTTTGCTTTTAGATGGCGATGTAGGACTTAGGATAAGAAACATATGTATTTTATGTCCATATGTTGGTTTAACACGGTTTTATAGGCGGAAGTCGACTAGAGGGGCATTTAATTAAATTTATTGCATGTTAATTGTTCTGGATTCTGTATGTGGAATTTGGACAGCTTGCCGCTATGTTCCGATATTGCACTATTTGCCATTGTTTTTATTCGATTTGGATTCAGGATAAATATTACCATTGTAGGTACATAGGTAAAATAGGAGTAGGAAATCACTTGTGTGGGATTTGTTATTAATTTGTCTTGCTTTTCTTATTTTGTGTTTAATTACAGACAAGTGCTAGAAGAGATGGAGATGATTTCAGCTTTCACAGCTGTGCTCCATGTACCAAATCTGGGTAAGCCTGAGCATCTCTTGGCCGTTTTGGAAGAATCCGATGTATTTACGAAGCAGGAAGTTGCATCTATTGCTCGCAATATAGAAGGCAGAAGGTATGTCACCTATAATGTCACGTTTAATTACTACCTATTTACCTACATAATTTACCGGAATTTTGAAATTTTTTGAATATAGATATTTACTATAAATTCTCTACTATAAATTTTTGTGGATTTTTGGTCATTTTTTTGCAGAGTATTTATCGGAATAAAGAAATTGCTGGGGCTGATTGACCTTCTTCGTCAGACGGAGGGAGACTATCGTGTCGCCAAATTCTTGTCTAAGCTGGAGGAGGAGGATGCAATTGAGTTACGTGGTTAGGATTTATGTGGGCCCCCAACCCCCTTGCCTGTCCTCCCAACAAGGGCCCGTCGTCGCGTTGGTTTTAAAGACTGGTCCACTTGTTGGTTGAGACTAGGCAGTGCGGTTTGCGGCTGCTTGCATGATTGTTGGCCGCTAGTAGGATTGTGTGTAGGTGGTGGGGTTGGTGGGCTATTTGGCATGGCAGTGGGCGTCGCTGTTGGTCTCACTCTCGGCATTATTGTGGGTCTCATCGTGGGACTCACGTTTGGTATCATTTTCGGTTTTATTGCTGGAGAGGTGACCAACGGTAAGACGGACACGAGCCGGCCCAAAAAGTCCAAGCAAGAGAAAGAAGATGAGGAATGGTTAGCTTGGATTATGGCTGCCCAACAACAACCCCAGTAAATATATTATTATATATAGTTAATAAATATTTTTTTTTAAATATTACCGTAATATATTATTACATTATGATTGTTTTTCCCCGTTTTGAACTGTACACATTCACGACTTCACAATATAGCCATGTATGTATTGTCTTAATTAAATAAAGGATTGCTCATATAAAGCTCTTTTTTTATTTGCTTTTGTAATTGTGATATTTTTGGAGTATTGTTGTAATTTAATATTCTAGTTTTCATTAAGTTCCGTCATCCTAAAAATTACGTGATTTACAGTGTGTGATTTTGTTTTAAGTGTTAAAAGTCTACATTTCAAAATTTTTATTTAAACTGGGAATATTATATACTAACGACTACTAAATATAATATGAAGGCAAAAGGTATTACCATAAAAAAAATAAGAATGTAGTTCCCTCCACACTTTAATTGACATATTATATAAAAATTATTACACATTAGCTAAAAGAAAAACTACGCAAACTGTGGAATTATTTACACAATATTATACAAGACATTAAAAAATCATCATTACTATATATATTTATGTAACTGTTTGAGAGCACGTCTATTGTAATTTGTCCTTATGTGTGGAGCATTTAGCTGATGTGTAATATGATGCGAGCGTTTACGAATGTGTCGTCTCCTAAATAATATGAAATTATCTAATGGTAAAAACTATTATTCAAAAACAACTTGACATTCCTCATGTACTTTCCAATTGCTGGTGCAAATGAATCAAACAAATAATAACTGAATTTATCCTGTGTATGATAATTATTGTAAATTGTAAAAAGTTGTAAATCAAAAACTCAAGAGTTAAAAAATTATTGTATATATGCGAAAAAATTGGCTTTTGCTTGTCAAAAATTAGCTCTCAATATCTACTATACCATTTAATTAAAATCACATTTTAACATTTAATTATATTACCACTCTCATAATACTGCTCCTATAAATATACCTCCTAATTAATTAATTACCTATAATTAAAATTAATGTGCTGTCAAAAAAGAAACCAAAATTCTCTGTGAGTCTAGATCATTATAGTCAATATATTGATACAACAAAACAATAATACATATATACCTACAACTAATAATGTAATATTACACAGTTAATATATCAAAAAATCAAAATATGTAAAATAATATAATATAGTAATTATTATTATTCTATGTAATTAACTGCATTAATTAATAATTCAAAAGGTCATGGTATTATTATTACATTTTTATTAATTACCTAATTAATTAATTAATTAATTAATTCCAACTATCCACACATTGTGCTGTTACTTACCCATGTATATATGTATACTTATTATGTGTGTGTCCCTATATAGTTACATAGTTTGTTCGTATACTATAATTATTACGCTCTGCAAAAATTCGCCGGTCTTTATTAATAATATTAATTATTTATAATTAAATATACTAAAATATTATTCAATCAAACAGATTCAATAATTTACTCTTCTTACCTACGTAGCATATGACTTGTAAATAATGTGCTAACTCTTATAATTATAGTAATTAATTTATTATCATTCTCTTATATTGTATTGTACATATTATACGCCTTTATAATACCAGTTGTTAGAAATTAGTAGTTGCATTTAGTGACGTCGTCACCAAAATCGGCACACTTAAATCTCGTGCATGTTAATAACTTCCCTATGTTTCCTTTTATGTACATACTTTGTGCTGGAATCATGGTATTAGTTATTAAATATTCAATATTATAGTTATATTCGCAATCTACTATATATTGTAGTTATGCATGTAATATTACAATTTTACTAAAACTGTGTATTTTTAATTTCAAAATTTTATCCCGCTTTGAAATTCGAAATCGAAATTCGAATTTTTAAAATAGAAAATTTATAATATATATTGTTATCGTTATCGTTGAATACCGTTGTAATCTTATTAATTTAATATGCAAGTCTTATTACTACTGCGTTAAAGTGGTGGTGTACAGAACAGAGATAAATACGCCAAGAGGTACATTTTATAGTGTGTTAGTAGTTGTACTTAGTTACCTTGCTGATTTTCAATTTTGAAAAAAGGGAGAGCGGTACTTAAAATTACAATTACTTATAATGACAGGCTTACTAAATAAATTAAATTCAACGACAAAAATTACATACTGGAATTTTGATTTTGGAGTTTTGGAAAGAATTTTTTGGACATTTTATCATTGTATACTATATACTGGTCTCTGGTCTCTAATTTGTAGAGTGAGAAAAGATACACCTTACATAATATAAAACTGATTAATGAAAGGATTTCAAAATCAAAGCAATACATAACATAATAGTTACAATACTGATATTTACTTAAAACTAGACGGGAAATAGAGAATTATACATAAAAAATTAGTACTAATAATTATTACTTACAATTTACAATCTAGAATCTTACATTTACCTTATAGCTGATTAAGTATAAGAACGCTAGTGTAATAAAACAAAAATAAACCTACTATGACCGTATTAGTTGTAGTAGTTAAATTAATTAGTTATTATATAGGTAATTTAGACACAGACTTTAAAAAATCGAGTGTAGTAATACATACTAAATTAATACTGAGAGTACTATTTAACCACAGACAGTGCAGCGCAGCGACGTGTTTGAATCGGAACCGGACTTGGAATTGTAATAAAAATTATTAATTCAATTGAAAACGAAGGTAGATGTAAGAATTTGAAGTACAGTTTAAAAAAAATAATCATGGCTAATAAGTAGGTACCTTTTAGGAAGGCCGTGTAAGTAAATCCTGTGTCAAGCAGTCAAGTGAAGAGGAAGTATAATTTCTACTTCTAACACAATTATAATAATAGACATATACGAGAAATATTAATAATTATTTTCATTTTATAATTATTATAAATATTTGATTCAAGTCAAAACACGGACAGGAACGACACTGACAAGGGACTTAGAATTTTCAATTTTAATGAATTTAATCAAGATAATTAATCAATTAATCATTAGTATTGTAATAATTATTATATTTCATCTCTCTGGCCTCGTATGACTTTGAGTCATTGTCATTTTATTATTATATGCAATTTCAATTTATATTTATGATAATTACCAATTAAATAACATTAATTATACGTACTATATAATTATTGCGCATTATGGAAGAAAACTGAGAGGAACATTGTTGAGTTGTGTTAAAAATGAAAAAGAAAAACCAAGACCGAAGCCGATAACTACATTCCTGCGAGAGTTACATAGTTATTTTAATCCATGTTGATTTTACCAATGCCTAAAAAATAAGAAGTAGAAATGAAATAGAAACTTGATATCGATAAAATTATTAAAATTGTAATTAGTTGAAATCTACGATAAAATTAAATAAAAATGAAAAACGGAAAGGAATTAAAATTGTTAACCTTTTGTTATGTATACACATATATATAGGTATATATATAATCACACTTACAATTTACAAAATTATACAAAATATATTTGGCCATCATAAGAAGAAGATCGGATCGGATTCGGATTTATTAACGAATAATTATACCAGACGGATTAGTTCTCATTGGCACGGGCAACAAAAAACAGTACTGGAGCGCGGAGTTACGAAAAATTGAAATGGATGGAACGGAATAAAAAAGCGGAAAAAGGAATATACCTATACATACCTAAAATTAATTATCATAAAATAAAATTAATTATAACGCTATCACTATTGAATTTAATCGAAGGTACTTAAATTATTAAAAAAAATGAGAGAAATGAGAAAAGTCAAAGTCAAATGATGATGCTATGATACGATAATGATTGATGATTGAAGGATATAAAAAAAATAGCTATAATAATTATTATACAATATAAGGATTTAAAAAAAAACGATAACGAATAAAAGGGGCTAAGGCTAATAATGAGTCGTAATTGGCGGAAATACACACTATAACATAGTAATACAATATTAAATAAAATAATACATATATTATAATTACAAACTGTGTAATTATTAATAATTACTACAAGTAATAAGACAAAAAATAAAGAGACGACATTCAATATCAAATGTTAAATGTCCCTAAAAAACAGAATTCCTTGTTTTATGGTAGTAATTTATTTGTGTTTGTGTATCAGAGAGAAAGTAAATGCATTTATTTACACTGGTACTGCAATAGTACTTGCCAAGGAGGCACAGTAACAAATTATGTTAAATCATATTATATCATTTTGTTGTCCAGGGCTCAGAATTCATTCACGTTCAAAAACTATTAATTTCATCAAAACGCCAAAAGACTGGATGTTATTTCTATTCTAATGTTTTTAAATCTCGAAATGTGTATTTTTGATTTTTAACGAAATTTTCTTGCCCATATACTGCTGTGCGGTTAGTGCGGTTAAACTTTTGCTTTATTAAAAACCTGATCTGCAGTATTTATTTTGCTGGCACTTTTCCCTGATCTTGACTAAACTTAAGGCACTAAAGGCTAATTAAAGACAAAGGCACCCTAACTTTGAGAAGGTGGAATACATAATATAAATTCATTACTTTCTTAAGGAATAAGGAAATTCTAATTTCCAATTTCCAATCAATTTTTTAAACCATCCTTTTTGATACCGATCTTTATAGAATCCTCACCTAATTTCTATAAAACAGAACATTAACTTCGATAACAGCTGAAGCTTGGGAGCGAGAGAGTCAATTTCGATTTCGTGTCTTGTCTCGTGCCAGAAACCAAAATGATTTCCCTTCCCATTCCTGAGCCACCCTTCTGTACAAAACGTAATAAAATTTAACAAATGAAGTTAATATCTAATTTTTAAATAAATAATAATGAATGCATTTAATGAATAATGAATTTACTAGTACAGTTTAGTAATATGCATGTGTGCTAGTAAATTCATTATTCATTAATATATGCTAACTTGTAATTTAATGTATAAAACATTATATTATGTACATAGTTGCATTTTTTATATAATTTAGTAGCTAATTTAAATTTTCTAACATCGCCCATGCTTTAATTGGGAATACATTATGCCTGTTTACTGTTATGTCCATCTCATGTGGGGAACAAATAGTTAATAAGTATGGTGGCTATACTTCCAATATGCGAGGAACTCTCGGCTACACAACGCACCTGGACAAACACGATAATCCAGGAATAATTCCCGTTCTCCGGAATGTCTACAGCGTCACCACTACCAAAAAGGATTTTCTTCCCAAAAGGTACGTACCTACCTAAGTATATTCCGAATTCCGGAATTTCCTTATGGCAACATTTGACATCACATCAAACGCTGATTTTACAATGCACCGGACCGAAATGTCGTTGACCAATAGCTGTAATGTGCGCATTATGGATTAAGCACCTGGGTCCACGTCAACGATCGACCAGAGACAGAGACACGTTTTTGTATGAATTATTGCAGGAGAAAACATTAACTTTATTAGACAATGAAAGCAGTGAATGAATTTTGATGGCCAATGCTATAGCAAGCCCCAAATGATAGGCCAGCCATGTCCAAAAATAGCATAGCACCATGCCCATGACCGTGGATTTTGGATTTCTTATTTCATTTCCCTGCTTTGACTTCTTTCTCCTCTGATTTTTTTCTTTCGATTTTTTTTTACTAATGATCAGAACTCAGCACACGACATGACTAGATAGATCTATAAAGTCAGACCCAGAGCTTAGATCGAGCTCATTTGCTATCCCATTACTTCTTTTTATTAGTTTGTATTGCCTGTTGAACTCAACTGATCAACTGACTATTGTAAGTTTATGGCTCCATGACATGCTATGCGGCACCGACATCGACAGCAAAGCTTGCCTCTGCGATAGGAGTATCAATATAGATAAATGCATGAAACGAAAAATCATTCAATTAATTATCTTGTCCTTGAAAACGGTCGTGCAAAATCTACTATCTAATAATTGAATTCTTTATACTACAAATCCGTTATATATCCAAGTGTTGAGAGGTTTGAACAGATAAAACAGGTGAACAGTTGTTTCAGAACAATTTTTTATTTATGATTTTTAGGAAATTTTGATTATACCGTCAGAATAAAACTAATTTGCAAGTTTTAAATTTGGTAAATGTTGTAGTGTGACTTGAAATTATTGAAATTCGAAAATGTTATTTACACACTGAATTTAGTGTAAATTAGGTACGTGTTTTTATGCCTAGGCCTACATACATGTTAAAGGCAAACGAAAGATTTTAGTTTTAAAAATATTCGGAAGTTTTAACAGGTTGGGAACGGATGAAGGAATTGAGAATTAGGCTTACACTTTCACTTCCAACACCTACTATTTTAACCTGCTATGTTACCTATAGGTTATACTATAGGTATATATTTTACATTATTATATAGTAAGTTGAAGTTCAGTGTGGACTGTTTTGTTGCGCAGATTAATGACGGGTAAAGAATGCCTGGGTGGGATTCGAGTGGCTGATTCGGGATTTACCCATGAGCCATCCAGAGCAGTGTCCACAACAGATTTTCGATCCATGGAAAGGGCAGACCGAGAAGGAGTCAATTCTTCATACAAAACCTCAATGCAGCTCACCCCATCCTGTCATTTGCCCGATCAGATAGCTACCGAAACTAGAGAAGCTTTCTCAACAGAACTTCTAAATATTGGTTGAGTATAGATAATAGTATACCAATTTACCACACAATGCATTCGGTTAAACCCGCAATAGTTTGTATTTACGATAATACGTTAAAGTTTACAGTAGCTGACGGAGCCGGAAGTGCAATAGTATTAAAATTCGTTCTTATAACTTAATATAAAGGCAAGCCAGCGCCACTTGTCAAGTCAGTAGTTGGGGAAATGGAGTCGGGCTTCACAAGAAACACACAACCGAATCCAACGGATGGCCGGGTTTTAGATCCTGTTTATGCGGGACAGTACGCAGCTATGGGAAAATTTGGGCCTAGTGTCACTCATTTCGACTTTGTATATAACCCTGTGTGTGATTCTTGCTATATACATTTATTAACAATTTTCCATTCCATTTAGCATTACCTAAAAAGTTATATAATACTTATGCATTAATAACATCGATTAATTTTGCTGTACTTAGCACCTGACTGGTAAAGAAAGGAACGCACCCTTCTGCCGACAGACGGACAAGCATTCCGGATATTGGCAAGAGAAATGCCCGCCTCCATGCTATTTGAAGGGCACACTAAAAAATATTTGTAAACCATGGGAAGATTATCAAACGTAATAACAATACATAATAATGATCTTAAATAAGTTTTTATTACAAATCAAAATCAAATCTTACGATTAGCATACTGTTTTAAAATTTTGCCCTGTAATATATTTAGATCATACCGCAATCATTACCCGAAACGCTGGTGCAATGCGGACTACACTGGTTTCCGCCTGACAGGCAAACCAATTGCTCGTCCAGATATAATGGCGGACGTGAACTTATTTGAGGGGAAAGGATATTACATTACGGAGACTATGGAGAGATTTGCAGCCAACCCAAAGAGCCGAGTACAACAGTATCCAGTGAGCATGGATGTCAAATACACGCCGAGCATTTTCCCAAAGGCTCCCCTCTGTTCGGGGAAACAAGACTGTCCAGAGGTAAACAACTCTTGGGCTTGTGCCTCCAAGTCTCCTTGCTCCAAAAATCCAAACTGTTCTTAAATTAACAAATGATGATTGTAAATAAATACAAAAGACAAAACCGCTTGCAGCTAATACAATAAAATGGAAACTAATAATAAAATAATAATAATTACGTGTGTGATTCAATGCAATCTTAAAATAAGTCTTAAATGATACTTTGTAAGTACAGGGCGAATGATGAAATCAAATAAAGCAAATAAAGACTAACATTAATTTAAATAAATGAAAATGGAGGAACAACCAATTTATTCTTGAATTGAAATTAATAACCATATTATTATGGTTTATTATTTATTATTATGGTTTTTTCCGACTCTGTTTGGGACAGAGTCGGAAACAGCTTATCACTTTCTGGCAGTGTGTCCTTGTTATATTATGATCAGGAATATTTACCTGGGTGCATGCATCCTGACAACTGATCTACTACTACTGGCTACACCTAAAGACTTGTTGTCCTATACAATGGCAACAGGTCGTTTTGCGTAATGCCTAAATTAAAGTTATAGTATAAGGGTAGTCTGCAATGGGCCTATTAGTGGCCTGAGCGGCATCTCGCATAGTCAAAAATACTGTGGGAGATCCCTTCAAATACAATACAATACAAACCATATTATTTCAAACGCATGCAACTGCAACTGTAAATATAAACGTAACACGTAACTATCCAATCAGTACAGCAGATCTACAGATCACAGAACCCTGAAGTCCTATTCGCTATGTAAAAGACACCAAAAGGTAGACATTAATTAAAGCTAATTCACGACTACGTTATTTTACTAATAAACCAATAATGCACTATATCATGAAGCAAACAAAAGTAGGAGGTTCACTGTTAATATTTTAAATGAAATTGATAAGATATATTGCCAATTGCCATATTATCTGTAAAGAACTGTAACGATTTAATTATATCATGTGAATAGCTTACAATTGAAAATGTTTAAGATTTTATGATATACCATTTAGAAAGAAATTTGAAACAATTCATTTAATTTAGTCAATTAGTGTTGCACTGTATCTAAAAATCTAAACGCCATATTATGTGTAACACTGCTACTGCTATATTAAACTCTTACATATTTCAGATTACTAGTTCACAGAATATGGGTAGGTACCTATGTTATATATTTCAAACTTGCTTACAAACAAAACCAGCTGTTTTTTTAAGTCTAAGTCTAATTTGAATAAAAAAGTTATTAATTTAAGCACTGTAGAAAACCAGTATTTTCGATACATCAGAGATTAGTTCTCTGGGGGCTGAGCAAAACGAATTCGCGAAGGCTTCTGTGGTGACCGACTGTTGCCATTTTTCAGGACGCCTTTACCTAAACTTGAGCTTGTACCATTAGAAAGGGTAACATCAGTAATTGGGACAGTGCCAGTTGTTCCAGTACGCCGGAGAGGGACATTTGGTTTAGGTTTAGGTTCCTGAGGACCGTCTCCCCCTCCTTTAGATTTAGGCACAAAAATAGGTAGCCGTCCCATGAAACCTCTGGTGCCTCTTTCAAAAGCAGCCGCTTTCTCATTGTAATCCGTAGTAGTGGAAGTGGATGAAGAATATCCATCAAAAGCCCCGACGTCGCTGCCGCCATTACTATCACTCACAACTACATCCGACGCAGCCACACTTATCCGTTGACTTCCACATGAGACAATGGACCTTCCAGAAGAAGATGAGACTTCGAAAACGCTACTATTTTCAGAGTACAATTCCATGGGTACTTCAATATTGACGTCTAATACAAATTCTTTTAATTTTTCTTCAGCAACCACAAATACAGATGTCGACGAGCTTCGACTGCTAGATCCCACAATCTTAGGATTGGTCATTGGAAGAAAATGGGATTCAGGGATCAAAGAAACTTCTTTACCAATAGAATCTCGATTCAGAACAACTCGAGTCTTCGTGTAGCTACTGGGGTCCAAACGGATTACTTCTAAAGAATTGAAATGGGTCACGTAGAGATTTGGATGGCAATATTCTGAAAATAATATATTTTAAATATTTGTTAGAATTTATTATCTTAAAGAAGTATTGCGTGTCCTACGCAATGGGTCCAGAATAAAGTATAAATGATAAAATTATAAATTACATTAGCAAGTTAGCAATAAAGTTTTACTACAATATGTTCCTAAGCATAGCTTTGAGTGAAGCCGTGAAGGTAACTGGGTCGAAATAAATGAAACTTACCAAGTCCTAAAGGCACTTTCGTCCATGCGATAGGCTCACTTCGACTACGTCTTCCGTAGCCATCGACAAAAACAGCAAAGTCACTGAAGCAAATAAGGTACTCAGGAGTGTAAACTGTTTCACCTGATGTCAAATTACTTCGTCCAACATCTAGAATGGCAACCATCGCCAAATCAGCGGAGTAGCTCACTGTTTCTTCGTCGTCGATGAATTCTACACAGAGTTGAATCAAATTATAGAGTGTGTGAACATTAAAATTATTAATAAGAAGTCATCACAACTATATACAATATATAGATACAAAATATTCTAATTTATCTAATTTATGAATATCTGTCGATTAAATAATGCAGCTTACCTTGAAGACGATTATTTTCAAAGTTCAGTACATATACTTGGGGGCAAGCAAAGAAAGCTGAGTGAGCAGTCGTGAGTAGACACGTAGCCATCTGTAGAGTCGGAAGTTTATGCTTGACTACAAAACTATCTTTGATTCGATCCAGAACTACAATTTTTGATTCCATAATGGCAACAACGTAACTGCCACTCCTATCTTCCTTCTTCTGAACTCGAAATACCGAAACACCTTCTAAATTTGCCAACTCTTCTTGACCGAATCCAACTTCAGGTTTTGAGCATGAAGCTGCCTTAGCACATGCTTCCAACATACCATAAGCAATTGAAATGAGACGACGAGATGGTCCTTCAATAAGAACCACAAGATTATGGCTTAAGATAAATTCCAGCTGATAAACTGAGCCAACGCCTTCGATCTGAACAGAGTTCTCCAATCTTACATCACTGAGTTTCCTGGAGAATAAGCCTACTTCAGATCCAATCAAATAAACATCCTTCGTCATTTCCTTGACTGTATAAATTTGGCCCATGCCTGTGGTTGTGGTCGAGTTATGACCGCGAACGTCGTCAACTTTATTATATTCAAGAATCCTTACAGTTTTAAAAACTGCTGTGGGCTTCGTTGGCGCTAAAGCTACTCGGCTTTCCAGGTAAATTGCGTTATGGTCAAGATCTTGATCGTCTGTTTCCGTGTCTGTCTCGATAGGCCAATCTGCCCCGATTTGCCGTTGCTGCTGTTGATGCTTCTGCAAAACACGGAGTTTTAATAGTTCCCGAGCTTTTAAGTTCCGTGTTTTTAGCAGCTGCTTTTCTTCTTCAAACTCTTCTTCTAATATTGGATGGAGTTTCGTAGAAGACGTTGGAGTACATCCGGATGCTGATGGTACACCTGAAAAGCTGGAGGGCGAGCCCATTTTTGGTGAGTTAAAAGCGGGAGAAGCTGTTGGAGTTGATGTCGACACGGGGCCGTTTGATTTTGAATCGCATTTGATAAATCCACTTGGTGTCAAAGGTGAAGAAACTATTGCTGTTCCTACCCCAATACCTCCAGCGGCTGCTGCAGTGGAAATCGGGCTTTTGAGATCACTGTGTCTGCACATGCTCAATGGATCTGTATTTGATCTTTTAAATTCTGGACTTCTCATGGGGAATTCGCACAACAGATTGATGAGGTCACGCTCTAAATTGACATTTTGTTCTTCCTTTTCCTTTTCGGAACGACCGAAAATTCGTCCGGAAAATAATGTTTTTTTCTTCCGAGGATTGAATGCGCTATTCTTATCCATTTTCATATCAGAAAGCAGCTCAATGATTTTTTTATGCTGGCTAAAGGTGGCGCGAAAGCGAGTTTCAATATCTGCCTTTTCAGCTTCGAGGGATGCAACTGCTTCTGTCTTTTCTGCAAGTCTGCAAAGTTAAAACAGTTAAAAATGTTAAAATATGAAATAAATTCCTGGGAATGGTAACTAGGAATTATTGTGCATTGTGCTATTTCACAGCAAAGCAAAACAGTAACAAAAACAAATAAAAAAACAATTATTCTTATAGAAAAGCTACAAAAAGAAATAGTATTGGTTTCAATTACGCATCTCGGTAGATTTCGATTTTATTTACAGCTTCTTCCAAAGCTGCGCTGTAGGTTATATTAAGCTCCTTTGTTTTCACAATCTGTGTATACAAATATTAAAACAAGTTTGAAATCCATTACATATTTACATGCATGCATACCTGTAATATACTTAGTGTTATATACTATATATTATACGCTTACACTACGAATAAAACAAACCTGCGTGATTAGCCGTGAAGATTCCTCCTTCAAATTAAGATTCTCAGTTTTCAGAGTTTCTACAGACGTCTTTAAATTATCTTTCGTAACGCCCAACTCTTCCAAATTACCTTCCATCTCAGCAAGTCTGAATGATAAAATTTCATTTGATTCTTTCAAGTCTTCCACTTTTTCAGTTAAAGAGCAGACTTCTTTTTCGCGCCGTGATTCTTCAGATTTTAAAGCTGCAGATAAATCAGACATCTGACGAGCTTCGTACGATTTTCGTTGTTTCATCTCTTTAAATTTACACTGTACCGACATCAGTTCATCTTGAAGTTTCACATTCTGGAGTTCCAGGGTAATCCTGAATGGCAAAAATCAAATAATAAAACTAAAAGTTTCCAAACTGAATTTAAGATTTACAGTATTTTGCAAAATGAAACACACTTAGCATGCGTAAGAAACGCTGCGAGCATTATCACTAGTAAAATTGATAATACAAAGTTTAGCACCCGTTTTTAAAGCTTATTTTAAAACTTACTTTACTTTATGAAACTTGGAGGTTTCATCATTGTTGAAAGCGATTATGTTATCTAAGTCCTTCAACTGGTTGTCTAGCATATCAACGACGTCCTTGAGATGTTGCACATTCTAAAATTAATTAAATTGGATGTACTTAATACGTTTTTAATAATTAATAAAAAGTATAAACGATGCGAAACGAAACGCGGCGACACCCAGTAAAATAATATAAGGGTACAATATAACGGCATAAATCATACATAGCGACTAAAATTTAAAATAATATAATTTTCAGTGATTGAAAAGCGATTTGTATAATTTTATAAAACTTGAGTTATAAAGTTAAACTTACACTACTCAGGTGGTCTATCATTCGATCTTTTTCATTCAAGGAATCGTCTTTTTTTTGCATTTCCTTCGCCCTGTCGTCTAAGCTGATACGAAGTTGCTCGTAGTCAAGTAATTTACTCTGACTATGCAAGAGTTCTAAAATAATGGCAAAATTAACAGATTATAATTAGAGGAAAGGAAAAACAGTATCATGATTTAATGATTAATACACACGTAATATTTAATATTACATCACTAACGAAAGTTTTAAATTTTCAAAAAAGATACGCACCAGTAGCAAGTTCGTCGTATTCAAGATTAATTCTATTTTGATTTTCTTTGAGATCATTCATGATTTCTGTAGCTTCATTTAAACCTCGCTCACTGTTCCCAAGTTTAGATTGCAAATCAAGTACTTCGCCCTCTATACAGCCCATTTTAATTTCCAGTAAAGTTTTCTCCTCCTCTAAATTCTTAAGAGTATTCTGCATTTGCGACTTTTCACTCTGCAGACGCTCAACTGTTGAGTCTGCGTCTTTTTTATCCCTTTGGAGAATCTTCAAGTCCACTTTGGTGACAGTAAATTCTTTCTCCAAGCTTGCTAATTTTTGCTCCAGGCTCCTAGACTTTTGTATTTCTTCACAATTCAGAGCCATCGACTTTTCTAGGGAGTCTTGAGCTCTTGACAATTGTTCTTGAAGTATCCTCTCAGCACACTCGAACCCACCAGCAAAGTTTTCCTGACTTTGTTTTAAAACTTCGAAGTCTGATCTACATTTTTCAACGGAAGCAATACTTTGTTCAAGACGACCCACAATTTGAGACAAACTTTGAATCTGTACTTCTTTTTGTTGGGTTTCTTCGACAAGAGCTTCGATACGGATGTTCATGTGATCTCGCTCATGCTTCGTTTGTTCTAATTCAGTTTCTAAAACTGTGAAAGTCTCTTCAAATTTGGCATTCCGCTCCGTTTGGACAGTGACGAGTTGGTTGTTAAGTTCGATCAATTTTTGCTGAGACTCTATTTTTAGAATATCATTTTCCTTGTAGAGCTGATTAAGCTCAGCTAACGTTGCTTCACGGGCTTTACGAGATTCCTCGAGGCGACCGATGAGGCTATTTAATTCAGACTTGTAACGGCTGATGATCTCCTGAAACTCTGATTCTTGCTTTCGTGTGGATTGTTGAGTACTTTCCAATTCCAACGCGTGTTTTACCTGAAGCTCCTGAATACGAGATTCGCATTCAGCATTGCTAAGGTTCAAACGTGACTCGAGTACACTCATGCTCTGGCGGACCGATTGCTACAAACAAAACCACATATATGCAACTAGAAATTCATTTATTGTTAAAAATAATATAAAATAAGGTTACCAATTTATCCTTCACCTATAAGGTATAAGCGTCTTTAATTTGCTTTAGCAATAATAACATCACTTACTCTAGAATTCCTTAAAACTTTTTCGCCATTTTTAACAGAAGTTGAATGCTCCAGGTCAGACTTTAGCTTCAAATTCTCTTCCCGTAAGTTCGTGAGAACCTTATGGTAGTCTTCTAGCTGGTCCTGTCTATCCGCACTTTGTTTTCGCTGTAAAGCTGCTTCGTTCTGAAGGTCACTCATTTTTTTCTGCTGACTTGCTTTGACATTCGTAACTAAGTCTTTAGTCATTAATTCCACATTCCGACGGGTTTCCCGTTCGTCTTCAAGATCTTTGAGTGTAATTTCTTTTTCGCACTGAAGACGTTTCACTTGAGAGGATAAGCTGCCAATCTTGCAGTCCTTTTCAGCATTGAGCGCACTCAAGATTTCTAACTTGCTTTTTAAACTATCAATTTCAGCACTTCTAAATAGTAAATAACAAGAATTAATTATTTGAAAATTAAAGATGCGATAAGCTGATATATTCCTTCCACAAAACCAGGCTCTTTAATTGACTGTCATAATGAATATGGTAATTATATGTGGGTACCTAGGTTGCCTAGGTACATAGATTAGGGTAGGTGGACGTAATAGTTTTTCACGCTCATTTTTGTATTATATGCAATAAAAAAAAACAGCAAACAAAAAAAAAACACGCAAATAATGAAAAAATAAGACTCACATTTACATGTGAACATTACATAAATGATTTACACAGTGAAGAATAAAGTATTACTTACTAAAACAATTAATTCGTAGGCGTTCTAATTCTAATGTCTGCTATCTTTGCTACTCTCTTACCGATTGTTTCATCTTTGTATTTAACTCTCTTATGGTGTCTGTATCATGAATGCTTAATGACAATAAACTATTATTATTATTATTAATAGTTACAGACTTACAGAGAGACTTACGGTGGGAGAAACGTGTAAAATCAAAAATAAACTTGTCATTAAAAAGCTAGCCACACCAACGTGCCGTTTACCTGGGACGACTAACATGATTCCGGAAGATTTATTAAGCAAAATTTATTATTCTTAAAACTTACTTTTCTTCGATGATTTCAACTTTTGAAGCTAAATCTGCCTTTGCCAGCAATACAGAATTGTTTTTAATATTGCCCAGATCATCTTTCTGATAGAAACTTGAGTCAGCTGAGTTTTCAGCCCACGTAGTATTCAGAGTGGCATTGCTAATGTTCATGGAAGCATTCAACCCGTTTCGAGATCCTGCGTCAAGCATTGTCCGAGTAAAACCTATGAATGCTTTAGTAGATAATTTTTCTTTACTTGGGACAGCAGCAGGCACGATTGCTTTTCGTTGGGATTGAAAATTCGATATATCATCCTCATATGCAACAATGGGCAAGTAGGGTGGGATTTCTAAAAAGGAAATACGAAAAAAAATAAAAAATGCCAACAATGTAACGAAAATATTATGAGTGGCAGATGATGAGCAGTTATCAGGATCATGAATTAAATTTCATCTAGCGTATTTACTGTAATCTATTACAAATATTAACTTACCATTACGCATCGCATCCCAGATGATAGTGTCAAAAAACGGATGACGAAGAAGCTTGGTGTAGCCGATGCGATCGGTTTCAACCGCTAGCAACTCGTTGAGTAGAGAAATAAAGCCTGGTGATACGCTAGAGTTTCCTGGGACAGTCAGCGAAGTCTGCAAAATTTAGAAAGAACAATACTGACGTGAGAGAACGAGACTAGAAACATAGTTTACAGTGGTACCTGGTATATATGCGTATTTCGCAGACATTGTTTTTCGAAAAAAGATTCACGGAAAACAAAACCTGATTTGACGTATCGCATTTTAATTTAGGCAAGTAATCTGCCGTTGAGATAAGGCAACGCAAACATACGCAAAGAGTGCATTTACAAAAGTATAGGTTTACCTTGAACGAAATGATATTCTGAAACGTCTGAATGTCAGTGGGCCCAGCAAAAGGGGTAATGCCAAACATGCATTCATAAGCAAGGACTCCTAGAGACCAATAGTCACAACCAGGCCCATACTTTCCATCGAAATCTTCTAATTTAAGTCTTTCATCATCATCTTCAAGCGACTGTAAAATTTCAGGTGCGACGTAAGTAGGGCTGCCCAAGTTAAACAAGCCCATTACTTTGTTGTTCTTCCCTATTTTTGCCGATGAGCCAAAATCAACCAATTTAATATGTCCCAGTCGGTCTAATAGAATGTTTTCTGGTCGAATGTCACTGGTAATGCAGAATTCAAAAATAGAAAGAAAATCATACACCAAAATAACGGTTGTTTTTTAAATCATCGTAGTTGATTAAGAGTTGTATAACTAAAGATATAAAAGTATTTAAACATAGTAATTAAATATGGCGATTTTCTTACCGATGGGCATAACCAAAGGAATGTAAACCTTCAATAGCCAGCACTAGTTCAGCCATGTAGAATCTCGTCGATTCCTCAGACATCTTACCATCGGTTCTACGGAGAATAATTACGTGTTGAAAGTAAATTACAAAATACTTATTATTCGACATACCTACTTAAAACTTTAATTTATTAAAATAAGTAACGTGAAAATGCAGTTTATATAAAATAGCTAACTAACAAATACATACTAAATGCAATCCTGTGACTTACAAGCACATCACAGAGTTAAAATCTCCTCCAGGAATATACTCCATAACAAAGTAAAGATTGTCAGGACTATGAAACGAGTATTTAAGTGAAGCCAACCATGGAGACCTTGCTAATGATAAAATATTTAGCTCATTATCAAGGGACGGTATCTAGACATTAAATAAAATTGGATTGAAATGATAATATTGACAATTAACAGAAACATCTAGGATCTAATTCAACATGAAACCCTGTAAATTAGAAATACAAGTTTAGCTAACAAATTAAATGCTAAATTCCAGTACGTAGATGTCAGAATAGGTCTTCTGGCTTACGGTTTTTTGAACTAAAGAATCCGACTTGTCTAGAATTTTCGCAGCATACACTCGCCCACTCCGATCTTCTCGAGCGATTCGGACTTGTCCAAACCGCCCTTGTCCAATCAATCCCCCAAATGTGAAATCATTTACGTTTACCAAGTTGTTCTTAACAGCCGCAAAACTTTTTGCATCTTTAATAATAATTATTAGATTAGATTAGATACTGCTTACACTTCAACAATAAGCAATATACGAAACACGTAATAAAAGCATAATGAAACAAAACACACTGCATAATTTATAATAAATAGCTAGGTCATAGGTATCAGCTCAGTATCAAGTCATTAAAAAACTTACATTTATTTACAAAATACTGGTAGTAATCATCTTTCTCATTTTCATTACTAGCCCGAAACTCATCGTACAAAACAAGGAAAGAATCCAAAAGAACATCACTTGTCAGATCATCTAATTCTTGGCCCCGCACACGACCTCCTGATTTACCTCCACCTCCATTAAACAAAGACTTTAGTCGACCCCGTCGGATAAAAATCGGCTCCTGAACAGGTTTACCGTCCAGCTCCAATGGTTGCTCAGCCCCTGTTTTCATCTCCATTGTGAATAGATTCCGCTGTCGACTGATGACTGATCCTCTGAAAGCCTACGGCTACGATCAACGATCTTTAAAGCTTGCAAGTCACAAGTTGCATGCAACTAAATTACATCCAACATCAATATCCTCTGATGGTTGATAGTTAACTCGAAAGACAGGCAGTCAACAATAGGTAAGTATTCAGTCAGCACTAGCAGTAAACTGGCAATGTCAAATCAAATGTCAAACGCACGTATGACGTCAGTCAGTAACTTGAGCCCGTTCTGGCTTCCGTAAATGATTGTTCACTTAAGCCAAGACTCACGCAAATGAGCTCGTACGGGCTCATGATAAGCCAGTATGACCTTACGCATGAGCCAGTACTGGCTTAACAGCACTAAATTAAATTGCTCAGTGTTGCTATTTGTTGCTCAGTGTTTTTTAATTCACCAATGAAAAGAGCGTATTCGATTACGTATTTCCACCGTGCAACTTTTCAAGTTTCCCGTGCACATCCTCTACAATATGAGTTTAAAAATACCTTACGAGAGATTTTGCTAGGGTCAAAATTTTATTAACCCCAAGGATTGCCAAGGATAGGTCACATAAGCCCAACTAAGCTCATTTGCGTGAGTCTTGGCTTAAGTGAACAATCATTTACGGAAGCCAGAACGGGCTCAAGTTACTGACTGGACGTACGGCACGGCGTCAAACGCTCAGAGATTATGTGAACTGTCAGGAACTTGCAAATTTCCACTCCTAACATCAAACTTCAAATTTTAAATTTTAACTACGAATACGTCAAGTCAATGTATCGTAAACTCTATGTTACATTCAGAGGTCACACGACTCACGTACGATATTAAATATATATTTGATATTAGTTAATTGGTGACTCAAACTGTTGACTACTCACTTACTCACTGCACTGAATTTAAAACAACTAATGATATTTTACTTTCAATTTTGAACTACATCACAGTTTATAGTTGGTTATTCACGTCCAAATGACAACTATAACCCATTTATTTTCAATTATTTGTTAGCATTTCACTTTTCGAACTTTAGAGATTGACAATTTTGTAGTTTAGCTAGAAAACGACACCAGTCAGCTTTTTTACATTACGTTTACTGACGTTTAAGTAGTACCTGCAATTAAAACTGCTGCTGGTTTATGAAAATTTTGATTTTGACTAACAAGGTAAAATACCTCCTGTTCCCGGACACGGACTGACTAATGAGCTACAACTGGAACATGACGTTGGCGCGGATAATCGTCCGGCGAGCATAATAGAAGGGAGGGACTCCGTCAGTCAGCAAACCTCATACGACAAAAATGAGTTCGGATGGCGGCATTTAGGACAAAAGATGTTGGCGGCAATTTTCTTGGCCGCTGAAACTTAGTACTGACGTTTGACAAATTCAGAGCGAAGAGGATGAGAAAGAACTACAAGGGAACATGCATTTATTACGTACCTATCCAAAACTCCGAAATTTTGAACTACCGCCCCCCTTTTTTGGTATGAACGCCCATGCATAAGGATTGACAGCTAAACCCCGTCCCTCCTCTTTGTAGATACGTACTCGATGTATGGTTCTAACAATCACTATCGCGCTCAAGATCACGCCATCAACATCTTGCCTCTCGCACTCACCTTCATGTGTGCCAACTTTGAATAGAAGGCCCTCGCGCTCGCCCTCGTGAGGCATCATCGAATATTCGGGAAAACTGCCATCCACCCACTAGTAGTGGACGTAATATGTGTCGCTTCCCTAGCTAAAGCACAAACCAGACACAAACTACTTTATTGCTATAGTTAGCCTGCATTTATTACTCGTCATCACTCGTCTAGTTGTGATGAAGACGATTAACTAAAACTTTTTGGATCGTTAGAAAAAAGTAGATTTTGTAAGGAAAAAAAATGTCAGCGAACTTTTCATCAGACGAAGAGTAACCAACACAAGGAAATGAATTTTGTAGGTTTCAACAAAAAAATATGACTTGTACAATATATTGCGCCGGGTTGTAGTTGTATAATTGTAACATATGGTTTTAAAAATGTATTTACTCCGTGTCAAAGTTAACCAAAGAAACAAGTAAGTACTTAAATAGCAAAATTAAAAGCAGATAGAGTATCCAAATTACAAATAATGTTCTATGCTAAGGTAAATAAGGCATAATAATTTGATGGCATCAGACAGCTTGAAGCTTCATGTTGTTGTAACTTCAACAGGGCGGGCCGGACGATGATCTTTCTTTCAGCAGCAATTTGTTTCCATACAAAAACCACCATTTTGGTTTTATTGATGGTTATCTTTGGTAAAGCAAAATGTTGTATTTACATGTTTTAGAAAATTGGAAAATGTTCTTTTTACTTAATTCATTAAAGTGCAAAGTTTTGAGAAACGTGCAAAATGTTCTATTTCCATGTTTTTGAAATGTACAAAAAAGTTGTATTTACATGTTTCTGAAAAGTCAAAATATTCATTTTACATATTGTTAAAAAGTGCAAAATGTTACATGTAGGTACATGTTTTTTGAAAATTCAAGCAGCGGGGGCTGCCTACGCTAGCCACATTATCCGGTCCTGAACTTCAAAAGAAGAAAATGTCTCCCCCGCCTACTAACTGAACTGCTACCTTGCAGAGAACAGAGATCTGAATGTTCAGATCTCTGTTCTCTGGCTACCTTGAGATGAGGGATGACTGCGAATTACATGCCCGCACGCAAGGAATACTGATGTATAGATAATATTTGAGTGGTCAATCTGGTCAATGGGTCATTTACTCGCTTATATTAGTCCGTCAAAACCAATGCAGTATATGTAATGTGTATTGCTTGATAGGTTGCAACAAACTAATGCACCGTAAAGCTCCAAATAGAAGCCCCCGGCCCCCGGTTTCTATGCTGACCCTATAATCTATAGGGAACTCATCTGCTCTTTATTACAGTTAATTATCATGCATGCTTGGATGCTTGAATCTTTAACACCCAAAAACTGACCTCTTGTAGAAAGCATTATATTTAATAAATCCGAATCGCCGAATCCTGGGCGACAAATTGCCACAATGCAATGCAACGGTCTGCCTTGTGACATATAAACTAAAAATACTATATTTTTATTGTTGGTTAGGTCGTAAATACTTAATGATTATATTCGCGACATCGCGACCAATAGTAAATATATCTTTACACAATCAACACAGAATCAATGAATTTTGCACAATGAAAAGCAATTAAAGTATACAGCGAAACCTACAAAAACCATAAATAAGTAAAATGGGACAAATGCAACTCCGTTCCCTCCTTTAACGTAGTACTGGTAGCGCTGAAAAAAAATGAAAGATTTTTACTAATATTAAGTACATTAGCTAATAATTATAATATTTTAGCTACTTATATTTTTTTTTAATCTGCAGTAATAACGTAGAAAGTAGAAGACGATCGAAATTCATAGGGTATAATAAGGGCACGATTCAGGAAAACAACTTATATGGAAAGGAAAGGGGAACTCACTATAGAAATGCAAGCACCAAGAAGGATAGCCTTTGACCTGACGGACAAATCCGTTGGGAAACAGGCTCCGAGTTGATCTGCATTCACAGGGAAATCCTCCTTGTCCCAGTACTTCCCGATTCTCCCCACTTCATTCGCACTCCCACTCAAAAATATCTCAAACTCCTCGTCACAACAAGTGAAGACACAGGGGGCATAGCAGGCGAAAACTGGGCCAATAATTGTGAAAATAATTCGTTTCTCTTCATCGAAAACCCGGTAGTTCCCATCACACCAGGATTGCTTAAGCTTGGCAAGGTAACATCCATCGCCGTAAGTTATTATGGTAGTCTATAATAATATGTAAAAATTAGTCAGTTTCACGTTTTATTTGCATTTTTCACTAAAACGACTAAAACGGCTCTAATTCAGCTTTTTAAATTATATTTTGAAGCGTTGCTTGGCTGTGTACACTAATAAAGCCAAAAATATATTGGCTGCCTTTCACTTTCAGTGCTTCCTTCCCATTTTTGTCCAAAACAAGGTACTCAAATCTTTGCCTGAAGAGTCCCCAAAGTAAAAGAAATTCGAAGCATCGCGTGGAACTTATTTTGACAACATAGAAGATTCGTCGACCAGCATCATTAAAAATCTCACGCAAACCGCTTCCTTGTATTTCCAGGACCTCTATGAATAAACACAAAACAAAAACAGTCAATATTGATTTTGATAATAGTATGTATTGCACAAACATATTAAACCATGACCAGATAACATGTGCTAGCGTCGTAAATTAATATAGGAAGTATGTATAATATATAGATTACATGTCGTCTGTGAAGGATCAATATGACCCGTTAGCAAATTAAATGTAGAATTTAAACAAACTAGGTCCATATAAAAAAAAACGCTGAATGTGATAAATATAATGTGTGCACTGTTTTAAGCTTACTCGAGTTTTTTAAAGAGAAAAATGTTCTATTTACATGTTTTTAAAATTTGTAAAATGTTTTATTTAAATGTTTTTGAAATTTGTAAAATGTTTTATTTACATGTTTTTGAAAGTAAAATGTTTTATTTACATGTTTTTGAAATGTGCAAAATGTTCTATTTCCATGTGTTTGAAATTTGTAAAATGTTCTATTTCCATGTTTTTTAAAGGTACTCAAAACATTCTTTTTGCATGTTTTTTTAGAATCATGGATATTTTAATTTTTTATGGATAGTACGCACCTACATATCGCATGTGAAGAACCCAAATGTCCCATATCTATTTATCTAAAAACAATATCAACTATCCACAATAATATTCAAATATGTCTTGAGAGCATTTAAATAGAACATTTTGCACTTTTCAAACACACGTAAATAGAACACTTTACGTTTTTTAAAACCTCCTAATTAACATTTTAAGCATGTTTCTCATTTTGTTTTTATGACGTAGCTCATTTTGGTTCTAGCTTAAATTGGATATGGGTCATGGTTCTTCACAGACGATATCGTTTTTACCTGACGATGAGGATGGATAAGGGTCATTTTGAGTCGTCACAGATGATACAGTGAATATTGCATACTTAAGCACATTTTTTACACATTCTTAAATTCTTAATATAGCAAACCTAACTAGTAAGCTATGCGTAATAATACGTCATTAAGTATTAATTAGAGCTTATTGTTAGTAAAAATAAATTACCTGGTGGTGCAGATGCTTTGATTTTGCAATTGTAGCCTCCAATAAAAATATGCGATGTTTGCATTATGGGTGTGATGGCAATGGGGCATTCTGTGATTATTCCACCTGCAGTTAAGTAGGTACCCTTAAGTATGCGTAATGTTTATAATATACATTTATATTTTCTGATTGATATTAATTAATAAATTGTATTCCTCAATATGGAAATATTTCTCACGAAGTTCATTTTCGACAACATGTTCTGCCATCTTAGCATGTATATTATCCATACTACCGCTGTTTTTCTTCTGATAGGATGGGGAACGAGATCTCGGTCTGGATGGTAGTGACAGCGAAACAGTGTTTGTCTCGTTAAGTGATTTAAAAACTGCTTCTTCGTGCAGGGCGCGTGCTATATGATGAGGCAAAAAAAATATGAAATAAAGCTAAAGGAAGCTTTTAAAGAAGAAACAAAGAATTTAAATTCCACTGCTTCCATTATTTAACATTGATTGCAAAATAGTGTGACGTACTTGAAGACTTATTACAAATCAAATCGTATATAAGTAATAAGCCCGTATACGACATGATATTGAAAGAATAATTTATTAAGTCAAAAGTTTAAGAGTGTACACATACTGGGATATGCTGGATACTCGTGCTGGACTCCGAGATTATCAATTCGCGTCCTTGGAGATGACCGATCATTAATATTTACATTAATCCCAATGGACTTCCCTGTGCTACTGATCATGTTCTGAGTCGAATATTTACTCCCGTTGGGACTCGTTGTGATGCCAGCGGCGGAAGAGGCCATGCTGATGTTTACATTTGAGAGTCCATGAACGACTTGGTTTTGGGATCTGTAGTCTTTCGGTAATGTGGGATTCATAATTTTCGTCAGCCCTTGCCCTTTAGCAAATTCAACTCTTTTTTTCGAATCCGTCGAGCCTCTTCGCTCTTCTCCTTTACCTGGACCGGGACCGGAACCGGGTTTTGAGGGTCCTCCTGGCGGTTTTTTATCCATTTTGTACGCAGTTCAAAATCTTCAAAATTTTGATACTTCCGAGACACGAGATAAAGCCGAGAGATGTCGAAGTCGCAGGGACTAATTGCCAGGAAAAGAACAGAGTCAACAGAGCAAGAATTTAAGTTTGGGAATTTAGGATTTATGATTAGGTTTTTAGGTTATTAGGTTTAGGTAGGAGGATGTAGATGTTTTTCCCTAGTTAAATATGGCTGAATCCCAAATCACAAGATCTTACCAAACTTGCTATTAGTACGTAATAATGCTTTCAGGGCAATGCTAAATTTTTAAGAAATTGTATTTTTTTGATATTTTCATTTTACACAAAATCCAACAGATATTATTTTTATTTATATTTTTTCTTGCCCTAGATATTAGTTGAAAAGTATTTGAAACAGTCAACAGTAATAAGTTGGAGTTCATCATCAAAAAGCATGGCGACCGATGCGATGCGAAGAATAGTAGGTGTTGAGAGCCTATCAGTAAATGGGCCAAAAAGTACAAAACATATACTGTAAGTACCGTATATTCTATAATAATGCGCGGGTCTGTTGATATTATCATATGATTTTAATGACAGTGATTTGATGTGCCCTTTGCACTGGTACTCATGGTGTGCATGAGTGCCTAGTATAATAATAATAATAATAATAATAATAATAATAATAATAATTTGAAATGTGTCCTTTGCCTAGTATAATAATAATAATAATAATAATAATAATAATAATAATAATAATTTGAAATGTGTCCTTTGCACTGGAACTCATGATATGCATGAGAACCCAGTGCACTGTCAATAGAGTCGATAGGTTTTGGCCTTCAGGCAGTATATGGACATAGTGAGTGTCAGTTGAAGATCCTTGTATTGATCTTCAACAATGTAGTTAGAACGTTTTTACTTAAGCGTGAGTAGGAGCCCCTTGCAGGGAACTACAACTTCACAATATTTACATAAGACATATTGACCTAACCCTCATTATGATAATTCCAGTAAATTAAAATATGTTGATTACTGGAATATAGTTATTGATTAAGCAAATACTTCTATAAGATTTCCAACAGATTCAAAGGAAACTGTGACTATATAAAGACCATTTTTAGTAGAAATAAAGTTAGTTAAAAACTCACAATCAAGCGTCACAATTCTCTTCAGAAGGATCTCTCTTATTTTCTTGCCATATGTACTCATAAAATTCATCAGGGTCTGTAATAATACGCGGGTCTGAGAGGTCTCAGTTTGAATAGTATGGGGGTCTATTTAACACAGTATTAAATGGCAGTGCGCGGGTCTGTAATAGTACGCGGGTCTAAGAGGTCAAAATTTGGATAGTACGCGGGGCGTGCTATTATAGAATATAAGGGAAGTACCTACCCAGGTACCTACCTACTTATGTATTACACTACGTTCGTAGCATACACCCCAATGGTTAATGGTCATAATGGTAATTCTTGTGATTGCATAGAATTACAACAGCCTATAACCTCATTTAAACAATAAGTGGGATAAAATTGCGCTTGAATTACAATATCGTCTGTGAAGAACCAAAATGACCCTACTCCATTTGTAGCTAAAAACAATATCCACTATCTACAAAAATATTGAAACATGTCTTGAAATCATTTAAAAAGAACATTTTCCAAAAACATGCAAATAGAACATTTTACACTTTTCAAAAACATGCAAATAGAATATTTTACACTTTTCAAAAACAGATGGATATGTTAAATTATTACTCGCTGAATTTGGCGCATTCGTATTATTACTATTACTACTACTATTACACTTTCCAAACACGTTTCAATGAACCCTTTGCAAAAGTACACGCCCTGGCGGAGCAAAAGCGAAACAGGCAATGGAAAATCATACGTATTCTTAAATGGCTTTATTTCCAATATGAGGTTTATAGGCGCAAATTAAAGATAATTGCACAATTAACACTTTAAGATCATTAAATTGGCAGTGCCGTGCCTGTGGTGACCGTAAAATTGATTCTCAGGTCGACGTATGTATTTCAACGAAAACCCCGTACCATTTTTATCTATGTCTTTATATAAAGACATAGATAAAAATGGTACGGGGTTTTCGTTGAAATACATACGTCGACCTGAGAATCAATTTTACGGTCACCACAGGCACGGCACTGCCAATTTAATGATCTTAAAGTGTTAATTGTGCAATTATCTTTAATTTGCGCCTATAAACCTCATATTGGAAATAAAGCCATTTAAGAATACGTATGATTTTCCATTGCCTGTTTCGCTTTTGCTCCGCCAGGGCGTGTACTTTTGCAAAGGGTTCATTGAACATTTTGGTTGTAGGGCATTTGCTACCAGCTACCCGGACATTAGCTACCCGGACATTTGCTACCCAAAACCCAACCCAGGACATTTGCTACCCTTAACCTAGGACATTGGCTACCCATGGCTAATGCAGAAATAAATTGAATAGAGAATATTCATGAGTATACCACATTGCACCACACATAGTTTATTAATGCCATTATTGTTTATGATAAAAAATAGTATAATTGTAGATAGTCGTTCACAAAGGATATTTAAAAATAATATATATAATATCTTTACAATTAATTGGTCTAATCAATATATCCTGCATATAGAAACTGATTGCTGTATAAATGTTAGAACCAGGCAACAGCAAGCCATTGCAGAAACGATACAATAATTACTAAAGGACAAAAAACGGTAACAATAAAATTATAATGTAATCTTAATCCTAATAAAATAAATAAAACTCCATATGAGTCTAAATGCAAGTACGCAACCTAAGAAGTAAATGTACTAAGTAAACCTTAAAACTAGAAACTGTCATTTTACCATATTATGTCAAAAAAACAATTCTTACACTTAAATATATTTTGTACCCATGTACAAAAAAATTACAATTCGCTGAATTTTTCTATGCATTCTACGCTGAATTCTATATGCAGGATATGTTAATTAGAAAAATTAATTGTAAAGATATTATATATAATATTTTTAAACATAATTTTTGAACGACCATCTACAATAATTATTATACCATGTTTTATCATTAGCAATAATAGCATTAATAAACGATGCCATGTGGTGTACTCATAAATATTGACTATGCAATTTATTTCTACATTAGCCATGGGTAGCAAATGTCCTAGGTTATAGGTAGCAAATGTCCTAGGTTGGGTTTTGGGTAGCAATTGTCCGGGTAGCAAATGTCCGGGTAGCAAATGTCCGGGTAGCTAATGTCCGGGTAGCAAATGTCCGGGTAGCAAATGTCTGTTTGCCAGGAAATTTATAGTATACTTCGGGAATAAAATATTAGTACTCCCTTATGACCTTCGTCCCTTGGACACCGGATTATTCATATATACAAACCCGTGTTATTAATTTTGTTTCACTACCTACTGTTTCACAAACGAGTGTGTATAAGATTCAATCCCTCGAAGTGATTTATGAACACCTCCTCTTTATTACCTTCGATTAAAATACGTATTTCTTGAAAAGAGTGTCATTACTATTGCTACGCCTTTCCCTTGGACGCAGTCGCGCAGTCAAAACGTCGAGTTCGTACCTCACTCAGGCATAACAATGCAATAATTTTTGGTAATCGGTGGTGTTAACGTTCGCTTTCGTTGGTGTGTTCATGCAGGCAGGGAAAATGTTGGAAGTTTGGCAGTGGCGGATTTTATTAGTGTTCGTGTGTATTTAGGTTGGTGATGGTTGGTCAGCGTTATCCGGCGTCCGCAGTTCCATCGATAAAGTGCGTCAAAAGCGAACAGCATAATAACAAACTGACAACTGATTGATTTATTGTTTTATAGTTTAATAATATTTCATACTGTGTCTTTGGCATAAAATTAATTGGAGTGAGTCCGTTTACTTGCTAATATAGTTCAACAGCAGTTCAGCATTAGAGTCAGACCACCATATTTAATTTCAGGGGAAAATATTTATGGGGATGATCCATGGTTAACTCATAATGGAGTCGGGAAATCGATCGTTTAAATGGGAAAAGGTACATATTATAATGTGGCTTATTGTTTCAATCTGCCTTCGTTAATTTCGTTTTGAATTTATTTATGTGAAAATGTATAGCTATGTAGTTGATGAAATGTTTTTTCACAAACACATATAAAAGCCTGTTATTTGGATGATACGTTTTCGAGATTTGGTCCGTAATCTGATCGTCAAAAGGGCTTCAAAATTACGTACCTACATGTTCCTATTAGTTGATAGTACATATTTTGTATGTTGTATTGCCCAGCCAGTATTTTTTATTCAAAATTGTAGTAATTTATGTTACATAATGTGCTTCAGTTTAAAAAATGAGTAACCTTACATGGTTCGTAGTTGACATTTTAAATTTTTGCTGGGTGTTTGACGTCGATGTTTAAGAAAAATTCTAAATTCGTAAATGAAATTGCCTGAGCGATATACTCCCTACCCTATGAGTACAGACAAGTCAATCCGAGTAAATTTTGAGTTACACAACATTATAAGAAGGTTAATCATGAATTAACGATATTCAATTGATAAATATTTTAGAAATGTGGTGAACGAGTCCGGCGGTCTCCGTATTTAAGCTCCAGTTCAGCTTCGACTTCGAATGAAGACTTGAAGAATAATAACAACCATCATTTTAAGAAGAGTAATGGCCGAGGTGGTAGGAATGGCTACAAAACCCCATTACTCAGTCCAAGGGCAACTCCAATCAGCAAACCGAAATCTGAGGATAGGGTTACGCACATCAAAAGAACATCATTTGAGGAAATAGAAAGAACGGCGGATCTGGACCATGTGGCAGCATCGGATTACGAGTTTCGGGGACGTATAAATCTGACTAATGATGTTAGTCAGATCGCTTCGAACTATTCCGAACATTCCGATGACATCGATGCTGAGAACGAGTTAACTAACGGGTCTGTTATATATGATTACTCCCATGGCTTAAACGATGATTGTAATATGAACTCAGGGCAATTGCCCGACTATTCTGAAAGTTTCGACATCGATGCTGAGTACGACCCAACTAACGGATTTGTTATATATGATTACTCCCATGGTTTCAGCAACGATTATAATATGAACTCAGTGCAATTGCCCGAGTATTCCGAAAATTCCGACATCGATGCTGAGGACGACTCAGCTAATGGATCTGTTGTATATGATTACTCCCATGGTTTCAGCAGTGATTGTATGAACCCAGAGCAATTGCCCCCACCTCTGCCACCGCTACCTCCACCAAGACCACCTACTCCGCCACCCCCTCCCCCACCACCCCATTCGCCACCTTCAAAGAAAGAAATTATGACAAATGAAGAATACAAGTTGCGGCTCCGACGTATTGACTTCTCTGGGGAAGCTACCAGTGCTTGCAGTGGTACTACTAGTGGATCACAGTTTACAGAGTCCCGCATAGGAGCAGCACGGCAGAATCTACAATCACAATCACAACTTGAAACTTTGCAAGGTGACATTGCAAGTTCAAGTACTGAAACGGCATGCACAGAATTCCTGGATTATTCTTCAAGACCATCACTTTTGCCCTCAGTCCTTCCCGCAACTGCAAAGCCTCTGAAGGGACCTTCAATTTGCGATTATTTTTCAGAAAAAAAGAAAAATCACGAGCGCTTTCCGATTGAGATTCCGAATTCCGTTCCCAAGGGTTCAACTAACAATTATGACCCGAGAATACCTGCCCGAAAAACTGAAATGATGTGTCTTGAAAAGATACAGGAAAAAGCAAAGCTTCATTTCTCGAAGAAAAAACATAGTAAGCCCATAATGTGTCCAATATTAAGTCCGAGTCCGAGACGTCAACAGAACTTTGGTATGAATGGGAATTCTATTAATGCTAATGTCAAGATAGCTCGAACAAGGGAACCACTCCTGTCACCACCGCAGCCAAAATCATACGACATCGCCAACGCCAACCCCAGCGCCACTTCCAGTTCCAGGACGCCAACAACGCCGCAGTCTCAAATTGTATCCCGAATTTGGAAACCCAACCCGTTCCATCCAGAACGGAAGAAACTGTGAACTGTGAATGCTTTTGGAGGAAGAGCGAAAAACCAGATTTAATTTTGTTCAGGTCCTTTAAATAATCCTCCTAAGTAAAACTGTGAACAAGTAATTTTATTTCAACACTGTCAAAACAAACTTTTTGTGTTGTAAAATAATGTCAACGATCGGTATATATTAGCGATATTTTTCTAACTTTATTACTACTGACTGATATTAGATAGATCTGAAAGTGGTCGCTTATCTTTAAAATAATTATTGAATGTGTGCTTATAGCATAGCTGAAGGCTTTGCTGTTTATTGTATTTTTTTATTTTGGCTTAATTGTCTTTTGTCTTCATGTTCAGCCTGTATTATTATGCTATAAATACTTATGCGTTGCTAAAATTATTCCTATAAGTTCTGTGTACTACAATGAAATTTATTTTGAATGACACAGTATTGTATATAAGTAGTAATATAGCAAGTATAGTAATGTAACTCGCTAATGTAGCGATATAGGGAAAATGAAAATAGGGATAGGGATTGGAGAATGAAATTAATTTAATTTCACTGATACTGATGACTGATGAGTTAGGAAACGGTATACCAAAATGAATTATATGTATACCTACTTACCTAACAACAAATAGCAAAAAATAGTTTTAAGAATTAAATTTTATATGAAGCATTTAATTAGGAATATCCATACATTAGTTTGTGTTATTTAGCGCGTCACGTCACACGAGTGGCAGAGAGTATGTGGTTGCGGTGTGCGGTTCAAGATTGTGGCTTCGTCTACGTTGCTCTTCAGTATTTATATTATGTACCTACCTGATCACCTGTCATTGTCAGTTTGTCAGTTTAATAAATTTGTGTTAATGTTTGCCATAAAAAAATCTACATTTACTAGTTAGCATATTACATTTTTATTGCCAGATAGTTTACTTATTTTTAGATTTGACTTCACAAGTTTCCTCTTGGATTTTGGCAGGGCCGGACAAAGGAACTAATTTTAGGCATCATTTTGTTTCCATGTAAAAACTACCATTTTGGTTTTATTGATTTTGTTTTCTTTGGTATACAAAAATTTCTATTTGCGTATTTTAGAAAAGTGCAAAATATTCTATTTGCTTGATTCTAAAAAGTGCAAAATATTCTATTTGCTTGATTCTAAAAAGTGCTCAGTGTTCCATTTACATGTTTTTTGAAAGGTGTTAAATGTTTTATTTGCATGTTTTTGAAATGCGCAAAAATTTTTATTTACATGGTTTCGAAAAGCCAAAATGTTCTGTTTACGTATTATTGAAAAGTATTAAATGGTCCAATTACATATATTTTTTGAAAATTTAGGCAGCGGGGGCTGCCTACGCTGGCCAAATTATCCGGCCCTGGATTTTGGATGAAATGAAAATAGTGTCACCTACCGTTATTTGTGCTCATAGCAACATATCCTTCGAGCGGCTCGATTGTTATTAATATACATGTAATATTGAGCCGCGTGGTGTAACACCAATAAGTATAACATTTTATAAACAATTTTATCACAATGCAGTGTTACAATTTACTATTCTTGTCTTGAATGACACACATTTTATTGGAATGAGCTAAAATGAAGGAAGCAATTAGCAATTATCCAACGATTAGTTACGTTATGACATGACTCTGCCAACTCAACTTAATTCACTTTTCAAGTTTGTAAGACTCATGAGGAGTGAGTTTGGTTGAATCAGTCACACGTTTTATTTTACCTTGATTGAAATCGCAAGTGGCACATAGTAATTATTATTGCTGACGCAGGGCGATCTATCTAAGGTAACCGAAACGGTGCGGTGGTAGCAGGAGCTTGGATCTTTAGAGTGCTTCAAAACTTCTAAAACATATGTTCTTTGAAACCTCCAAAAACTAGTAATCTCAAAAACATAATTCTTGGACCATTTCTAGTTTTAAGGTAAAAATTTTGTTTTTACAGCAAATCCCTTTTTATATGCAAGCCACACAAATTTTATTATTTTTAAATGAAACTAAGCAGTTTCACAAGGAAATAAAAATATAAACTATACGTGTATTCAATAATTTTCATTTTTCATCGTATTTTCACAATGTCATGAGAATTGGCATTCAGCGTAATATCAGCCAGCGTGTCTGTCTGTCACCCTCAAAATATCAAAGCAATCTATCTTTCAGTCAGTCGTACAGTCAATCAGTTTGTTATTCATATTTCCTCCTATTACTATATGGTACATCGTCACAATTCATTAGATTGTACGTAAAATTGACTACTCATCATAAATTTTATTAATAATTTTTTGATATTTAATTATTCAAATTAAACAATAAATTTTAATGCTGAATAATTCTTCACTTGTCTCTCTTCGTAACAACTTGATTCAATTTGTAACAGGTGTGTTAAGCCGTTATGTACATATTGGTAGATACGATATGTGAGATATAGATAAGATACTTAGGTAATCCTCTTCCTGTCTGCCATTATTAGCCATATGTCCTTAATATATTTACCTTTTTTTGACCATCTATAAAGTCTGTTCTGACTTCCTCTCCGATTGTAGTAATATTATTCTCACCTTTTTTAATTTTATAGTGTGTGTTATATGGTTTTATAAAAATTTTTAAATAATCTGAATAATATCATTTTTTTTATAGATAATTAAATAATTTTATTACAATTTTTTTAATTTGCTCGTAATTTGAAACTATTATTGGTTGATCGATTTCTGCAGGCTGTTTGGTAATTGTAATTTCGTTCGTTCGACATGTTTCAAGAACCAGATGATGGGGACGATGAAAAAGATCTTGATTCTGAAGCGTAAGTTCATGGCCTTTTAATTTAAGCATAAAATTCGAATTACATAGTTTGTTACGGATTGTTATTTTTGACCTAGAATATGGCACTTGTTGTTTTGACTTGGATTGAAATTTAAAATTGAGAACATTATTGTATCTCTACAGAATATATATATCGTCTGTGAAGAAGCAAAATGACCCATGTCCAATTTAAGCTACAATCAAATTAAGCTATGTCATAAAAAATGAGAAACATGTGTAAAATGTCATTAAGAGTTTTTGAAAAGCGTGAAATGTTCTATTTACATGCTTTTGAAGTGTCAAATGTTCTAATTACAAGTTTTTCAAAAGTGTCAAATGTTCTAATTACACGTTTTTGAAAAGTGCAAAATGTTCTTATTACGTTTTTTGGATAAGTGTAAAATGTTCTAATTTTACACGTTTTTGAAAAGTGTAAAAGTTTTTAATTTTCACATGTTTTTGAAGTGTCAAATGTTCTAATTAGTACTACACGTTTTTGAAAAGTGTAAAATGTTCTAACTACACATTTTTGAAAAGTGTAAAATGTTCTAACTGCACATTTTTGAAAAGTGTAAATTTTTCTAATTAGGTACCTACATATTTTTGAAAAGAGCAAAATGCTCTATTTACACGCTTATAAAAGATCTTGACACGAATGTAGTTAGGCCGTGGCGACAGGTTAAGCTGTTAACTTTGACAGGTTAAGTAGTAAATTTTGAAATTTTTGAGGGTGGGGAAAACTGTTAACCACATGCAACAAGACTGGTGTTGCAAAACCCAACAGCAAACTTGTTAAATCAACACTAAACCTGTTGAAGCATTTATATCACTGTATATGTATGCTTAATTAGTAATCCGTAGTTAATGTGTTGTGGCAGTCCAGTGGTTAAGGCGCCAGGTTCGTATTCCAAAGGGTGTGGGTTCGAATCCTGGGGAACGATTCCAGTTTTTGGTGTTATTTTTTAATTAATAAAATCGTTCAACAAGATTAGGGTTGCATGATCCAACACCGTTCTAGTATACTCAGTCCAACAGTTTTCACTGTAAATCACAGGATTCACTGTGGATGTCGGAGTAACAAAAAAGTAGTTAGAAATTAACAGTAAAGTAGTCAATTCACTCCTATTTTTCTAAGCGTGTACACATGCCTTAAGGATTACACGATATTTATATATTGTTTGTAGATAGTACATTTCGTATTTAGTTAAAAATGGATATGGGTCACTTTGATTCTTCACAGGCGATATGTAGTTTACTACATAATTACCTACATTTATAACAATATGTCTCATTCCATTCCATTCCATTATGGATTATTCATTATGCTGCTAAATTAATTGAATTTGTATTTTGTTTGTACATATTTTGATTTGTACAAAAGGCAACCTTTGATTTTGCAAGGGTCATTAGACGCTGATACTGATGAGCGTATCACACCGGCGGCAAGGAAGAGTCTTCCTCAAGACTCAACCAATTGCATATCGTGTAAAGCGCTCCCACAAAATGGTCGGCGGATTACCCTGTTCTTAAAATTATTTATTACGTCCATGATTATTGCCTGTGCCCTGTACTTGTCATTAATTTACTTTACGCCATTAACAACTACATCGTCGTCATCGTCGTCGTCAAAATCAGAGTTAAAATCAGAGTTGGACTGCACAGAAGCTGATGGTTGTAAAGGACAAGTCAGCAAAAATCGGATCAATTCTCAGCACCAAATGATGCCGAAAATACGAAATCTAGTAAATAAAGAGGCAATGATCCAAACCCCAATCGCCAGCTTTAATGCTTCATCTCTTGTAGCGCTTGCAGCCGGATTAAGTGTGGGCCTTATCAGTACAACAGATGGTTCTTTAGTTTCGTCCCATAATAGCCCTAATGGAAGTGATCCTAAACTGTGCACCAAACCTGAATTATTCGAAATCAAGACAGAGTTAAATGTAAGTAAGGTTTAAGAAAATAATTAGAAAAAAATTAGTAATAAATTATTTGCTTTCTTAAACATAATGTTATAATAATACACGTTAAACTATTAAATGAAGAGTTTTTTGGCATTTTTTTTTCAAAAATGAGATTATAAGCGGTACGTGTACTATCCAAATAGTTACGTAACTGTATTGAATAATAAAGGTTTAACTAAAGCTATTTTTTTTTAATATTCAAAATTTTGTTTTTTGGCAAAACGGGATAAGCCCATTAAAAGATTTTTGGCGAAATGGAATAAGTGCACCTAAAACATGGATTTCTTATTTAACTTTTGTAATAAGGCTTTATCAGTTGAAGTCACGGGTGTTCATCGGTAGAGCGGTCTACCGATCCTAACACGGCGGTAATACAATCGGTTACCGGCCGATTTGTATGTTGGTTGCTTGTCGGTGACCGGCCGGCCGGTAACCTTGAACAGCCGTGGTTGAAGTACCTCTAGACAAAAATTGAGTTCAAAAAATAATCCTGTCGCCTTTTATTCATTATTCGTTGTTCCTGTAAAATTTGCTTTGATGGACTTATCCCGTTTTGCCAAAAAACTCTTCAAATGTAGTTACATAGTGGGTAGCCTACATGCATGGTGAACCACCCTTAAGAAGTGACGCCCGTTAGAAAGACCACTACTACGGTCTATACTGTGAAATAACTAAAAAGATTGAGTGTCAATAATAAATCTGCAACATTTTTGGTTTAAAAAATATCGTGATTTAGATTCCTGACCTGTACAAACAAATTAAATTCCCAGAGTTTGATTCCATGCATGATTCTTTTGATACCAAACGTAAAGATAACGTAATTACATCCAAGACGAAGACGAATGAAACCAGATGGACTCAAGAGAATAAACTCAAGATTTTCGCTGTACTTCACTCACATAATGATGCAGGTAATTTGTGCTGTAATAAATTATGAATACTGATACATTTACGAAAGCTATATATATCGTCTGTAAAGAGGCAAAATAACCCATTTCCAATTTTAGCTTGAATCAAAATGAACTATGTGAGCAAATTTGCATGATATAGATGTATAAAATGTTCTATTTACAAGTTTTTAAAAAGTGTTAAATGACCTATTTAGAAGTTTTATAAAAGTTCAAAATGTTCCATTTATACATATTTTAAAAAGCGCAAAATGTTTCATTTACATGTTTTAAAAAAGCGCAAAATGTTCCATTTACATGTTTTGAAAAGGCGCAAAATGTTACATTTACATGTTTTAAAAAAGCGCAAAATGTTTCGTTTACATGTTTTAAAAAAGCCCAATATGTTCCATTTACATGTTTTCAAAAAGCGCAAAATGTCATATTTACGCATGCTTTTAGGATCATAACATTTTACATAATTAATTTGAAGATGGTTCATTTTGTATTTATTTAAAAATGGACATGAGTCATTTTGATTCTTAACAGACGATATTATGTAGTTAACTAGTTATGTAGCTACTGATTATCTAATATGATATGCCTTGCATTCTATTTTTTGCATGTAGGATGGGGTGAAACATTCGAGGGGTACTACCACATGCGAACCAAATCAATTCTGGACAGATTACTCAAATACTTGACCCTTGACCCCGAATTGAAATTTATTTGGTGTGAAATATCCTTCTTTGATTTTTGGTGGAAGTCTTTACGGTGGGAACAACGTTTGCAAGTTAAAAAGTTGGTGGAAAACAAGCAGCTGGAGTTTGTGGGTGGTGCATGGGTGATGCATGACGAGGCCTCTCCGCATTATTTATCCATGGTCACACAACTCATCGAAGGACATCAGTGGCTTGAGCAGCATTTGAAATATGCGCCACGGTACCTAAATAGCCTAATAAATATTTACATTAATAAATTACATACAAAAGTCCTTTGAGATTCATACGACCAGCTGTGTAGCTTTAAAGTTAGTAACTGATTATTATACGAATTGCCATTTGCGCACAGTGTAATTTCCCCATGTTAATATTTTTGTGATAAAGTAGTTGCTTTTTATTGCCTAATGAGTAATAATACTAATTTGAATTTATAATAATTTTAGAAACGGCTGGGCAATCGATCCGTTCGGTCTATCCTCAACTTCAAATTTTCTTCTGCAACAGAGTGGTTTTAAAAACACTGTATTTTCTCGGGTGCATTACAAACTGCTGGAATTACTCAAGAAACAAAAGACAGTGGAGTATTACTGGCGGCAACCGTGGGGTACTTGTTTTTATTTTGCATTATTATTACACGACGGTTTTGTCCCAACTTCATTATTAAACACATTAAAAGCTATATATAAATATTGTGATAATTTTATTTGTAGATTTAAATGGAACAACGGATATATTTGTCTACCAGATGCCTTATGGAACTTATGATAAAAGTGGTACATGTGGCCCAGATTTTGTGACGGAAAGCGGAATTTGTACAACGTACCAATCTCATACTGAGGATATTAAAAAAACGTAATGATTATAAATTACTAATTTCCTACAAAAAAAACTATCAGCAAAGAATTTATATAAATGCTACATTAAGATGTTTTAATATTGCTACTTTAATTCAGATCACTTAAATTGCTGGAGCAATATAGAAAGAAAGCAACGCTTTTTCGTACAAATAACCTCTTCATGCCTCTTGGTGCGGATTTTGCCTACCAGACAGATCGAGAATGGACGACTGAAATCGAGAATTTAAAGAATATTTTTAAATACATTAATTCTAATAAAGATTTAAATACCGAGATTAAATTTGCCACTCTGGACGAGTATTTTAAGGCTGTACATGCAGACGAAAAAGACAAGAAATTCCCGCTGGGTCCAGACACTTGGAAGACTCCAATATTTTCTGGGGATTTTTTCACATATTCAGATGCGACAATTGATTACTGGAGTGGCTATTACACATCGAGAATATTTCACAAGTCAAGTGAAAGGCAGCTCATGGCTTTGGTCAGGTACATATTACTTTAACCATCTTTCAACAAAACTTTAGCAGAAAATTGAATATAATTTTATACTTTTAGCGGATAATTAACTGAGAGCTCATTTTGCTGTAATTTTTTGTTAATATAGAAGTGCACAGTTGATGTACACACTGGTGGTGGCGGAAATTGCGGAAACCTTTGGAAATTTGAAATTCGAATTTATTGGGAGTTTACTGGAAAAGATTGTCATGAGTCGAAGGATTTTAAGTATATTCCAGCATCACGACGGGATCACTGGGACATCCAGGGATCGTGTCGTCCGTGATTACGCTGTAAAGTATGTAATTGTTTTTGTTCCTAGCAAAATTATATATAGTAGTTAGTAGTATGCTATTTAAGTATTTTATGTTATGTATTTTTATCGTTCTTTGATAAAATTCATTGTAGTTATTTGATTTGCATAATCATTTTTAGATTATTCCAGGGAATGAAGGATTGCCACTTTGTTATTCAGCAATGTTTTCACGTCCACGTTCTTCAAAATGAGGCACGAGTAGGAAAAGGAAAAGATGAAGAGAAATCGAGGAAGAGCCGAAAAAACTTGAGGGCCCGACTTCATAATATTCAAAGTAGCAATATTTTTTTCAATCCTAGCATGTCTAAAGCCAGTGAAAATGAATTGTGGGAAGATGTCGTGTACAACGTGAACGAGAAGAATCCAGTCAAAAGAATATTAGTATTTAATTCTCTGGCTAAAGCGAGGAAGCAAGTTATACGAGTTAGTGTGTCGAGTTTGGATGTTAAGGTACTTTTATGACCCCGGACTGACTATACAATTACTATATCGTCTGTAAAGAACCAAAATGACCCATATCCAATTTAGGCTGGAATCAAAATGAGCTATGTGATAAAAATAAAATGCGAAACATGTCTAACAAAATGCTAATACAGAGTATTTTAAAATCGTAATATGTTCTATTTACATGTTTTAAAAAAATGTCAAATGTTCTATTTACATATTTAAAAAAAGTGTAAAATGTTGTAGTTACATGTTTTAAAAAGCATAAAATGTTTTATTTACATGTTTTTAAAAAGCGTAAAATGTTCTATTTACAAGCTTTTAAAAAGCGTAAAATGTTCTATTTACATGTTTTTAAAAAGCGTAAAATGTTCTATTTGCATGTTTTAAGAAAATGTAAAATGTTCTTTTTACATGTTTTTGAAAGCGTAAAATGTTTGATTTGCATGTTTTTGAAAATTCAATAATGTTCTATCTATATGCTTACAAGACATATTTCAGTGTTTTTGTAGATAGTTGATATTGTTATTAGCGAAAAATGGATATGGGTCATTTTGGCCCTTCACAGACGATATTCAAGAAAATAACTTGGAAAATGTATGCTTTCTTTTAGAATCGAAGTGAAAGGAAGAATTTCGGATTTTCCATTCTAATTAATTTAATGTGTTGTAATAATTCCAGGTTCGAGACGCAAATGATAAAAGAGTATTCTGTGAAATTTTCCCGAAAATGAAATATTCTGACCCGATGAAATCAAGGGCACTCCCGTTGAGGGAAGATCCTCAGTACGAGTTGTTTTTCGTAGCGGAATTCCTTCCATTAGAAATGAGACATTTTAAAATCTGTTACGACAATTCAACAAAACGCCGACAAAGGTATTGAATTAATAGCATGAATATCAGAAAATATCTAAATACTATTAACAAAAATATCTAATTAAATTTAAACTAATTATAAGCTTTCAAATTCAAATCATCATGCTTTTACTGTAGTTTAAATTGTAATTTATTTTAAAGCTCAAAAGCACGTGTTAATGTTTTCAACACGAAAACCAGCTTTTATCCAGAATTCACGGCTGCATTCCTCAACTCATCGGATTCCGATTCAAATACAGAGGAAATATCGTCAAAGGCTAATCAAACGATTACGATTTCTAACGATTATTTAAAACTTAATTTTTATGGTAATGGATCAGCACAGTCTGTAGAAATGGGAGGAAGTTTGTATCCATTTGATTTAACATTTCATTAGTAAGTTCCAAATTTCACTGGTTTTGCCAGATTCGGATTCACTGGATTTAATTTACTTTCATTGTTGGGGACAAAAATGGCAATACTTGTTTCTAATTTTTTTTCTAATGCTTCATCATTGTCTTTTATTTGTGCCTTTTCTTTTTTTAACTACATAGTTACAAAACCCAGCGCTCTGGTCTGTACTCCTTTTTCCCAGATGGTGGTGATAGGCCAATAGAGTTGGGTGGGAGAGATCCCATCATAATTGTAGCCAAAGGCAAATTACTCAGTTATGTTGAGGCTTGGTATCCAACAGTGAGACATCGTGTGACGCTCCTAAATCATGATGGACCGGAGGGGTATGGAATCGAAGTGGAAAATGTTATTGACATCCGCAAGCAGACGAATTATGAGCTCACAATGAAAATTAGAACGGGAATCAAATCAGGAGAAGCCTTGTTCACAGACAGTAATGGTTTTCAGGTAAAGAAATATTTGAAATATCGTCTGTGAAGAACCAAAATGACTCATATCCAATTTAAGCTAGAATCAAATCGAGCTATGTCATAAAAACAAACTGAGAAATATGCGTAAAATGTTAATTAAGAGATTTCGAAAAGTGTAAAACGTTCTATTTACATGTTTTTGAAAAGTGTAAAATGTTCTATTTGTATGTTTTTGAAAAGTGTAAAATGTTTTACTTACATGTTTTTGAAAAGTGTAAAATTTTCTATTTACACAGTTTTGAAAATTGTAAAATGTTCTATTTATACATTTTTTTAAAGTGTAAAACATTCTATTTAAATGCTTTCAAGTCATATTTCAATATTTTTATAGATAGGGGGTATTGTTTTTAGCTACAAACGGATATCGGTCATTAAGATTCTTATTTTAGAAGTTAACTTTGACAGGTTTATTTATAAATTTTGAAATTTTGGAGAGTTGGGAATTCAGCCAATTTAGTTAGCTTCATGTAACAGCACTGTGTGTACAAAACAACTAACAGAAAAATCAGTAAAATGTGCAGAGAAACTCTGTTGGAAGCATGTTATGTCTGAAGCATTATTTAAAATTTTAAAATTGTATAGATGATGAGACGGGAGAACCGGAAGAATCTACCTATCCAAGGAAACTTCTACCCCATGGCAAGCTCAGCCTTCATTGAAGACCCTGACTTACGCATGACCATTCTAGCAGCTCAGCCGGGTGGTATTGCTAGTTTGACCTCAGGTCAGCTTGAGATTATGCTGGATAGGATAATTAATCAAGATGATAAGCATGGTATTGGTCAAGGAGGGACGGATAATTTGGTCACTGCATCCAAGTTCAAAATAATTCTTGAAAAACCTTTGGAAATTTGTCGACAAAGTTCTGCCGAGCAGTCAGCTGGTGATCGAGAAGGGAACGACAACGACAAGGCGGGAACGGGAAGTCTCAAAGCTTTGCCACTATTGTCCGAGGAAGCTAATTTGCAACAACTAAATTTACTTCATCCCTTATTAATCTATAACAAATTAGGCTATGAGTCAACTCGTTTAAAGCGCAGCTCCGGTCACGTTGACTACACATTCTCGCCATCCTCCCCACCGTGTGACATTCATTTACTAGGGGCAATGCCTATCCCAGAATTCACAGATTCGGACCAGCACAAGAATGATACAACTATTTTTATGGACACTTCCGAACGGTCAGCTCTTTTATTTCACCGAATGGGATTCGATCGAAGGTTTGCATCACCCTCACCAAAGTTACGAAAACAGTGTTCCGCTGCAGTAAATCCACCTGGCCAATTAACAGTTACGAATATGTTTGGGAGTATTTTTAAAAAGAAAGTGTTGAGAACTTCACTGTCTTTGTCTCGTCCTGACCAATTTTTTGATGGGTCAGCAACGCTCCTTTTGGAGCCCATGCACATTCATTCATTTATTGGCTACTATAATAGTGGGAATGAGGGGGTTAGGGATCGAGATAGTCAGGAGAGTACTATTACAACAAAAACAGTATTTATGTCTTCGATGCCAACAGCGTAAAGTATTGAACGGATGCGTTATTTTGATTGAATTAAAACACATTTATGTATAATCATTATTTCTTGTGATTTAACGGCGGGGAATATTTCGAATTACGTTATATGTATTAAGTAATTAGTTTAATACAAGATAATTAAGTAAAAGTTTAAGTATAAAATTATTATTGTGATGATTTGTTAAAACTATTTGATATTTTGATGTTTGTGTATTATTTAAGTTGAGATCTGCCATGATTTTTTGAATTTAACTACGAAATTACGAGCATAATAAATTCTTTTTCTTTTCCTGAATTATCCAAAAATCCAAACATAGGCTTTCTGTTTTCCCCAGGCTTACCACAATTTTATTATATAATTTCCGTTAGTTTGTATTTTTCCACTAATAGCTGAATTGAGAATTCTATGTCCTATGTTAAGTATATTTAAAATATTATGTATATAATACGTTTATTTTGATGAATAAAGTTATCTCTTACTCTCTTCTCATTATTGATTCTAATTTCAATATTTATTTAGACATGACGTCTGGCTGAACGTGCTTTGTTGAGTGGAGTGCCCCATGCTTTTTCCATACTTACATACATATCGCCGGTGAAGAAGCATTTTTGCCCAAGTCCAGTCCAACGCTAAAAGCATTAATGCCGAAGTCCACACGTTTTTAAAAGCATTTTTGCCCAAGTCCATCCAAACCTATCCTGTTCAAACCTGCATCTGCTGCAGTTTGGATTTGCATGGACTTGGGCAAAAATGCATTTAAGAAACGTATGGATTTGGGCAATAATGCTTTTAGCGTTAGACTGGACTTAGGCAAAAATGCTTCTTCACCGGCGATATATTATGTATTTCGGCTACATACATAAATATAGAAATTAGAATCAATAATGAATTGAGAGCAAGATAACTTTATTCAACAAAATAAAGCCTTCTCGTGTCGTAACTCGTCATTAATTAATATTATTTGTGCCTCCCACATGAGTGACCGATGTACACGTTTATCTTCACTGGAGATTTTCATTGTCCACTGAAACTTCGGGAACCACTGGTACTTCAAGAGCAGGACACATCGGGCGGAGAAGAGCTTCAAAAGGGAATAACTTCAAGCTTGGTCTGGAAAACCGGTTTTTATTTTATTATTTTTTACTATTAATTTTGCTAAAATGGTCTGCGATGGAAAGACTGGGAACTAGAAAACTATTCTTTAAAATGCCGTGGCAGCCAGGTGGCGGCAATAAACTTTCCAAGTTTGTACCTTGTAAAGTAAAGTAATGGATCATGGGATAATAGTGCAGTATACGTTAGAGGTAGGTACATGCCTGTTGCATGTTGCATTTATCCGATTAAACCAGATTTCTAATATTATAATCTTGTGATAAAATAAGTTAACAAATGAACGTGTAGTGTTTTTAAGAGCGCGAAGCCATCTCATCCAGTGCAGAGCGTATCAATTTGAATAGTGATGGATTTCCCACCTAAAGTTTGAAATTAAAAAGGAAACTTCCGTCGTAAGACACCACTATCGTAGAAACTTTCGTTTAACACGCTCGTCATAGCCGATTTCCAAAAAAGTAGCAATTGGGGCAAGACGAGCTTTGCTGAAAAGTGTATGCTTTAACATAGGAAACTACTTCATAGTGTTCATGGTCTTACACGTGTATACTTAAGAGCAGCAACATATTATTGTTGTAAAATAATACTCCTACGCTTAACTCACATGTAGGTACGTACCAAATAAGTTACTAAAACATTCAAACTTAATAGACAGATAGCAGGAGTGAAGAGCAGCGCTGGCTAAATGGTACAACTGCTTACGGTTACAAAAATCACCTGTGTATGTGTTTTTGTGAAAAAAGCATTTCTTTTCTCCTAATTGCTGTATTTGTTTAATCCCATCACCAAAAACTTACTATTGGATATTACTAAGTGAAATACGCTCTTTCGAATAAGATATCATTTATTTATACCGATGTGGCGTAAACGCTATATATAGGGGGCTAAAGATTTACGAATTTACATGCTTAAGCATTGACAGCTGATTTTGATTACCGTAAGGAGTTGCATTTTGACGGAGCTGCTAAGCCGATACGACACTAGCGAAACTATGAGCGACTATTTGTCTATAGCAGAAAAAAATAATTCATTTAGCTGCTTTTTGCATGCCAGTAAATGGGAATAGGGAAGTCAGGGAGTAAATACCTTCGATCGCAGTGCCACCGCAAAAAAGTTTCCACCTTTATTTCAAAAATATGGGCGCCAGAATAGCAAGATGTATTGTTCGGCCGAATATATTTGGACCTTTTGTACATGCGCAGTAGAACTTGACGTTACTTTTAACATTACATGTTATACAAATCTCTGAACAAAGATTAACGGTCAGGCTCAATGCTATTCGGCCGAACAATACCACTATTCAATTGATACGCTCTGTCACTCATCACACAATTCCCAATGTAATCAAGTGAGAAGGAATAGAAGTAATTATAGCACCATACCAGCGCAATTATATACAACTTATTTTAAAAACATTGTGAATTGTGTGCAGAATACAGAGTCGTTTTCCTATTGCTGTTGTGAGCCTTTTACAACTGTGCAGTAGGCAGTAGCAAACAATACAATGACTTACTATAGTTAGCAGAGTTTGTATGTAATTATGTATTCAATTAATTTATTCGTCTTGCCTCTTGTGCTAAGCATGCTGATCGAAGTGGAAGTTAGCTGTCGAGATATTAGCAGCAAACAATGTCAATTACATAAAGCAAACTATAATAAAATTGCCCATGAGACAATCTTGGTCGTATCTCGTATCGGCATCAGGCATGGTCGTCTCGTCGTTGTCGCTTGCCACAGTCACAAGTCACAACCAGAACTGCCATGACATCGGTTAATCTATTTTACTTGGGATTAAATTGTCAATTTTATTGCCAACAGTCGAGAAAGTGTGGATGCAACTGATGTAATTTCAATAGTTTACCATTTTTATGAATATTATTGCCCTTTGTTTTATTCGATATTTAAACTTAAAATAAACATAATTTAGTAATTTGATAGTTTTTAGACTGTTTTCGTTCCAATGCAATGTCCTCAAATTTGATCTTTGATATAGTTACTCCTATATTTACAAGTTAAGTAGATACATAATATTACCAATGGAGAATATTAAGTCTTAAAGTTAAGTAGTTAAAAAATATTGTATGTCGAAATTTAAAAACCCGGAACCTCCCTCGACGGTAAACGGTTTACGAAGAAACTAAAATAGTATAATAGTATAAAACAATTCGTTAATGTACCAGTTATATCATTCATCGTTACCATGGCGGCGATTTATATTTTACCATTATTTAGTTTGTTATATATGCCGTATATTGTCTGTTAAGTGTCAAAATGAACCATATCCAATCTTAGCTAGAATCAAAGTGAGCTATGTCAAAAAACACTAAAAATTATAAAAGTATGTAAAATGTTCAATACAAGTTTTTTAAAATTTCAAAAAAGATCTATTTAATTGTTTTTAAAAAGTGTAAATTGTTCTATTGGTGCATGTTTTTAAAAGGTACAAAATGCACTATTTTCAAGTTTTTATGATTTTAATTATTTTGTAGATAGTGTATTTTGTATTTTGCTAAAACTGGATATGGATCCTTTTGATTCTTCACAGACGATCAGACGATATATTATTATAGTGCGTAATTTAATAAAAATGTGCAGATCTGAAATAGAATGCACGCGGGTCTGTTATATGTATAACAATACGCGGGTCTGACTAGTGAGAGGTCCAAAATTGTGGTAGAATAACATGACAAGAGGCTAGCACACAAAAAAGCATCAATTTAAAACAGTCAATTTTTACAGTTGGGATAATAGATAATTAGCACCTAATTACCTTTTTTAAAAATCGAACTTGGAATTACCTTTTATGTAATAATTTATTTTGCGTATAATATCCCTTTGTCTAATCACAACTTCCGTGCCTCCGCACAAATACAAATGCCTCCGTGATGTCATCCATGTACCGTAAAGCTTCTAATAACCCCTGGGTCTCAAAATAATTTCCGGGTGTCCTCGATAACTCCCAGGGGTCTCTGATAACTCCCATAATTTTTAGCATTGAATCAAGTGGAGAGGATATTCTTTTTTTATACATGGTTGTTTTAATAAAAACACCCGAGTCTACAGCAAAGTTTGGCGTAACTCCCCCACGGGTGTTATTAGAAGCTTTACGGTAATAATTGTCTTCTGAATATTTCATACCTACTACCTATGTATTATATTAAGATATTTATTTTTTAAATTGAAAGTTGGCGAGGTTTACACATGTGAGGAGTAATTACACTCAATTAACATTTATCTCCACAAAATGAAACCAAGTAATATTCGCAAGTTTCCATATTGCGGCGGAAGCTATCCACTGCAACAGGAGCCCGAAGGACAGGAAATTGATGGCGACGAAATGAATTTCGATGTTGAACGGTAAAATAATTTAGCGTTTTATAGAATGAAAAATTCGTATGCGAACGGAGGTGAAGAAAAAGCTGCTAACTTTACACCTTTTATAACTATTTTCTCAATAGTAATAATCTAGATACTAAATAAGTTTGAAGTAATGTAAAATGTATTGGCAAAACAGCAAGTAATTTTGTTTTCTATCTCTATCATTATAGTACACGACGATCCAATAGATATTATGATCTGCCTTTCAATGGGTATTTCATGCAGGAATCAATTAATGTTTATAAATTTTAATTTTATTAGTAAATATGCTAATTAATAATTGACAAAGTTGAATTGAATTTTTGTTTATTTTGCGTGTGTATTTGTGGTGGCGGTGGGACAGGGAACAGGAGCATCCCTTGATTGGTAACACAGCAGGAAATGAGAATCATGACGGAGACGGATCAGTTCCATGCTACAAGGCGCTCAAGAACCGTGGAAACTCCTCCAACATTTGTGTAACTTCCAGTGGTTTCCAACGAAGTGTTCACAATTTAGTGTCACTTTCAAGATTAATTGTAATTGTAGCAGTTGCTTGCATCGTCATTTTTATAATTTCACCTGACTTTTCACTCAAATCTGCATCGTTCTTTCACTCTGACTACAACGACGAGGACATCACCACTGCTACGCCTTTGACGGAAGACGTCATGCCGAAGCTACAACTGCTCAGCGAAATCTCGAGCAAAGCCTACGTTTCGGCCCTAGTTGGAAGTTTAGTTGTGAGTCTGGTTGGAGGAGAGATCCCAGGAAATCAATCAATGAGTAATAATTCTCAATTTTGTCCCACGGATCAACTATTTGAAATCAAGACAGAGTTAAACGTAAGATTTTTTAGTTTTCCCATTCCAACATTGCAACAGTTGTATGCATTTCAAATCAGTGTGAAACTGATCACTATAATATGTATCGATCGATCACCATTATGCTGATTTTCTATGCGTTTTATTGTTTTATATGTAGAAGTAACCATGTTTTACATTTATTTTGATTTTATGGCCACTGCACTGCCGTTATAATGTGCTTTATAGTCACTGTAATTTGAGAAAGTAGTAATTTTATTCTAACCTTTTTTTGTTGCCTGATTTTAAAAAATGTTCAGATTCCTGACCTCTACAGTCAAATATTAAATAATCAAACAGAAACTACCACCCCACCACCAGAAAAAGACAATCCAGAAACAAGTAAGGGTAGATGGACTAAGGAGAATAAGCTGAAGATTTTTGTGGTACTTCATTCGCATAATGACCCAGGTGGAATTTTGCTTTTTGCCAAATAGTACTTAATACAGTTGGTATATTAATAAAATTTTCACTGCCTGTACTACAATCTTCTAGTGTTGTTCGAATTTAATTTCTATTAAAAAAACCCATGTGTTTTAGGCTGGCTGAAAACCTTTGAAAATTATTTTGAAACCGAAACGAAGGCTATTCTAGATAATGTTCTTAAATACTTGACGCAGGACCCACAGTTGAAATTTATTTGGTGTGAAATATCCTTCTTTAATTTGTGGTGGAAGACTTTGACTTGGGAAAAGCGCCTCCAAGTTAAAAAGTTGGTGGATGATAAGCAGCTGGAGTTTGTGGGAGGGGGATGGGTGATGCATGATGAAGCTGTACCACACTACTCATCAATGGTCACACAGCTTATGGAAGGACATCAGTGGCTCCAGCAACATTTGAACTACACTCCACGGTAATCAAAATGGACGAAAAGATGGAAAGATGTATTTAGTAATATTAAACTTGAGAGTTTTTAGTGTTTTTACTTAAAAATTGAAATATTCCAGGAATGGATGGGCCATTGATCCATTTGGTTTGTCGTCTACGTCTAATTACCTCCTGAAGCGAACTGGTTTAAAGAACACCGTATTTTCTCGAGTTTATTACGGACTTTTAGCTTTGCTGAAAAAGAAGAAACAAACGGAGTTTTACTGGAGACAGCCTTGGGGTATTTATAGGCATTATTTTAAAGTAATTTATGAACATATTAACACATTGCACAAGCAGCATTTGACATTTAAAAATTATTTTGATGAGCTGGGAGTTATTTTTGGTTTCTGTTTTACCTCAATACTTTTGGCTTTTAATTTTTATTACCTTAATTTTTTTGAGCTGCTTTGTGATACTTTTGAACAATTTGTACTTAATTAGACATAGACTAATTACAAATTTTTGTTTGGTTAATTACGTATTCCAGATTTGAATGGCACAACGGATGTATTTTCATACCTTATGCCATATGAAACTTATGACAAAGGTTCGACATGTGGGCCTGATCATGCTAAAAATCCTGGCGTTTGTAAACTGTATAGCTTTTTATCCGAATATGACTACGAGGATATTAAAAACAGGTATTGTATTTCACAGTAAACAGGAAAATGATGACATAAAACTGGGTATCATCTACCCACTTTAAAAACACTGATGTAAATTATCTTATGTTTGTTACATTTTTCCTTCCAAGATCTTTAGCATTACTTGAACAGTATCGAAAGAAGTCTCTTCTTTTCCATACTAATAATCTCCTGATGCCCATTGGTGGAGATTTCACATGGGGGACCGATTTTGAGTGGGAGAGTGATATCACGCACCTGAAACAAATTTTTAAATACATTAATTCTAAGCGAAAGCTAAATACTGAGATTAAATTTGCCACGCTAAATGAGTATTTCGAGGCTGTGCATTCCGACACAAAGAAGGAAAACTTCCCTGTAGATACACCTAATGGATGGAAGCCTCCAGTATTTTCTGGAGATTTCTACGTTTATGCTCAGTCCCCGAAAATTTATTGGAGTGGATTTTACACATCAAGAATTTTTCACAAGTCCAGTGAAAGGCAGCTCATGACTTTGCTCAGGTAATGTTAAAAATGTGAAGATGATAATAAAATATTCTTATTCAAACAAAAATCAGCTGTATAGATACCAAAAATGTTTTAAGGTGGTTTTGAAGAGGAAAAAATTTGGGTGAAAATAAAATATCGCATATTTTATTTCTGTTTAATTTTGCTAAATATGTAGAAGTGCGCAGCTAATGTACACCTTGATGGCGACTCAAATATCAAAAGAATTTGGGAATTCGGAATTCAATTTTATTCCAAGTTTGCTTGAAAAAATTGTTTCTAGTCGAAGAATTTTGAGTTTATTCCAGCATCATGACGGGATCACGGGAACTTCAAAAGATCCAGTCGTCAAAGACTATGCCATCAAGTACGTATGTAGTGTATTTTTTTTATTATTGAGAGTAAACGGTGTGATTCTTTATTGTTTTTGTATGCATAATATAACAGTTTAAATACTTGGCATATTGGTCTACCAAACGTGGAGTACATCGTAGCGTTCTTATTTTCAAACTTTTAGATTATTCGTAGGCATGAGATACTCACATTTTGTCATTCAGCAGTGCATCCACGTCCTTCAAAATCTTCGAAAAATTGAAGAAAAACGGGTACAGCAGAAGCAGGACTACAGTCTCAAGGAACATTTGAAGTTAAAGACCAAACTGAGTGAAATCAAACGCTGGGATGTTTTCTACGATCCGATTAGGACAAAGTTAAGGTCTGATACAATATGGCAGGATAATGTGTACGCATTGGACCATAAACACCAGGGACAATGGATTGCAGTGTTTAATTCACTGGCTAAGGAGAGGAAGCAAGTTGTGAGAGTTGGAGTTTCGAGTTTAAATGTTAAAGTAGGTGAAAAATTCAATATAAGTAAAAATTATAACAGTATTTAAAATCAGCATTTGTGAAAATGATCATCCGATGAATGATACAGCCCAGTGTTATTTCTTTCAAAAACCTTTGCAGGTACGAGATTCACACAATGTAGAGATACCTAGTAATGTTTTTCCTGTATTTAAATATTTTAACACGTATTATTTCAAAAGCGATAAGAGAGTGGATGGAACACCCTCCCCCTTTCACGGCAAATATCTCAAACCGGAAACTCAGCATTTTGAGCTTGTTTTTATTGCTACGCTGCTTCCTTTAGAAACGAAGCACTTTAAAATTGTTTATAATAAATCAGCAAGGCTTCATGAAAGGTTTGCAGACGCGAGCTTAACTTACAAGCAAACCAATTACTATGCTTCCTCGGGATCTGAAAAAACATAGCCTGAAGCGTTTACTTTGACCTCACTAGTCAGTAAGAACGAAAAGTGTGGTAACTCGAAAACATTTTGCGCGGTGCTTCAGCAGCAGCCCGCCTGCTGCTAAATGCACTCGAGTTATCACACTATTCGTTCTTACTGAGGTCTAAGGAAACGTTTCTGGCTATGGTTTGCCAGATCCCGTGGAAAAATAGTAATTGGTTGGCTTGTAAGCTTTAGGATAAAATTATATAATTAATAAATATTATATCGAAAATTAAAACCCTTGCTATGTTCATGCATCTTTTGTAACATTGTTACAACAATTATTATTTTGTTGATTTTTTGAAATAGGAAAGTAAGTGTGAAGGTTTTCAATTACAAAACATACTTCAATAAGGACTTCAAGAATCTGTTTCTTACTCCGCTGAATTCACTTCCTAATCGCATAAGTTCAGAAAATCAAACAATTCAGATTTCTAACCATCACCTAGCAATTAATTTTAATAAAAATGGATCTGCACATTCTGTGAAAGTTGGTGAACTTTTGTATCCACTGAATATTACATTTCACTAGTGAGTTTTGAGTTTCCACCCATTTTTTCAAAATAATTTTGGCTATAATCTTTAGTTAACTTTTTATAGCCTTATATACGTTTTTGCGTTTTATTAGTTGTATGTAAGTAATTTTTGTATGTTTACAGTTACAATTCACTTTTTCATTTTGTTGTAGTTACACTCCTGCAACTTCCTCGGGTCTTTATATATTTTACCCGCGTGGGCCGGATGTTCCAATAGATCTATTTGGCGTTGATCCGATTATAATTGTGGTGGAAGGACAAATTCGAAGCTATGTTGAAGCGTGGTACCCCAATCTGAGACATCGTGTGACGCTATTCAATCACAATGGACTTGAAAGTTATGGAATTGACGTGCAAAATGTTTTTGATATTCACTCTGAAAAGAATTATGAGCTCATGATGAGGATTAGCACAGGAATTAAATCGGGAAATACTTTCTACACGGATAGCAATGGGTTTCAAGTAAATCGGTTTTAGAAAATTTGGATTTCATTATCCTTTTGAGTTAAACTATACATGCCAATGTAAAGTACTTCTTTAATTGTAGAACATGTCAAACGTTCAAACAGGTGTATGTTTCTACGTTGTACGTAGCGAGGTAGCACAATAACTCCAAAATTTTCGTTTCTATTCTGAACAACGTATAGATGATGCGACGGACGTACTGGGATGATTTGCCCATTGAAGGAAACTACTACCCCATTGCTAGTTCAGCTTTCATCGAAGATCTCGACTTACGAATGACGATACTCACAGCTCAACCAGGTGGTTGTGCTAGCTTGACGTCAGGTAACATGGAGATTATGCTTGCTAGGAGAGTGAGTTACGATGATTACTATGGAGCAGGCCAGGGTGGGACTGATAATTTAAAAACTGCTACAAAATTCAAAATAATTTTAGAGAAACCCTCTCAAGTTTATTCTCAACGTCACCCTCAGCAATCCCCATCAGCCAACCATGAGAATCTGTCTTCCTTGCCATTATTGTCTTTGGAAGCCAATTTGCACCAATTGAGTTTACTTCATCCGTTGTTAGCCTACAAAAAATTAGGCTACGAGTCCAACTCTTCTGCTAGTGGCAATAATAGTACAGCAAGTCGTATCGATTATACAGTGTCGTCATCCTCGCTTTCCTGCGATATTCATTTACTTGGAGCAATGCCCATTGCAAAGTTCACCGATGGTCAGGAAATGAGGAGTGATAGAACAATTCATATGGACACTACAAATCAGTCAGCTCTTTTATTTCACCGAATGGGGTTCGATCACAGATTTAAATCAAGCTCCCCAAAGATTCACGCTATTTGCTTCGCAGATGCAAGACATCGATTTGGCCGATTAAAAGTTGAGAACATATTCGGGGATCTATTTAAAAACGAGATGCTGAGAACGTCACTGTCCTTGTCTCATTCAGACAAATATTATGAAGGGTCAGCAACGCTCGTTTTGGATCGCATGGAAATATACGCATTTATTGCTTACTACAGTGGGAATAAGAGCAGTTTACATGATTATGGGAGAAGTAATACAACAACAACAACCAACGATACATTGTCCTAAGTTACATTATAATGTGTGATAGTAGTAGAATTTTTATCAGTAACTTATTTAATTATGAAATTAAAATGATCTTCACGTTTGAAAGTGTGCATTTTAATGAGAAGAAGGTGTATAGAGAAAAACAGAAACAACTTCATTAAAATAAACTTGACACTATCCTCAACTGAGGATTGCCCAAAGGACTCAGTGTAGCTTCACAATTTGGTTATACATACATTATGTTTGTTAGTGTCATCATTGTAAAATCATTTCAAAAATTAAACATTAATCAGTAGGCTCATACAAGAAAACAAATGATGCACACTTATTCGAACTGATTTCATCGAAACGGAGATCACTATGACTTCAATCAGCGAACTATGAGGGAGGCAAGTGGGCTCAGTGGTGCACGGTGCACGTCGAGGTACTGGCTGTCGATGAGTGAAAAGCATATGTAGTAATATAGTTTGCATACGAGATACCCTATTCCACTTGTTTTCACGGAACTGTTTTTTCTGCTGTCTCTTTAAATGAGCTGAGAGGAGGGAAAATAGAGCTATAGTTTGGGATGGACAGGGAAGTAAGAAGAGGCTACATGGCGAGCGACTATGGAGATCTGTGAGCAGAGGCATGTACTTCTAGTATGTGAGCACTCTGACCGTGACAGTGCCGAGGCTTAATAGAGGGAGAATCCTCTTACTCAAAGTGATACGCTTTCTAGAACTTGTACCATCTAGTGCCGTAATATTGTAAATTGTAATTGTAATTTTATTTTTTATAAAATTACATTTACAATTGTAATTGTAAATACAATTACAATACAATATCAAATTTATTTTCTGCAGTGTGTTCTGAGCCTTTGTTACGCTAAAATCGTGTATCTACATGATAGTTATTATGGTAAATATCAAGTCAGTAACTTAATCCTAATTAGGGGTCTAATTAAGGTTCCAAAAGTATGAATTGTAATTGTATATTGTAATTGTATTGTAATTTACAATTACAATTACAATACAATATTAATTTACAATACAATACAATATTTTTCTTACAATAGTTTTACAATATTACGGCACTAGTACCATCCCTATACTGTATCCTTTCTTCCTCAATTCGATTGCACTGACCGAGGACGAACCATAGAAAAACTGTTCCATAAGGTAGGCAGGTGTAGAGGTGACATGGAGTCCGCTCTGGCTATGACGTGACACACCATAGAGATTGAGGATACTCCGAGCACCATGGCCTGGGTAAATAATCAGTAAAACTGTCTCCTTAACCAGGAGCTAAAACCAGGGGTCTCACACAGCGCGACATTTAAGATAGTCTGTAATCAATAGGTATAACTTTTAACTTCCCAAGTAAAGTTAAGTATAATTTACACCGCAAAAACTCAAAGGGTACACTCAGACTTGTCTGTATAGTGTACCCCTGAAGAGTAAAGCGGTAAAGTAAATTGTTACGAAGTGTACATAGGCTTATGGCCTGAAAGTACGATACTTCTAACATACATACATACATACATACAATCAGCGTACTACGTAAACTGGTTTTTCATAAAGTTAAGGAAAAATTTGGAAATAGTTCCACGAGCCCCAATGTACAGCCCTACCAATTGGATTTCATCGAAAACCGTAGTTTCTGTTAAAAGTGGGAATACATGAGCCATACATTTCTTTTGTCTCTTGATGTACAGCCTCATTCAGATTGGTTTTTGTCGTATACTGTTCAATACGAGCAGAATAATGAGTACTATTTACGCTGGTACAAAAGTGGCCCGACTTGCCAAGAAGGCAAAGAAACTGCAATGTAGGTACTTACTTTGCATAAAATTATTTTTTAATCCTTTATATGTTCAGTTTTATATGAATTTAATTTAAAGTGTATTTATTTGGCAAACTTCATCACGTGTAGACATTTTATCAGGGCCGGATAATGCGGCCAGCGCAGGCAGCCCCCGCTGCTTAAATTTTCAAAAACAAGTAGATGGAACATTTTACAGTTTTTAAAAATATGTAAAAAGAATACTTTGAATTTTCAAAAACATGTAAATAATTTTCTTTTGTACATTTCAAAACCATGGAAATAAAACATTTAACAATTTTTTCAAAACATGTAAACAAAACAATTTGCACTTTTCTGAATCTAGTTAAAAGAGCATTTTTTACTTTTCTAAAACATAACGTAAATACAACGTTTTGCTTTACCAAAGAAACCCATCTATAAAATCAAAATGCGAGTTTTTGTATGGAAACAAATTGCTGCCTAAAAGCAATTCCTTCGTCCGGCCCTGCATTTTATAGTAGCCACAATAAAATAAAACGTTATAATAAAGTACTTTCTTGTAAGATGACAGCCGCATAGCAACTGGAGGAGCCGCAGCTGTCATATTTTCCATGTGGCTTCTTATGGGGATCATCCTCACTAATGCGTACAAAGGTATTATTAAATCGGATTTTATTGCACCGCATCCTTACGGAACGGGAAATCCATTGTGGATCTTTATAATGCTAATTTTATCTTTTAGCACAAATTAAATTCATTATTGTATAGACAATTACTTCTCGCTCTCTCCAACGTGCTTTATTTACCAAAACGACCATCTCCAATTCCAATAACATTCTCCCAATTTAAATTTGGGAAGATTTTCCAAGTGTATTTATATTGGCAAAACTTGGCCAGTTCTTAGCTATTATGTGCATGACATGTAAAGTCGCCCTTTTTTTATGCCGACACCGAGATTTGAATTCTTAGTCCATTATTCACGTGAATTGCGGACAAACTATAATTGCGATCGTGCTGAAAAACTTTACAGCACTTCTCCCTCGCATTTGTGGGCGATTAAAAAACATTTGAATTTAATCGGTTAAAAAATGCAACATTTAGCGAACGACAATACGACGGACAGAGAGACAGACAGACAAAACCATTTCATTAGATGCAGCTAAAGCTCAGCCTCTAAAAAGCAGTAGTACTACATAAATAAACGAAAGAATAATTATTTCGTACCGCCACTGTTGAGTTCACATATATATCTTTATTGAAGAGTGAAAACAAGTCATTCATTGTTATTGCTGAAATCAAAACACGCTATCTACGTAATAAGTTTGTAAAATTCGAAATTCTTGCCTGCTAAAGGCCGATAGTTGTGGCTGTTTTATTAGATTACTGAAAACTTTGAAAGTCTTTTGATTTAGAAATAACATGCAGATGGTTTTCAGTTTTTCAGTCTTCGTCGGATGGAACATTTTATGCTAACGTTTTATTTTATTGTGATCACTAAAATTTCTACACGTAATGAAGTTTGGCAAATAAATGCACTTTAAATTAAAAGTTTATTTTCCATACTAACGTTGTTTTTCACTCTATGTTGAAATGCATACTTTCATACTTCGAAACTTGTAGGTGTAGAACATTTACTTTCATAAGTCAATTATTTACTGATACTGATTGGTTGTTGTTGTTGTTGTATTACTTCTCCCATAATCATGTAAACTGCTCTCATTCCCGCTGTAGTAGGCAATAAATGCGTATATTTCCATGCGATCCAAAACGAGCGTTGCTGACCCTTCATAATATTTGTCTGAATGAGACAAGGACAGTGACGTTCTCAGCATCTCGTTTTTAAATAGATCCCCGAATATGTTCTCAACTTTTAATCGGCCAAATCGATGTCTTGCATCTGCGAAGCAAATAGCGTGAATCTTTGGGGAGCTTGATTTAAATCTGTGATCAAATCCCATTCGGTGAAATAAAAGAGCTGACTGATTTGTAGTGTCCATATGAATTGTTCTATCACTCCTCATTTCCTTTCCATCGGTGAACTTTGCAATGGGCATTGCTCCAAGTAAATGAATATCACACGGTAGCGAGGATGACGACACTGTATAATCGATACTAATTGCTGCACTGTTATTGCCACTAGCAGAAGATTTGGACTCATAGCCTAATTTTTTGTAGGCTAACAACGGATGAAGTAAACTCAATTGGTGCAAATTGGCTTCCAAAGACAATAATGGCAAGAATGACAGATTCTGATGGTTGGCTGATGGTGATTGCTGAGGATGTTGGGAACAAGCTTGAGACGGTATCTCCAAAATTATTTTGAATTTTGTAGCAGTTTTCAAATTATCAGTCCCACCCTGACCTGCTCCTTTGTAATCATCGTAACTCACTCTCCTATCAAGCATAATCTCCATGTCACCTGAAGTCAAACTAGCGCAACCACCTGGTTGAGCTGCGAGTATCGTCATTCGCAAGTCGAGATCTTCGATGAAAGCTGAACTAGCAATCGGGTAGTAGTTTCCCTGAATGGGCAAATCATCTCGGTACGTCCGTCGGATCATCTATACGTTGTTCAGAATAGAAACAAACATTGTGGAGTTATTTCGTTACCTCACTACGTAGTAACATGCATGATGTTTTACAATTAAAGAAGTACTCTACATTGGAATGCATAGTTTAACTCAAAAAGATAATGAAATCCACCGGTTAAAACCGATTTACTTGAAACCCATTGCTATCCGTGAAGAAAGTATTTCCCGATTTAATTCCTGTGCTAATCCTCATCATGAGCTCATAATTCTTTTCAGAGTGAATATCAAAAACATTTTGCACGTCAATTCCATAACTTTCAAGTCCATTGTGATTGAATAGCGTCACACGATGTCTCAGATTGGGGTACCACGCTTCAACATAGCTTCGCATTTGTCCTTCCACTACAATTATAACCGGATCAACGCCAAATAGATCTATCGGAACATCCGGCCCACGTGGGATAAATATATAAAGACCAGAGGAAGATGCAGGCGTGTAACTACAACAAAATGAAAAAGTGAATTGTAACTGTAAATATACAAAAATTACTTACATAAAACTAATAAAACGCAAAAACGTATATAAGGCTATAAAAAGTTAACTAAAGATTATAGCCAAAATTATTTTGAAAAAATAGGTGGAAACTCAAAACTCACTAGTGAAATGTAATATTCAGTGTATAAAAAAGTTCACCAACTTTCACAGAATGTGCAGATCCATATTTATTAAAATTAATTGCTAGGTGATGGTTAGAAATCTGAATTGTTTGATTTTCTGAACTTATACGATTAGGGAGTGAATTCAGCGGAGTACGAAACAGATTCTTGAAGTCATTATTGAAGTATGCTTTATAATTGAAAACCTTTACACTTACTTTTCTATTAAAAAATCAAAAAAATAATATTACGTATTACAATATTACAAAAGATGCATGAATATAGCATACGTTTCCATTTTCGATAATTAATAATTTTATATTATTCTAAAGTTATAGTAAAGTCAGTGTCTGCAAACCTTTTATGCAGTCTTGCTGATTTATTATAAACAATTTTAAAGTGCTTCGTTTCTAAAGGAAGCAGCGTGGCAATAAAAATAAGCTCAAAATGCTGAGTTTCTGGTTTGAGATATTTGCCGTGAAAGGGAAAGGGAGAGGGTGGCAAAGTCGCTTTCTTAACACTTTTAAAATAATACTTGTTAAAATATTTAAATACAGGAAAAACTTCACTGGGTATCTCTACATTGTTTGAATCTCGTACCTGCAAATATTTTGAAAGAAATAACATTGGGCTATGTATAGTTCATCGAATGATAATTTTTGGTTACTTTAATTTTTTAATATTTTAATAGGGGTATTCATAATCTCGCTATAACTATTTTTCGCGCTAAATAGTTTTGCACTATAACGCCAAAGTCGTCTAGAATATTGAACGCCCCATCCTGTAATATGTTATAACGTTCGTGTTGTTATTGTTGCCATAGGTAACGAATTATTCAACTAACATTATAAACAAACATCTATTCTTATTATTTTTGTAGCAAAACACACTTAACATTGAATGTAGTCAAGATGCCGTCTCCATAGCGACAATTGAAAGTCGCTATATCGCGCTTTATCCTGCTTGTTTTGTGACGCTATAGTGCGAAAGTCTTATAGTGCCAAAAATAGTTATAGCGAGATTATGAATACCCCTAATATTTTCAAAAATATGAATTTTTCACCTACTTCAACATTGAAACTCGAAACACCAACTCTCACAACTTGCTTCCTCTCCTTAGCCAGTGAATTAAAAACTACAATCCATTGCCCCTGGTGTTTATTGTCCAATGGGTACACATTATCCTGCCATATTGTATCAGACCTTAACTTTGTCCTAATCGGATCGTAGAAAACATCCCAGCGTTTGATTTCACTCAGTTTGGTCTTTAAATTCAAATGTTCTTTAAGGCTGTACTCCTCTTCGTGCTGCAGCTGCTTCTGTTTTTCTTCAATTTGCCGAAGATTTTGAAGGACGTGGATACACTGCTGAGTGACAAAATGAGAGTATCTCATGCCTAGAAATAATCTAAAAGTTTGAAAATAAGAACGCTACGATGTACTACACGTTTGGTAGACCAAGACCATAGGCCAAGTATGTAAAATGTTATATTATACACACAAAAACAATACAGAATCACACCGTTGACTCTCAATAATAAAAAAAATACACTATGGACGTACTTCATGGCATAGTCTTTGACGACTGGATCTTTTGAAGTTCCCGTGATCCCGTCATGATGCTGGAATAAACTTAAAATTCTTCGACTAGAAACAATTTTTTCAAGCAAACTTGGAATAAAACTGAATTCCAAATTCCCAAATTCTTTTGAAATTTCAGTCGCCATCAAGGTGTACATTAGCTGCGCACTTCTACATATTTAGTAAAATTAAACAAAAAAAAGCATGCGAAATTTAAAGTTCCACCAAACTTTTCTCCTCATCAAAATCAGCTTAACAGATTTTTGGTATCTTCACAACTGATTTTTGTTTGCATAATAATATATTCTTATCATCTTTACATTTTTAACATTACCTGAGCAAAGTCATGAGCTGCCTTTCACTGGACTTGTGAAACATTCTTGAAGTGTAAAATCCACTCCAGTAAATTGTCGGGGACTGAGCATAGACGTAGAAATCTCCAGAAAATACTGGAGGCTTCCATCCATTAGGTGTATCTACAGGGAAGTTTTTCTTCTTTTTGTCGGAATGCACAGCCTCGAAATACTCATTTAACGTGGCAAATTTAATCTCAGTATTTAGCTTTCGCTTAGAATTAATGTATTTAAAAATTTGTTTCAGGTGCGTGATATCACTCTCCCACTCAAAATCGGTCCCCCATGTGAAATCTCCACCAATGGGCATTAGGAGATTATTAGTATGGAAAAGAAGAGACTTCTTTCGATACTGTTCAAGTAATGCTAAAGATCTTGGAAGGAAAAATATAAAAAACATAAGATAATTTACATTCGTGTTTTTAGAGTGTGTTCGCACCCAATGTAATGTCATCAATTTCCTGTGAACAGTAAAATACAATACCTGTTTTTAACATCCTCGTAGTCATATTCGGATGTAAAGCTATACAGTTTACAAACGTCACGGATTTTAGCATTATCAGGTCCGCATGTCGAACCTTTGTCATAAGTTTCATATGGCATGAGGTATGCAAATACATCCGTTGTGCCATTCAAATCTGGAATATGTAATTAACCAAACAAAAACTTGTAATTAGTCTAAGTCATAAGTCTATCTGCAATAAGCAGAAATAAAAATTGTTCAAAAGTATCACAATACAGCTCAACAACAAGTTAGGAAAAATTAAAAACTAAAAGTACCGAGGTAAAACAGAAACGGTAACTAACGAAAAATGCACGACTGCTCATCAAAATAATTTTTCAATTCCGGTGCAAAGTGTTAATTCACAATCCACCAACATAATATATTTATAAATTACTAAAAAGTGTCAATACCCCATGGCTGCCTCCAGTAAAACTCCGTTTTCTTCTTCTTTTTCAGCAAAGCACTCAGTTCGTAATGAACTCGAGAAAATACGGTGTTCTTTAAACCAGTTCGCTTCAGAAGGTAATTAGACGTGGAAGATAAGCCAAATGGATCAATGGCCCATCCATTCCTGGAATATTTCAATTTTTAAGTAAAAACACTAAAAACTCTCAAGTTGCAGTTGACAGTTGACAGGTATATAATAAAAGAACGGACTGGGACTACTAATCACTAATTTCCGCGGTGATTCTACAAAGACTGACTGGCGTGATTTAGTACTTCAGTTAACTTTTTATGCAGATAATTCTAATAATTCTAATAATTATTAACTACCTACTGGCGATTTACTATTCCTAAAATTTATCACATTTGTCAACCTTTTAAACAATTTTGATTACCGTGGAGTGTAGTTCAAATGTTGCTGGAGCCACTGATGCCCTTCCATAAGCTGTGTGACCATTGACGAGTAATGTGGTACAGCTTCATCATGCATCACCCATCCACCTCCCACAAACTCCAGCTGCTTATCATCCACCAACTTTTTAACTTGGAGGCGCTTTTCCCAAGTCAAAGTCTTCCACCACAAATTAAAGAAGGATATTTCACACCAAATAAATTTCAACCGTGGGTCCTGCGTCAAGTATTTGAGAACATTATCTAGAATAGCCTTCGTTTCGGTTTCAAAATAATTTTCAAAGGTTTTCAGCCAACCTACAACACATGGTTTTTTTATAGAAATTAAATTAGAACAACAATAGAAGATTGTACTATAGAGGCGTAAATTTTTAATAGTGTACCAAGCTATTTTGGGTCAAAGGGAAAATTCTACCTGGGTCATTATGCGAATGCAGTACAACAAAAATCTTCAGCTTATTCTCGTTTGTCCATCTACTCTCATTCGTTCCTGTATTGTCTTTTTCTGGTGGTGGGATGGTAATTTTTGCTTGATTATTGAATATTTTACTGTAGAGGTCAGGAATCTGAAAATTTTAAAGTCAAAATAAAGGTTAGAAGGTTAGAATAAAATTACTACCATCTCAAATTGCAGTGACTATAAAGCACAATAAAGCGGCAGAGCAGTTGCCAGAAAATCGAAGTAAATGCAAAAAATGGTTACTTCTATATAACGCATAGAAAATAACCATTATGGTGATCGATCGATACATATATCAGTTTCACACATTTGAAACGCATACAACTGTTGCATTGTTAAAAACGGTGGGCTGGAATTCAAAACAATAAAATCTTACGTTTAACTCTGTCTTGATTTCAAATAGTTGATCCGTGGGACAAAATTGAGAATTATTACTCATTGATTGATTTCCTGTGATCTCTCCTCCAACCAGACTCACAACTAAACTTCCAACTAGGGCCGAAACGTAGGCTTTGCTCGAGATTTCGCTGAGCAGTTGTAGCTTCGGCATGACGTCTTCCGTCAAAGGCGTAGCAGTGGTGATGTCCTCGTCGTTGTAGTCAAAGTGAAAGAACGATGCAGATTTGAGTGAAAAGTCAGGTGAAATTATAAAAATGACGATGCAAGCAACTGCTACAATTACAATTAATCTTGAAAGTGACACTAAATTGTGAACACTTCGTTGGAAACCACTGGAAGTTACACAAATGTTGGAGGAGTTTCCACGGTTCTTGAGCGCCTTGTAGCATGGAACTGATCCGTCTCCGTCATGATTCTCATTTCCTACTGTGTTACCAATCAAGGGCTGCTCCTGTTCCCTGTCCCACCGCCACCACAAATACACACGCAAAATAAACAAAAATTCAATTCAACTTTGTCAATTATTAATTAGTATATTTACTAATAAAATTACAATTTATAAACATTAATTGATTCCTGCATGAAATACCCATTGAAAGGCAGATCATAATATACATTGGATCGTCGTGTAATATATACTGATAGAAAACAAAATTACTTGTTGTTTTGTCAATACATATTTTACAGTACTTCCAACGTACCTATAGACTATTACTATTACGCTATTACGCAATTTACTATTGAGCAAATAATTTATTATAAACGGTGCATGGTTAGTAGCTTTTTCTTCCCCTGCATTCGGATACAAATTTTTTACTCTAAAACGTTAAATTATTTTACCGTTCAACATCAAAATTCATTTCGTCTCCATCAATTTCCGGTTCTTCGGGCTCTCGTTGCAGTACACGTTGATAGCTTCCGCTTCCGCCGCAATATGGAAACTTGCGAACATTACTTGGTTTCATTTTGCTGAGGTAAATCTTAAGTGTCTGCAATAATTACTCCTCACATGTGTGAACCTCGCCAGCTTTAAATTTTAAAATACATATGCAATTATGATACATAGGTATAGGAACGAACTCTTCAGAAGGCAATTATTATTACCGTAAAGCGAATAATAACTCCAGGGTAAACTTTGCTGCAGACCTGGGAGTTATTATAAGAAACTAGAGTATAAAAAACAATATCCTCTCCATTTGATTCAATGCTAAAGACCCCGGAGTTATAGGGACCTGGAAAGTTATTAGAGACCCCCGACAGTCTAATTAGAGACCCAGGGGCTATGAGAAGCTTTACGGAATATGGATAATATCATGGAGGCATTTGTATTTGTACGGAGGCACAAGGGCGGATCCAAGGGGGGGGGCTATGGTGCTTTAGCCCCCCCTAGAAGCGAATTTTTTAACATTGCGAACATAGGAGCGGCCATTTTTCAAAATGGCTGCTCCTATCTTCTTAACATTGTAAGCCCCCTCCAGGAGGCCATTAGCCCCCTCCATATACAATTCCTGGATCCGCCCCTGCGGAGGCATAAATGTAGAAGTGTTGAATAGACAAAGGGATAATTTACTCAAAATAATTTGCTATACCTACATAAAAGGTAATTCCAAGTTCGATTTTTTAAAAAAGGGGGTGCTCATTATCTACTGGGCCTACTGTGCCAGCCTCTTGTCAAGTCATGAATACCACATTTTTATAGCAAAAACAAAAAAAGGTAGCACCGGTACATTATTTTAATCCAGTTTACTATAACACACCTAGTTTACTGCTGGGAGGAGGATGATACACCAATTCACTACTTGACTGTGTGCCCAGCCTTTGTACTTGGGGGCCATACATTAATTACGTTTACAAAAAGGGGGAGGGAGGGGGTTACGGGCCATGCAAACTAAAACTCACTCAAACCATGAGGGGGGGGGGAGGGGGTTAAAGAAACTCACGTTTTCACCCAAAAAATTGTTTTAAAATCATTTTATTCAAATCCAAAATTCATTTTCATCTGTGATTTAAAAATTCAAAATTCAAAAAAACGAAATTTATTTCAATTTTGCTTTAAATCATTGCCGTTTTATGAAGTTTGTAATTTATTATAGATAAATTATTTCAATACTAGTTTTTGTGTTAACGCATTGGTAACATAAAGGAATAGGCACATTTAGTGTGGAAGAATGGATCCCCGTTAGATTTTGCCTAAATTACCATATAATTTTGTTTTGTTTTGTTTTGTTTGTAAGCTTGTATGTATGTTGTAAATTTCATGGCTTACAACTTTCCTAAAGACACTTTTCTCAAATATAAGAATTTGACCCCACAATTTTGGGTCAAAGGTCAAATATCCAAGTACTTTTTACTTTCAGAAAATAATTGTAAACGGTGTAAAATTTTCTGCTGATTTATGTTGTGGTATTTGTTTTGGCAAAAAACTAATTTTTGACCCTATTTTTGGGTCAAAATTAAAAATAACCCCAAAAATAGGGTCAAAAATTAGTTTTTTGCCAAAACAAAGACCACGACGTAAATTAGCAAACAAATTTACACCGTTTACAATTAATTTCTTGAAGTAAAAAGTAACTTGATACTTGACCTTTGACCCAAAATTGTGGGGTCAAATTCTTATATTTGAGAAAAGTGTCTTTAGGAAAGTTGTAAGCCATGAAATTTACAACATTATATGGTAATTTAGGCAAAATCTAACGGGGATCCATTTTTCTACACGAACTGTGCCTATATATAAATTAATAATTCATGCATGTGGAATATTTTTGTATTACTGTGAACGTTTCATGGGGGAGGGGGGGAGGTTGGGAAATATCACTAATGGTGACAAGGGGGGGGGGAGGGGGTTGAAAATTTGGGTTTTTTGTAAACGTAATATATGTATGGTCCCTTGTGAGAAACCTCTATCTTGGGGGGTGTCTTATATCATTGGATATGTTGGGTCAGGCGTCGGTGGCTCAGTTAGTTGCTTTTTCGCGCTCTACTGGCAGGCTTGCGATTTGATCTTGTTTTTTTTTCTTTTTCTGCTATTTTTTTAGGGGGAGTCTGCAATAGGCCATAATTATAAAGGCCTCGGCGGCGTTGGTCTCTTTGGGACCGAACCCCTGACATTTAATAGTAATAATAGTTTACTGCTCAATATTGGACCTTTAGACCCGCGTATTATTATATAACAGACCCGCGTGCATTCTATTTCAGACCTCCACAATATTATTTTATAACGCACTATATATACGGCTCTACGGCATATACTAAACTGAAAAATGGCAAAATATAAATCGCTACCATGGTAACAATAAATAATATCTAGTAGTACCAGTTATCATCCATCGTACTAGACTAGTACATTAATGAATTGTTTGTTTTATACTATTTTAGTTTTTTCGTAAACCTTTTACCTTCGAGGGTGGTTCCGGGTTTTTAAATTGACATACAATATTTTTTAATTACTTAACTTTGAGATTTAGTAAGACAAAATAAGACGTGTATTGCTGTTCTCTGTCTATAAAAATACCTACCTACTAACTTGTAAATAGGAGTAATTTTATAATATTATGTAACTATATTAGCGATCACATTAAATTTGTGGAAATTTGAACGGAAAACGGTCTAAAAACTATCAAAAATACTAAATTATGTTGTGTTTTTATTTTTAGTTTAAATATCGAATAAAACAAAGGGCAATAAAATTCATGATTGGTAAATTATTGAAATTACATCAGTGGCATCAACACTTTCTAGTCTGCTGGCAATAAAGTTGACATTTTATTCCAAAGTAAAGTAGATTAACCGATGCCATGGCAGTTCTGACCTTCTGACTATGGCAAGCGACAACGACTAGCCGACCATGCCCGATACGAGATACGACCAAAATTGTCTCAAGGGCAATTTTATTATATGTAGTTTGCTTTTTGCTTTATGTAATTAACATTGTTTGCTGCTAATATCTCTACAGCTAACTCCCACTTCGATCAGCATGCTTAGCACAAGTCACAAGACGCATAAATTAATTGAATACATAATTACATACAAACTCTGTTAATTATAGTAAGTCATTGTATTTGTTTGCTACTGCACAGTTGTACTATAGGCCCACAACAATTTTTAAAATAAGTTGTATATAATTGCGCTATTATTAATATTACTTCTATTATTACACACGTTCATTTATTAATTTATTTGAATAATACTAATATTAGAAATCTGGTTTAATTGGATAAATGCAATAGAAACCTCTGACGTATATTAATGCCATGATCAATTACGTAAGTAAGTGGAGGACTACACCTTTTTCTGGTAACTTATAATAGATTCATCATTTCAAGCGACGGTATCCACTTTTCAATCCAAACACTGTTAAATAACCAGGCGGCGTCGAAATACATCAGTATGTTTATAGCTAATACAATCTCACATTTGTTTTGAACTGCAGTTTGGGGCATTTTGGGGTTGACTACTACTCTTCCCAAATATGCTCGTTCGTACCTAGTACCTAGTCCACTATTTACCGAGACCACTCGTGCTTGCACATATAGCCTTCATACCATTCAAACCGTAACAAGTCTTTCCGGTACAACTCGTATTCATGCCATACGTGTTCTTACTATTTGTACCCGTACTGCTTGTAACCATACCACTTGTATCTGTATCACTGGTATTCAACCACAAAAAGCATGTTTGTACAAGAAGCATTCGTACCGGCACCTCTTTTTCCAAACCCACGGTTTCGATGCATAATTTTACCCTCGCCAGTCATACCCAGACCAACTGGCAAACCTCTTACCAACTGCCGTCCGTCTCGCCGAAATAACACTGCGTGTGACCACCCATTTAATAAAACGAGAAATTTAAGTAGGAAAAGTGAAGGGTGAGTTAGGCGCTGCCTTAATTTGTAATTTGAGAGTTGCCACAATAGGGCTCTAGCCTTCTATTAAAGCCAAATTGCGCAGCATCTAATTCGGGCCCCTGGTCGACAAATCCGGCTCGAAGCGCCGGAGTTTTCTACTTCAGTTTATAAGAGAGACTTACCTCTTTTTTTAGTTATTTCAGTAAAAGCGATTTCGACATGGATACTATATACATACATACTATATTACATAACATGATATAATAACATCACACTATGACACTATGATGCTTAAGTACGTCAAGTATCAAAGCAAGTCTGTATAGTAAGAAAAAAGTTTATAAAATTTTATTAAATTGCTATGCTGCTCATAGAGATCCATATATTTGCTTTAATATTCAAATCCTATTTAGCAAATTAAAGCAAATATCGGTCAAAAATTGCATATACTCTTAAATTCTTATAAGGACTTGGAAAATTATTTTTATATTTTTGACTGAAGTATCAGTGTAAAAAAATGCATTAACTTTCTCCCTGCCTATAACGGTGAATATTATATAGCTTTCTTCTTTAGATGGTAAGCAGACAATCAGCTGGTCAGCCAAATAAATACGACATGAGCAGATTATTCTTGTAAGCATCGTAATAAAGGTCTCTGTGGATCTCTGAATATTCCAAAATAGACATTACTAGTTATAATTACCTAATTATCTAGTATAAGTAGTGCTATATTCATTGCTACCATGTTCATTAATATAGCATCGTGCTATATTCTACTTCTCAAATGGCATTTAGTAGCCCATGCTGAAGAGCTGTGTAACAGCAACAGTGCCAACAGTGCATATAACCTTGACCTTGATCTTGGTTCCCATTTAAATCTAAATCCCATTCTGGAAAATTTCAGTTCCTGTATCATACAAATTGTCATATTTCCTACAACGAATAATGGATCTGATAAATCAGATTCCAAATTATTGGACGTGGACTACTTCAAAATTAGACATCCCATCGTTCTCACAGCAATAAAATCTCCAACTATTGAAGAACTTAATGCATTCTTGAATCAAACATATACAACAACAACGGTACCAATTCTAGTACGAAAACGACCAGCAAAACTGTACAAACTCTGGACCACGGATTGTTCCATTCGAATCCCCATCATTTGCAGAAAAAGTGACACAGACACAGATGACTTGACCACATCCGCATCGTCAATGCTGGAAGCGGTGAAAAACTTGAAAAGACTGACTGAAACTGGGAACGACATTTCCCCTTCATTTCCATATTCTACAGGATTATTCACAATGAATCAAATATTTGCCCTTTGCAACAAGGAACTTATGAACAGGGAATTTCTTGAGCCAATATTGCGCAATTCTATCTACAACCACAACGGAACTTTCATCCCTGGTGCATTAAAACTTCCTCCTATTTTCATTATGAATTTTGGGGGTGAAATTAAATTGACTGATTTGCAAAAAAAGAAGGATCCACAAAAACCGATGAAACCAGCTCCTCTAGATATGAAGGTAAATGAAACATTCGTATTCTGCTGGTACTGCAGCAAAGAGGAACAACATTATGGAAGTCCGCTATTTAAATTCATATGTCCGATGGAAGCCGAAACCGAAAACGAATCTGGTGCTAGCAGGAACGAGCTCTGCTTCAAAAAATTGACCCAGTTTTACAAGAGAATGCTAAACCATGGAAAGAATGTTCACTGGAGGGTCCACATGGGGGATATGAAATTCTCCAATGCAAGAGTCCCAAATGTTCTGGATTCAAACGGGCAGATCGTGTCACCGTCCCCGTTTAGTAGAATTCAACCCATGAACACCATATCGTCCGTACTCAACTTAATCGAAGAATCAGCTTTAAATACAAGTGTGCAGCTTAAGGACGACAGCTTCGAGCTCCATGGGTTCCTATTTAACCCACTGATTTCTCTCTCGACCCATTCCGCTAGTAATTTACAGTGTGAGCAAGGCGTGATGATGGGTTTCTTTGGGAAATTTCACATCCAGGGTCGGACGGACGCCTTCAATTTCATTACGTCTGATGGTGTGGTGAAGAGAAATGAAGAAATGCACACTATCTTCACGAAGCCGTTCGAAGTAGAAGTTTGGATTTATCTTGGAATTATATCCGTTTTCTTGGCAACGACAGTCTCTGGGGTATTCTGGTATTTCCATAGAGATGTGGATGTGGAGAATACATCCTTGTTAAAGGCTACAGCCGCCACTTACCTCTGGGCCTACGGTGTTTTGATGGAGCAAACTGACAAGATAGCCCCAGCCGGTTTGAACAAATCCGAGTCGAAATTAATCCGATTTTGCGCTGTCATATTTTCCATGTGGCTTCTTATGGGGATCATCCTCACTAATGCGTACAAAGGGATTATTAAATCGGATTTTATTGCACCGCATCCTTACGGAACGACGTGGAAGTCCATTGAGGATCTTTATAAGGCTAATTTCACCTTTTACCAGGCAATAGATCAGTCCCGTTGTGGGCAATTAGAAGAGGCAAAGAGTCAGTACAGCCAATACAACAGTGACCCTGAACAGTTTTTTCATTCGAATTTATGCCCTGTCAGTGGCGGTGGTGGTTCTTCGAGCGGGGGCGGTCTGGTTTCTGCAAAAGAAGAACTACCCGAATGTGCTTTCTACCTTCAGTTACAACATAGTTACGTACAAAAACGTCCTGAATCGGAAACGAGGTAGTGGCGTAAAATTCAAGTTAAGAAGTTTATTAATAATTTTACTCCTAAAATAATTGCTTAAAAAAGAAATATTCACGATTTTGAAGGTTTTTTTCTGATTTTCGTAGGTTGAATTTTCTGAGATTTTTTTGCATGGATGAAATAAATCACGTCATCGAGAACAGCCTAGCGGAATCTGGAACAGCATTTGTAACGAATGCGAATGAATTTGAATATTATTGGAAATTCTTTGAGAAAAGAATGAGTAATAATCTAAGCTTGAGATTTGCACACAATTTCGGACAGGGAAAAGGTCAGGATGATGATGAAGAGTTGAAAAGAGAGCAGGTAGTTTTCTGTAATTCCGACGGTCTACTCAAGCAGTACCACGAAAATCAAGTCCCAAACACCTTGAGTGCTTTGAGCACATCTGGGATGTACGACTTTTGGAGAGAATGGGAGAAAATTAGGTTTCCCACAAAGCCAAGGATTAAAAATGTTTCGAATTCGGCACAAACCATTAGTCCAAATGCGACGGAAATTGAAAAAGAGAATTCTTGCGGAATAAAACGTTTGTCGCTAGAAAATTCCGATATTTTAAGCGTCTTTTATTTTCATGGCTTAGCTCTTATTTTGGCTGTGCTTTGCTGCACATTGGAATGTTTTTCCAACCTAAGGATCAATATCCATGTGAAGGTGGGGTTTAAGAGTCAACGTCAAACTCAAGTTAAGGAGTAGAGTTGAAAACTAACTATTGATTTTAAAACTATATTAAAACAATTACGTAAGTACAGGCTGCTCTCACTATAATACTTAAATTATATGACGGAAGATGTCTGTATTACGTAGGAATTATTTACATAAGTTTATTTTTGAGTATTTTGAGCAAGAAATATTTTAAAAGTACAAAAGTACTTTTTTGGAATTTGTAGCCTATATAGATTTATTGTAATGTGTATGAACATCCTACACCCCTAATAAATTAAATACTACACTATTATTATTGCATGGAAGGATGACCACTTAACTTGCGTTTTAATTCAAAATATATTAAAATACTGCAAACAACTTACCCAACCAATGGGAATTTTGTAAACTTATTCCAATATAAGTGCTACTACTTGTACTTTTCCAGTATGACATTAGCTAATTATTTTATTAGCGAAAGTTAGCATTGGTGTAGATCAACTGCACCTGCTGCACTGCTGCTAGTTAACGCCGAATGTAGGTCAATCTTGTCAAGTTCGCAGCAAATGCCTCATAAATAGGAAATGCATATAGCATAACATCCTCAATCAATAATAATAATAATGCCTTATAAACACTATAAATATGACCGACTTTAAAAAATAAATTAAAAACATTTTTTGTGGGTTTAAAATCCTTGCACTGCCCTACGCCTACAACTCAACTGAAAATAATTATTTATTAAAAGCTCCAGAACAATAAGAGTATGGAAAAGAAACACACGAGTGAACACATCAATGAATTGTGCAGAAGCAAACGTTTTTGAGAAAATTGAGAGCGACTTATTGAATTAAAAATATAGAAGTTATGGCAGTTATGCCTAAAAATTGCTATAAAATAGTAATTTAATGAAAGCTGTGAAGTTGTTATAGGTCCTATTTCTGATTGGCTTCGTTTGAATTTTGGATAATAATTAGTTAGTAGCAATAATAGGTCATGAGATAAATTTTTAATTTTAGTATCCTGAAAAGTATACATTGAATTTAATTATATTGTAAACAGTTTAAATTAAATTTTTTAGATGAGGGTAAACGTACTACTACTACCGCTGACCGTTACTTACAAATTCATTTAGCATTACAATTTCCACTATTCACTAACGTAAGAATTGAAGCATAGTTTGTAATAATTTGTTTGTAGATATTTTAATTATTATTAATTTAATTACAATTAATTCAGCACTTAGCTATACATAGATAATAGTATAAGTAAATAATATTACGAATATCTTTGGCTTTCGGTATACCTACTACTTTATTAAGCAATTTTGAAAGCACCTTGAAATACATTTGATTGCGGCACTGCAATATATTCAAAAATATTTGAAATTCGTGAAAAAAATAATTTTCTGGCATTTAAAAATTCACTACACAAAATTCTTACTACCTCTCTCTATGATATGATTTGGAACAATCTTTACAATAATTAAACAAAATGAGCAGCATAACCTCAAGCAAGACGCCTGGCTACAAAACATTTGATCCTTACCAAGCTCTACCGCACAATGAAGCAGTGAGGCTTCGAGTTCGAACTGATTTCAAAAATAGATTAAAGGCACTTACGAAAATCCATCATGAGAACCAAGAATTCTGTCAACATTGCCCCATTCTGGATGGTTCCATTAATTCTGTTCTTCCTACTAAAAATTCTTATCGAGGTAGTCCGAAACTATTGTCTGCGTCTGCTGTTGTTGCTACTGCGGCTGCTGCCCCTTCAAAAATTGTCCAAATCCAGAAAAAAAAATCACTTGAGGGTACTGAGCAGCAAGGAGTTACTCAAATTGTGTCAAGACCTCCTGCGGGGTTTAGATTCGATGAGAATGACAGTTACATGAATGTTAATAACGCTCAGGAACCCCGACGGCAAAGCGCCTGGCGAGTCCCACATAATGAGGTGGACAATCTCATGACAGTCTTTACAAATCAACACATCGCTCATGAAATTGCAATTAATCGATGCTACCGCCTCATGCCGTCTGACAATAACATTTGGTCCCCTCAAGAAACACAAACAGATCCCACAATAAAACAAATTACAAAAACATTCTGGCAACTTTTCCAAGAGGAAATTGAAACGAATGCAAAATCCACAAGAAAAAATTATTCATCTTACCATGTGACCTTTGAAATTTTTAGCCAATTGAGACTCCAGTTGCTCTCCGTCCTCATGCCCCATAATTACGAGCTGAGAGAGAGTCTTCAAAGGGTACTTGAGACGGATTTAGTCAAAATGAAAGAGGACCTGTCCGAGAACCCCATTGAATTTGACATTGACTACGATTCCTATAAAATTTACGCCGTTGATATTTTGAGTCAAATTTGCTGTCCCTCCCGTGACAAAGAAGTGGAAGCGATTCGAAAAGTTCAAAATCCTATTGTTGCTTTTAGGCTCATTTTTGAACTCATTTACAAGATGACGACGGATATGAATAATTTCTTTATGAACCTTTTCCGACCCACGATTATGAAGAATTCTATTGAGACGGAGAGGAAACGATTTGCGGATTTTATAGAGTTGGAGTATCGCCTCCATGAAGATGGGCTACGGGCAACTCGAAGTTGGCTCATGCGACATCGTTTAGGGGTCCGAGATACACTCACAGTTATTGCTAAGGCCTACGGGGAAATTTTGTACTGGACCAGAAGTGACGCTTGGCCCGAGGTAAAACGAATTACGCTTTGTACATTGCGCTTGTAGAAATATCGAAATCAAAATGAGCCATATCCGATTTAAGTTAGAAAATTAAAATGAGCTATCCCAAAAAAACACTGAATGAGATAGATGCGTAAAATATGAATTACGAATTTTTGAAAAGTAAAAAATTTTCTATTTAAATGTTTTTGAAAAGTGCAAAATGTTCTATTTACACGTTTTTGAATAGTGCAAAATGTTCTATTTACATGTTTTTTAAAAGTGTAAAATGTTCTATGTACATGTTTTTAAAAGTGTAAAATGTTCTATTTACATGTTTTTTAAACGCACAACATGTTCCATGCACAAGTTTTTCAAAATCTTAAACTGTTCTATCTACTTCCTTTCAGGATCCAGAAACTTTAATTTTGTAGATAGTGCATTTTGTATTTACCTAAATATGGTTAGATCTTTAGATGAGTCATTTTGATTCTTGACAGAAGCTAATAAATTACTAGTTGCACAACGTTCCCTATTACAAGATGAAATCCCCCGCACTGCAAAATTTTGTTTCACTGTTATCCTATACTCTTCACAGACCTGCTTAGAGGACATCGAGCGATTCCAACGTATGAAGAAAACCTTGGACCGGATCGGGATTGTGGGTGCTGTTGTTCTCGAAATGGGTAAAATGTGTCACAAAATCTTTAAGAACCCTCCTCCAGTTCTCCGACAAACGATCAGCAAGTACATAAAGCTCCTCATCCCCACCTTCGAAGAGGATTTAACAGTTGACTACGTCAAAACAATGTTGGAGCCCGTAGCTCAAAAATCAGGAGAAGCCATTGAGTCTATCATTACAAAATACCTCAAACGTCCCATTCGGATTCAAGAGAAAACTCAGCTGTACGAAGCTATTATGAAGGTGGCTGATCCAGAGAACAGTTTCCGAAAACTAATGATTCAGCGAACAAAGGACTACGCGGAGGAAGTCATAATTGCCGCGAGAGAGTACCACGTGACTGTGCCGTCCACCCTCACTGCAGTCATGTACGAAGTGGCCATTCTAGTGAGTGAATTTCATCGTATCGTCCTCCACAATTGCGCCTGCTTCGAAGAGCTCTACCGGGACATCGTCGAGGCGCGCAACAACATTCCAAAATACCCCGAAGAAAATGATTATAACTGGGATCTCGGTCTTCTTCACACTCTCCGAAAACTACGAACTCCAATTGCAACTCCGGAAGAAGCCCGGGAGATGGAAGCGCGGGAGCTTCAGCGTCGAAGTATACAACCTCTGCTAGAACTAAGTGAAGGAGTAGGAGGGGACAACGCGGTTGGGGCTGGGGTTGGGGAATTAAAAAGAATTAATAATTATCTCCCAAAAAAGCAGCTGGATGCATGCGAACTCGAGTCTTCTCAGATTTCTGTAGCATCAGGACTCTTGGCAGTGGGAAGCAATTCCAAAGATGGTGTGATGCCTCCAATGAAGGGTATTCCGCAAGAAAGTGGCGGCGGTGTCCATCAGAAAAAATTCAATTTAAACTTGGTCCACACGATGAAGACAGTGGCGGCGCTCAACCAAAAGAATCCTGAGGCGGCGGACAATATTTTTGGAGAGGAGGGAATGAGGCTAAGAGCCGATTTGGATGACGGCAAAGGCCTAGATCCGGAAGAGAGAAAGCAAGTGTTAGCATGGGCAAAGGAAAATTTGCAAAATGAATTAATTATTTTCAAAAAATTCTGTACTGAGTGCAATGATACTAGATGCACACCCCGCATGTAATAAGTAATAATGGAATAATTTTATTATAATAAAATAAATTGTACGTTTGTTGTGAAACAAGTTGTGCACAAGTCATGTATGTATGGTCAATTCCAAAACTGTCATGTAAAATTAGAATTTTCGCTTTAACGCGCATCGCATCGGTAATCGATAGAGATGTCGAAATACGTCAGAGACAGATATTAAATTCCTATTATTTTTGGTATCATATAGTTACCAATTAAGTACATAAAGGGTGAACTGCTAACGTTGCAATTTGCAAATAATTGCGTATACATAACTATACTGTAATAATTTATGAATATTTTAAAATACAGCTTCATTTACGACCATAGCTATCGACATCATTATAATTTCTAGTCGGTGTAGTTCCATCCATAATCGATGAAAAATACTACAATATTCGAATTTATTGTTAAAAATCAAATAAATACACTATATTCATGCTAGTTAAATCCGCTTATTAAAACTCAGCCTAACGTCACTCTTGTTGGGACGGGACTCAGTTGTTCGCAGCTAACCTAAATAAAAATGAATCGTTTCATGGACACACCTCCAAAGTTAGAAAGATCTTTAAGACTTGGACGCTTACATGCAGCTTACATTATTGTAATATTTCTCCTATTTTCCAATTATTACTCCTACAACCTAATTACAACTAATACAACAAGAAAGTGCATCTCCATTTCCCCAAATTCTGCCTCAGAAACAGAGCGACATCTTTTCAACGTCAGGAACATGGGGAAGAAATCAGTAGCTCCAATCACGGAAACACATGCAATTATGAATAAGCGGGAGTCAGATACTGAAAAATTAGTGAGAATTTTTAACGAATTCGGAAACACTTCACGTTTCACAGTTAATGATGAGTAAGTCGTGCAAGTAAGTAGGTAATTTTGTGTTAGTTGTGAATTTAATATATGTTATAGATATACTATTTTATTTAAAAATTAACATATGTATCAAAAGTGTAGTAATGCACAAACCTAAAAATGTTTTGTGTGGATTCATTAAAAATTACAATTACGATATAGGTTTAAAAGGTTTGCAATAGCTCTGGAAGCAAGTGACATTGCCGAACACAATTCATTTACAGTTGTGGATCACATGAGCTTAGTTAACGCTGCCATTGAAGGGAAAATAAAAAGAGTGCCAACGCTAAATGATACTACTGAAAACCAAAATCAAACTAATAGATTTCGAATTATTTTGGGAGTGATTGCATGTGGCAGAGTTCGTACAAAAGAAATGCTGACCATGTTAAAATCCGCAGCACTATTTAGCCAGGATGCTGCTCTTCGTATTGTTATCTTCAGTGATGATGAATCTATTATCATTGTTGCTCAATATGTAAGCAATCTCTATATTTCATGATTTATTATTAGACGTATTTTTGTATATTCAATTAAAAATAATGGTTTATACGCATATATATTAATTAACCCGATTTTTGCTTGCAAACTCATTATTTTCAGCTATTAGAGCTAAAATGGATCGGGCAGGTACTTGGATGGGAGATTTCTTTTGAAATACATTTAGATTGGTTTCCTCAAGAGCAAGTGAGAGATTTGAGATATATGTATCAATTCTGTGCTACTGAACGCTTATTTTTTCCCGTAAATAATATTATTTTTCATGAATTTTCATTGTAGTAGTTAATTAATATTTGAGTAATTACCTAAGTATTTTCAGTTTGAAAAGTTAAAGAATTTAAAGATTCATAATTGCCCCTTTTTGAATGTAAAAATCGAAGTATTTATTTTGTAAATCCACAGACCCTTCTGCCACACATAGACTCGTTGATATATTTGGACGTGGATGTCATCGTGGTTTCAAATTTAACCCAATTTTGGATGGAGTTTCATAGAACCATGGGTAAAGACCACATTGCTGCTGCGGCCCAAAATAACGAACCCACGGCTGCGGGGTGGTATCCCAATCTATCCATTAAGGAAAAGATCCCTTACTTTGGCGTGAAAGGTCAATTCTACAGGCTATCCTTATAGTTTAATTTGAAACTTAAATAAAATATCCTAAAGTCGGTTCTATTTTTAATTGAATCATTTATTTATTGCAAATAATTATGTACATAGGTGTAAATTCTGGTGTAATGCTATTGAATTTAACACGGATGCGAGAATTTGACTTTGAAAAGAAAGCAATGGCCGCACATGAACTTTACAAAGAAAAGATTATGGGAGATCAAGACATTTTAAACATTGTCTTTGCTGGGTTTCCTGAAAAAGCCGTTACCCTCGACTGTTCACTCAATTTTAATTGGGTTCATTGTAGAAATAAAAATAACGATTGTGACAGAAATAAAACGGGAGGGAACGAATGTTTTTGTACGGCCGTTTTACAAAATGGAGTTCAGATAGTTCATGGGAACGGTGGGACGTTTAAGAAAATTGATTACGATGGACATAAATTTTTCCCGCTATTATACTCTTCATTTCAGAAGGTAATGAAAATGCCTGCCTATAATGTTGTACTATGTTTGTACCTAATGAGAAAGTTAGCTTCATGAATTTTTCTGGTTGCTGACCGTTAAGATTTGTAACTATTTCTTTGACTTCAGCTGGATTTACTCATTGACTCGCCAAGTTCCATTTTTGAAAAATTGAAGAAACAATTTAATGACTTAGATCCCAAGCCATGCTATCCTCTCACTGGAGAACTTCTCTACGGTAATGCTGCTGCTTACTTCCATTCATTGAATACACAATAAATGTTTTTAGGTATTATGTAATATTTTTGTTTTCCTTTTTTAACCTCATTACCTACTTGGAATTAAATTTTTCTTGCAATTGTCCACATTGTCGTCTTTCACCTTATTTCTTGATATAGACCATAGCATAGGTTAAATTAAACAATTCAACAGTTTTATTGTTTTAAACTAAATTGGATAGTCGTTTTCCGTAATAATTAGAAAAATTAGTAATTGTCGTTAGATATTATCGACAGCAATAAATGATGAAGCAAGCCTAAAACAATATCCATGATCTACAAAAATAATGAAACATGCCTTGAAAGCATTTAAATAGAATATTTTGCACTTTTAAAAAATATGTAAATAGAACATTTTACACTTTTCAAAAACATCTAAAGTGAAAAATTTACGGTTTTCAAAACTATGTGAATAGAAAATTTTGCACTTTTCAAAAACTCGTAAATTAGCATTTTACGCATGTTTCACATTTTGTTTTAGTGACATAGCTCATTTTGATTCTAGCTTAAATTGGATATGGGTCATTTGGTTCTTCACAAACGATTTATTTTCCGATTATTATCAAATTATAAGTATCATATAGTTACCTAAAGGGTGAACTGCTACATTACAAATAATTGCGTACTAATGTTATAATGTAATTTATGAATATTTTAAAATACGGCTTCATTTACGACAATCATGGCATCGGCATCGTTATATTTTAGCCGTAATGTAGCTCCACGCGTTATGGATCAAAAATAGTAAAATATTCGAAATTCGTATACATTTGACATTTAACGCAACTTAAATTGTAAAATAATCTATGCATGTTATACATAAATCCGCTTATTAAAACTCAACCTATAACGTCACTCTTGTTAGGACTCAGTTGTTCGCATCTAAACTAAATAAAAATGAATCGTTTCATGGGCACACGTCAAAAGCTAAGAGGATCGTTAAAACTTGGTCACTTACATGTAGCTTACATCATTATTTTATGTCTTCTTATTTCCAATTATTACTCCTACAACCTAATTACAACGAATACAGCAAAAAAGTGTATTTCTATTTCTCCAAATTCTACCTTACAAACAGAGCGACATCTTTTCGAAGTCAGGAACTTGGGGAAGAAATCAGTAGCGCCAATCAAGGGACTACCTGTAATTATTAATAAGTGGGAGACAGATACTGAAAAATTAGTGAGAATTTTCAACAAATTTGGAAACACATCACGCTTCTCAGTTATTGATGAGTGAGTCTTGTCATACTCCCTTTTTTGTTTGTTGTGAATTTAATTTATGTTGTAGATTTACTCATTTACTATTTGATTTGAAAATGAGCCTATTATGTAATATAGGTAAAAACGTTGTGTAGATTTATTAAAAATTACAATTATTACAGATTTGCATTAGCTCTGGAAGCAAGTGGCATTGCCGAACAAAATTCATTCATAGCATAGCTCTGGATCACATGAGTTTAGTCAACGCCGTGATTGCAGGGAAAAGAGTGCCAACACTAATTGATATTATTGAAAAGCAAAATCAAACACAAACATCAAATCAAACTAATAAATTTCGTATCATTTTGGGAGCGATTGCATGCGGTAGAATTCATACGAAGGAAGTGGTGGTCATGTTAAAATCCGCAGCTCTATTTAGCCAGGATGCTGCTCTTCATATTATTATCGTCAGTGATGAAGAATCTATTGTAAATGTTGCTCAAGATGTAAGTCACAACGTCATAAGTGATCTCTATATTTATTCCAAGATAATAGTATATGCCAATATGCCTGTATAGATTCATTATTAGATGAATTTTTGGTGTGTAGCCAATTTAAAATAATGGTTTATAAGCACATACAAATTAGCCCGAATTTCTCTTGCAAACTCATTATTTTCAGTTATTAGAGCTAAAATGGACGGGGCAGATACTTGGATGGGAGATTTCCTTTGAATTACATTTAGATTGGTTTCCTCCAAAGCAAGTGACAGAGTGGAAAACAAAGTATAATTTTTGTGCAACTCAACGCTTCTTTTTCCCCGTAAATAATATTATTTTTTATAGCGTGAATTTTCATTGTAGTAATTATTGGATATTTACGTAATTAGGTATTTTCAGAATTTAAAGAAAATCATAATATCCTCTTATTGAATGTAAAAATCAAAGTGAAAATTTTGTAATTCCACAGACCCTTCTGCCACACATAGACTCGTTGATATATTTGGACGTAGATGTCATCGTGGTTTCAAATTTAACCCGATTTTGGATGGAATTTCAGCGAACCATGGGTAAAGATCACATTGCTGCGGCAGCCCAAAATAACGAACCCACGGCTGCGGCTGCGGGATGGTATCCCAATCAATCCAATAAGAAAAAAATCCCTTACTTTGGTGTGAAAGGTAAATTCTACTGGCTACCCACCACCGATCAGTTTTAACTTATAGCACAATTTGAACATTGAATTGCATATCTTAAAGTTGGTTACGAACAGGTTCTATTTTTGATTCATTGATTTATTTATTATTGTTCTGTGCGTAGGTTTAAATGCCGGTGTAATGCTAATGAATTTGACACGGATGCGAGAATTTAACTTTGCCAAGAAAGCAATAGCCACTCATGAACTTTACAAAGAAAAGATTCAGCTGCCAGATCAAGACATTTTAAACATTCTCTTTGCTGGGTTCCCATATAAAGCCGCTACGCTCGATTGTTCACTTAATTTTAATAGGGTTCATTGTAGAAATAAGAACAACGATTGTGGCAAAACTAAAACGGGAGGGAACGAATGTTTTTGTACGACCGTTTTGCAAAATGGAGTTCAGGTAGTTCATGGGGACGGTGGGACTTTTAAGAATACTAGCTACGATGGGCAACAATTTTTCTCGCCGTTGTACTCTTCATTTCAAAAGGTAATAAAAATGCCTATATGTATAAGGTTTGCAGTTTCTTAAACGAAAGTTAGCTTCATGAATTTTGACGGTTACTGACAGTTTAGATTCATAACTATTTCTTCGACTTCAGCTGGATTTACTCACCGACTCGCCCAGTTTAATATTTGAAAAATTGAAGAAACAATTTAATGACTTAGATCCCAAGCCATGCTATCCTCTCACTGGAGAACTTCTCTACGGTAATGCTGCTGCTTACTTTCATTCATTGAGTGTGTAGTAAATGTTTTTTTAGGTTATTCAAAAAAAAATTATTATTAACCTCATTGCCTACTTGAAATTGAATCTATTAAATGTTTCTTCAATTGTATAAGTTTAATTTTTAAAAAATCATATTAATGCAAATTAAATTGGATAATCGTTTTGCATAATAAAGTAGAAAAATTAGTACTTGTCGTAATGAGCAAATTATGGGCCAAGCCTCGAACCGGAATGAATATTCTTTTCGAAAACTGAAATGTAAAGTTGCCATCTTATACCATATCAGAAGCCATGCCATAACAGTAACAGTTCAGGAGGTAAGCCATGTCTATTTGGCTCTAGTTACAGAATCACTTGTTGTGTGCGAACATTACATACATTTTTACACGAATTTCGAAAGCGCTATCAGTAAAGAAGGCTCAAGCTCAAGCGTCTGTATTTATTTAGTGCTTTTGGCTATGCCACAATCAACAGTGCTGTATTAATAATTATTACTACTTGAGTATCTACATAATTAAGCTGTATTTTGAAATACTTGGCCGACCAGTTTTGACGTGTGATATACCATTCAAAAGGTCTAAATAACGGAATTCGCATAATTTTATAGACAAACGTTGCTATATTTTGAAACTTTCGCTTAAAAAGTGTTGTATGGGCCAGGAGCTATAAAAGCCTTTCTCTTAGTTTTTGAGGTCTTCTAAATGATATATCATGTGGTTAAATCGGTCAATTTAAAGAAATTTATTCAGTTTAAAAAAAAATACATTTAAAAACTTATCACGATCGGGCTAGTAACTGAAAGTTAATTAGATGACCGATGACATCATTTATGGGCTGGGCATTAACATTAATAATGTTAGTTTTAATAATAGTAATTTTTGCTGTTAGCAGATCCTTGCAGTGGAAATTGCTTATTAATAAAATGACGAAAAAGAATGCAAATATTAAATTTGAGAATTGGCGTAAAATTCACACTGCCAAATGTTACTGCTAAGTAAGGCAGATAATAAAATTATACTTTTAGTTGCAAATAGTTAATAGCTACTCTAAATTCGATCCAAAAGTAAATTATGCCAGAAAAAATTGACATTGGAACACATATTATGACAATTATTAATATCGTGATACCCTCTTGTATATATGCATGAGATAATGAGATCGATATGCGCTACGAAGCTAGACGATAGTATAAATGCATACATGCTAATAACCTCTTCTTTATATCTGTATCTTCTTTTGACCGTTCTACATATACAAGAAAAACACGCACACAAGTTTAAAATAAGTAGTATCACTCAACTCAGTATTATGTGAATCAGGGGAGAAATCTCCCCTGGTTCATCCGGATGAATCAGGGGAGATTTCTTTATTAAATGTATTTGCAGCTATGTACATGCGATCAAAAAATGACTTGAATTATATAGAGATTTTTATATACATTTAACCTAATTGTGTATTTAAATTGAAAGCTGATTCATTTTGGCATTGACATTGAACTGCACAATTTAAATGTAATAATTCGTGTATGCTCTACTCATCCTTGACAATTTCAAAAATATGAATTTCCCTAATAACAAACAGTAAATGCACGGCATGGTAGATCGTATAATTCATGATTCACTTCAAAAATGTACTAGTAATTCTCACAGTAAATCATTCGATATAAACCAAGTATTTTTTACTTCTTCCCTTGCATGTTACTTAATCGTAGTTACCTAATCTGTATATAATGCTTTAGGATATTTTTTTATTAATTTTAACAAATGACCAATATCGTTTATTAGCATGCATTTCCTTTCTTTTCCCTCTATGGCATGTTATTACACTGGCACTGGGTTTCAAGAGGTGTATAAATACTAAAAATTCTGTACCACTCAGTCCTTCTCAGTCTGAGTTTAATCTTCAGTTTTTTCGACACCCATTTTTTTTTAAATTTCATCTCTACATTTTGGAATCATGCAAACATCAGTGGTATTAGCTTTTGCTCTGTTGGCTGTTGTGGCAACTGTTGTAAGTGTAGTCTGTTTTCTTATTATAGTAATTCTACTTAATATATAGTTCATTACCATTTTGGTTGGTTCCTTAAAATAACATTTTTCATATTTACAGGCTGGTGGCGGACAAGGGGGGCAGAAGCATAAAATGGAATGCAGAGGTGAAAAGTTTATATTTGCAGGTGTAAAAGATGCTTTTGAAGCTTGCAAGCCTAAACTGCAGATGGGTGGAGGCAAGAACAACGCAGGTGGTGAAAACAAGTGTCATGTACGTTTTTATTTAATCCGATAATCCGATCCGATATACCTAGGTACATACACTTGTACCATGCGTTTTGCACTAATTGTATTTAAATAATTAAATACACAAAAAGAGTTTTACCTATTTTATTGCTGCATGGAATAGTAGGAAATAATGGTGATTTATTACAACGTCTGCAAAATTATATTTCAGGCATTTAACTACTGCATGATGGAGCAGTTAAACATCATAACTACCGTAAGTGGAACACGAGCTACATTATCTATATTGTCTGTGAAGAACCAAAATGACCCATATCCATTTGTAGCTAAAAAAAATATCCTCTATCTACAAAAATATTGAAACATGTCTTTAAAGAAAGCACGTACATAAAATATTTTGCAATTTTCAAAAATATGTAAATATAATATTTTGCACTTTTCAAAAACATGCAAATGGAACATTTTACAATTTTCAAAAATATGTAAATAGAACATTTTGCACTTTTCAAAAGCATGTAAATAGTTCATTTTGCACTTTTCAAAAATATGTAAATAGAACATTTTGCACTTTTCAAAAACATGCAAATGGAACATTTTACGGGTGTTCTTTGATAAGTGCCGGCCAAGTCGGGAAGTGCCATTTTGATTCTAGTTTAAATTGGATATGGCGTTATTTTGATTCGTCACAGACGATATGTATTTGTAATAGCTATTAAGATTTTTTAATTTTCAGCAGTCTTGCATATCACAAATTTTAAAAATTATAATATATTTTTTAAATAATAATAATGTAATTAAATCACTACACATAGGAGGGAAGCGCCAAAAAGTTTCATAAGGACGTCCTGACATCAGCAGTTAAAGGTCTTTTTGCAGCCCCAGTTGGAGGTGGACTGGCTGAAACTACCATGTCACACTGTGCTACTGACGCAATAAGTACGGGCTGATATATTTTTCGTAAACTTTATGATTCTTTTAATTGGATGATTAATGATTTTAATTTGGTACTACATACCGTCTATTTCAAATTCCACAGTTAATGGTATCCTGAACAATAGTGATATGTGCAAGGCCACAGTTGCATTTGATGAATGCTTCTGGAAACAAACCCAACAGGTAATAGCTTGAATTTTTATTTGTATATTTATGGCGCACGTACATACTAAATTGTGGTCAAAATTCTAACCTATTTCACTTCTTTAGACTATTTTGCTGTAATTATCTATTATTATTGTTCTAATGATTTGTTTGTTTTATGTTGTACAGTACTGCAAACAATAAGAAAATGATTCTAATCAAAATAGCAACAACATAGCACAGTCAAACAAAACATGCATTGCTCGATTGCTCGAGGGATACAGTCACGAGCCAATTAATATCCCCTATGAATTTTCTATCCTAATATTTGTTTATGATAATAATAATTATTATTGTGATTCCCATGTTGTTTGGATTGGAGAAATCGTTTTTGCAATCAGCACTAATAGGATCTTATATTAGTTTTTATTTTTTTTCGTCTTCCCTATGTACTATCTATATCCTACTTGATAAAACAAGATTTAAACTCCTATCCAAAATCGGAGATTTGGCCTCTATGGCCGTGTGTTAGAATGTAATCACTACTTAAGCACATTACAATTAAAACGAAATTTGTGACCAATTACGTGAAATAAAACTAAAACTGTTTTTCTGCCAACAAAAATGGCATAAACTTCTAGCTTCATTTATTTTCAGAATATACTATGTAATACGCTAGAACAGTAGGTAAGACGAGCTGCCTATATATTATTATATAATTGTGAACGTTTTTGTAACAGCAAAACTTTGAAAAACCGCAAATTAACATTACAGTCTGAAGTCAACTCTTCATCCACGGCCTTGATCCACGGCAGGATAATGAGGCCAGTGCAGTCAGCTCCCGTTGCTTGAATTTTCAAAAAACATTTAAATGGAACATTTTGAAGTTTAAAAAAATATGTATAAAGAATATTTTGACTTTTCAATAACATGCAAATAAATTTTTTTGTACATTTCAAAAGCATGCAAATAAAACATTTAACACTTTTCTCAAAACATGAAAATATAACATTTTACACTTTTCTGAATCAAGTAAAAAGAACATTTTTCACTTTTCTAAAAACATGTAAATACAACAATTTGCTTTACCAATGAAAATCATCAATAAAATCTAAATGGGGGTTTTCGTATGGAAACAAATTGCTGCCTAAAAGCAACTCCTTCGTCCGGCCCTGTCTTCATCACATTATTGTGGCTATATCGCCATCCAGTATGGAAAAAGCAATATATTTATTGAAGCAGTTGTTTTTGCGTTCCCTTTGCCGGCTTAATGCTAAGTTTATTTTGGTATTGATTTGTTTTTATAGTTTTTATAGTTCCGCTTCCGCCTGCTTAACTTGAAGTTGGGAGCGAGTAATCAATATTCACGATAATAAAGCGCTAAACAAAATTAACAAAAAGAGAAGCAGTTTACAGTTTTACAGCAGTAAACCATTGAGATTGATTTAGACGACGAAACGACGATTGCACTAACACTAATGCACGGAATTCAGATAACTCCATTAGGGGGCGTCCACCAATGACGTATAACATTAGGGGAGGAGGAAATATCTATTTAAACTTCGTATGACGCTGCATTGTGGAAGTGGTAAACTGAGGGAGGGAGGGAGGGGGTAAAATATTAGACTTTTTGTTAAACGTCATTGATGGAAAATCTCTAGCATAATTCACTTTGATTAAGGGTGGGACTGCACTTTTCTGCCGTAAGTTCTAAAAGATGAAACACAGCCATTTCCACTTATATAGAATTAATTCCTAGACCCACGAAAACAGTAAAGCGGCGTGGAAATTATTCGGTTTTGTGGAATAAATTAATATAATATAACACTGTAATTGAATCAAAATTCGTAAACAAACTTATACTTAAAAAACTTTGTAAGTTCATCCGTAAAAGCTTTATTACATTTTACCTAATTTTATTACCGAAATATTGTTTGTAACATTCATATTTCACATTTAACATTCATGTTTTGAATTTCATAGCATTATTGAAAGAAATTTGAATAATTTCAACGCCGAGTACAAAATTTCATTCTTCTGCGGCTTCACTAGTATTGTCCACTATGTGATACTATACCCGCAGTTTTTATCACTGCCTCATGGAGAACATAGGACTTGAAATTTTGTGTAAATTATTAGAAAATTTGGTAGCAGGTGCATTCAAAATAAATTTTATTATACATAGCTTGAACAATTGCCTATCCACTGTCTAAGAGTTTTTGCCAGATTTCAATAAGGAAGGTATTTTATTTGGGCGTCGAAGATGAGATGTCGGGATGTCTACATATAAAACAATGGTAAAAGTTTCGAATTTCAAAAATCTTTAGTTTCACATTGAAAAACTTTTTTCCAGTTTGCTCTTAGACAATGGTTAGATATTACCTTTTAGTTACTGTAAAAAAATTAAATGTATACCTACATGTCCAGGCAAAGCCTAAGAATTTACCGCTGGATGTGCAGTCCAACCCTTAACCTCCTCACCGCTAAAGTTTGGTTTCATAAAGTAATAATAAAGCACTAAAAAAAACTCAAAGATCAAAAATATTCTAAGCTTCAAACAAGACAAAGATTCAAAACTCAGAAGTCAGAACATAGGAAGTCGGAGTCGGAAGTCAGTATTTTCTAAACAGTTAAAACTCAAAGCTGAAAGCGTAGTAACCAACTTTACCAACAAGTATTTTTAGTTTAGAGGAGCCAAGTTTAAACCAATTTCTGAATCCAGAAGCTGGCTTGGAATTTTGAAATTAAAATTCACTGTAATTTCTAGAACTTGTAGCTTGAATTCAAATTTGGGATAACTATGTTGTATGATCCCAACGTAGAAAAGAACATCAGCTGCTGCTACTTTCCACCTGTGCAGGCTTTATTAGTAATATTATAACAAGTAAGTTAAGTCGTAATAGGTGTATGAAATTAATCTTAACTTGATTTAAAATATTATAAATAAATGATAAAGTTTGCCTTTATCGTGGTGTGCTTGTGATCATTTCATGTTGACATCCTCACGTCAGTATAAAATCCTGATTCTATTCAACTATTGCCTATGTGTTTGATCTATGATTTAAGATTGATTGCTTTTTGTCAAATAAAGCAAATTGTCCAAAACAAATATACTTAAATACATGCGTATGCTACTCGATTGGTCAATGATTCTCTTTTGTCTTGTCTTGCCTCTCAGGTTCTTACGAAATTTTCATATCTCGTTGTTGGATGAAAATTGAAAACGGATCTGCATGGCATGGCTAACTGATCAAAATCAATAAACTGACAGAATAATAAACAAGTTGTATTAAATTATTTCAGAACATAAGGAGCTAGGACTTTTGAGACGACAGCGTTAGGTTTTATTGACTCAAAGTTTCTGTGGAAAATCCTTTATGACTATGAGCTTCAAGAATGACGGATCATTGCTGGACAGAATCACCGATGTAAATGTAAAATAATTTTAATATTTCATTTCAAAATATTAAACTTATTTACTTTTTAGTTTTTACTAATTCATTAGACAAGTAAATAATGCAGTATTAAAAAATATAAAATTCGAAATAAGTTGATTGTGTGGAATGGATTACAGGGACCGGGCTTTGCGGATCGGGCTCCAACTCCAAGCCGAGTTAATCAGTTGAGAATGGAAAAATCGAATTCGACTGAGTGGGAGTCTGATAGTGAGAAGGAATTTCATGGAAATGTTAACATTGTACAATCCTGGGAAGAACTATCTGTCGTAAGTGACATATATAATATGTAATTAAGGCTATCTGCATGCATCGATTAGTTTTTATTCAAGTCGCTGTCTACATTAATAATTCATAATAAGGTTGAAGCCAATAAAATCAAGTAAATGCTTCGTTGTGCACTAAATGTCTTAAATACTTGATACGGTTGCATACGCAGGATTCGGAGTCGTCAATGTCATCGTCGGCGGAGACTTCTTCCACAAAACCCAGTTTTTCCGGTCGCGTATGGTTTTCAATCCCGAGTCCGAGTCCAGCTTCAACATCTTCAAGTTTTAGTTCAATATCGATGCCGTCGCCTACAGCATCCCCAATTATATCAAGGTCAAGAATGTCAGTCTCACCAGGTCGTGTTCCGCGTTTAACTCCAAAGACTGTTACTTCATCTCGGCGCACTCGTACTTCACTTCCGAGTCCAACTTTAGTTCGTCCAAGCTTACTGTCGGGTTCACTTGGAGGTATTATAATTAATTAATATAATAATTAATTATTATTTATAATTAATTATTTTAATAATTAATTATTATAATATGAATATAATTACTTGCATCTAATTTGCAAGTTTAGAAAATAATGTAGTGAGTAGTGAGGTTGTGGCTGCATATTTAATTTTGTTTTTCATTTGTATGTTACTGTCAACGAAGTCAAACGTAAATTTGATTGGGGCTCAGATTCTGAAGATGGGGATTGCAGATCACCACCAGCAAAAAAAGTATAAGATTTTCAGATCATATTATTGAGCTACTTTATTATCGCTGAGTGAAATCGAAGTCATGGTTAGCTCCTTTAATTCTTCAATAACTTCTATTCGAATAATTTTAATTGTAATGTTTTTCTTATTGTTATCTTATCTTATATGTGAGTAGTGTGGTATTATAAGAAGATCAATAAGGTCATTTTCTCTTTACAGTTGAGTTTTTCTATCAATATCAGTATATTTAATTTATTGTATCCCAATGCGTTGTGTAAACCATCGCGATAATTTATGCATTGACAAAATTTTAATCGAGAGTCACATAATATATATTACACAAGGGGGTCAAAATAGAATACATCCTTTCACCCCTATATCCTTTTTTTAACATTCGGTTCAGCATTTTCTAAAAACAACCCCTCACTCATTTGGAAATCACAACACTGCACTGCTTGACAGAATGAAAAAATTAAAAACTTTGATCGCAAAATCAATATTTTGCAAGTGACAGAGTTTTTTTTCCTGAATTAATTTATTAATGGTAAAAATTACGCACCCACCCTTCACTATTTAAGTTCAAACATAATTCACACATCGACTATACAAAATCATATTAATCTGTTTCCAGTGTTTATCTGAAAACTGTTTTGTTAAAATTACACATGTAGGTACCTACTACTGCAGTAATTGCCTTATGCCAGGCCAGTCATACATTAAATTCTAAAAATGTTATACTTTATAATAATATAAATTAAATTATAATTTGGCTATACAGTTAAGCTACTATTTATCAGTGCTTCCTGTTTCATAGTAAACAAATACTGTACAACTAAAAAAAGTTTGCTTACTTAAAATTAATTAATTACAAGAACAGATGCTTTGTTACTACAAAAACTTATAAAACCACGCTTTTTCGATTATATTATAGTTATTCATACCACTTATTATTATAACATATCGTCTGTGAAGAACCAAAGTGATCCATATCCAATTGAAGCTGAAATCAAAATGAGCTATGGCATAAAAACAAAATAAGAAAGCCGTAAAATGTTAATTAAGAGTTTTTGAAAAGCCTAAAATGTTCTATTTTTACACGTTTTAAAAAACTAAAATATCCTATTTAAATGTTAAAAAATGCAAAATGTTCTATTTACATATTTTTGAAAAGTGTAAAATGTTCTACAGTAAAATCTCGTTACACCGTCCTACGCTACAACCGGACAACGGTTATCTTGATACATCGGTCAAATTTATCAGTCCCGGCAACAACGCTATGCTGTGTAATGTTAAAGTGTGGTCTTACAACGGTCAATTTTACAACGGTCAACTTGATACACCGGTCAAAATCTATAGACCGTACCAAGGATAGTAGATTATACAGGTTCCGCGGAGTCGTATGGTGTGAGTCGAGGGAAGTTTATTAGTCCCTCGTTGTGACGTCACACGGATTCCCAACGTCGTAGGATTGCTTTACTATGATTCAGTGATTCATGGCTGCACTACAATAATTGCATCTATTATAAGAACTGTATTACAATTTTATCAATAAGGGATTCTTCTAAGGTAACGTCCTCTTAATATAAGAGTTTTAAAAAGGCTTAATACAGGTTACAAACTCATGAAATTAACTAGAAATTCTAGTTCTATTTTTTTGAATATTCTTTTGTTTCTTCACAGAGGATAATATGTAACCTATTTAGATATTTTTTAGATATATGACTGAAACGCTAAGGCTAGATATCTGTTTATACATTAAATAACATAGTGACTAAGATCATAGGTTTCCTTCGGGCTGACTCTATCCACAGAAACGTTGTCATCAGAATCATCATTCAGGATACCCTTAAAGAATGGAGTAAAAATTTATTTTATTAGATTTACAGTTTCAAATAATTTGTTGTAATTGAAGTCTAACCTAAGGCATATAATTACAATGGCTAGTAAATGTGTAAATCAGTACCACTTTAACATAGTTTATGGTATCTTGTTCTGGGGATGGTCCTACTGGTTCTTGTTGCTGACTTGCCTTTGTTGGCTTGCCTTCCTCATTTGTCTCATCCCTTAAAATATCTTTGAAAGTAGTAACTAGAGAAGAGAATTCCGGGCGACCGTGTGGATCATGGCTCCAACATTGTTCCATAACTTTGTAGCTATAGGCTCATAGTTAATCGACATTTTGGATTTACTACCAAATATTGATGTTGATTATGTTTATGGTAAGAAGTGACTTAACTTAAAACTTGTCTTTGCACTGTAATAACTTACATTCTATTAGTGGCATGAGTGGGTCGAATCAGTCTTACTCCTCTTTGCAGTGCTTTCTCCAGAGCAGCAGCCGATGTAGTGCCATAAGGAATCTTACCTAAAGAAAATATTTCCCAGAGAGTAACTCCGTAGGCCCATACATCGGATTTAGTTGAGAGCTTTGTTGCATTGGTGCATTCTACAGCGAGTGCCCTCCAAGGCTGTAAGTAAATTCAAACATATTTCACTTTCTTAAAAACATTCTGAATTACTTTATGAAATGAAATGCATGATTTTATTATTAAATTCTGAAAAATTTACAAATTGTTTCTCATGATGAGTACTATTCGGGCCGGGGGTATAGAATTCATCATACTGTCGAAGCATCTTTGAGAACCCAAAATCCGTAATTTTGAGAACTCGCTCTTTCGTAAGTAAAAGATTCCGGATTGCAAGGTCTGCGTGAACGAGCTGTGTAGGTCAAAATACATAAAGCAAATGAGCGTTTTCAAACCTGCACCTCCAATAATTACAGTGCAATTAGTTATTCAAATTTTCGTCAGTATTCGGACAGGTGAGGTGACAATAAACCAAGGCACTACTAGCTTAAATAAGTAGGGAGACTTTCTTGAGTATTTTAAAAATAAATGGGTTTAAGAAGTACAACAGACCTGGAGACTAGCCAAATGCTCCATGCCACAAGCAAGCTCGCAAGACCAGCGAATTAAATCTTCTCTAGTTATGATATTCCTGGCATCAGAATCTTCTATGCTGTTTGTATAGCTGCATCGAATAATTAATAATTATATGTTTTTAATGATTGCCTTTTTTATAAATTTACAGTCCAATAACTTTAGAATAAGGATGACTAATTTTATTTTAATGATACCACTTGAAAGAATTTTCTATTTTATTTGGAATATCAGTCAACCCAAATTTTAGCAAACGCTAAGTGAGTACCTGTTATCGTGGAAGTACACAGAATCAGGAGGGCTGACAAAATCACGGCGGCTTTCAGAATAGTTATTTCTATTCTCGTCTATAAAATCTTTCAGTGAGCCATTTTCACACCACTCCAAAACTATCTGGAAATTTCCTAAATAGGTATTGATGAATAATTTATATTATCTTAATTTTAAACATGTGTAGGAATTACCAGATTTGTGATCTACCTATGAAGGAAGCTACCTCGTGTGGTTCGTGTTCGTTGCAATACAGTATTACATAAAAATTAAATATAATATACATATATGTAGGATCTTACGTTTCCGAAAATTTACTACTGCTCCCAATAAGCGAACAATATTTGGATGTTCCTGTTCCCCCACGTAAAGAAGAGTTTTAAACTCTGCCAGTAAATCTATCGCGTCACCGGGTTTTCGATTTATCGACTCCTTTACCACAACTTCGGTTACCTTCTTTGACCAGCTCCCTTTAACTAACTTTGCTCTGTATATTTTGCCAAAATTCCCACTCTTAATTGGGGTTTCGTCATCTGCAAAAATTTCATTTTTTCCTTAAATTAAATTTTATTTTGCCAACATAGAAAACATCATTTTTTAAAGCTTAAAAAACAAATTTCGAAATTTTTAATAAATAATACTTCAAGCTTACATTTAGTCAAATGCTTCTCCTTTATAGTTAATTTTGACTGATTGTAATGTTTCTGAAGGGCGCAGACAAAACCGACATTTGTCCGAACGCTGGTTATAAGTCTCGTACGATTATCACCATCATCATCAGCAAAGTGTCTTTTGAAGCCATCGTAGTAATCTTTTCCTAATTCAATGAAGTCGTCCTGTAGAGTAAATGTTGAAACAAATTACTTCAAAAATACGCCCATGCAACATAGTGCATATTGTATATGTACACTATTTAATTTTCCCATAGCATTACACACTTAAATTTCTCACCTTAAGAGCCTTAATAGATTTCTTGTACATGTACAACCAAAGTAGTAACGCAGCTATTACACTAATGGATAGTATACCAACTGCAATTAGTGAGTACATCAACTGTGACTCCCATGATGCTAAAATTGTTATCAAATCGGTGAAAAAATAATGATCATCAAAGCAGTCACAAAACATATTATTACATCATCTGTGAAGAACCAAAATGATCCATGATTTTTATGTTTTTGAAAAGTATAAAATGTTCTATTTACATGTTTTTAAAAAGTCCAAAATTTTTTATTTACATGTTTTCGAAAAGGTGCAAAATGTTTTAATTCCATGTGTTTAAAAAGTGTAAAATGATGTTATTACTTATTGAAAAGCCCAAAATGTTCTATTTAAATGCTCTCCCGACATATTTGAATATTTTTGTAGATAATTGATATTGATTTTAGCTACAAATGGATATGGGTCAATTTTGTTCTTCAAAGACGATATGCGATAAAAATAATGTAATTAAACCTTTGCAGTAAGTATAAGTAATATATAAGTTTGGTAATAATTACATATGACTATAATTGTAAACTTCATTGAATCTTCTCCAAAGTAATTCGTTGCATTGCAACTGTATTTCCCGACGAAGGCCGAAAAACTCATGCTGGTTCGATTGAAGCTGAAGCGCAGCGAAGAAATTGTTGAATTACTCGTTTGACTGTAATTGCGATCGCCATGTCCATCTGGAACAATCTTAAAAATGAAATGAGATACAACATTTAATTAGAATCAATTATAGTTTTTTTTATTAGTTATGATAATATCTCAAAAATATTTTTAATGTACAGACATGCACCTAAGGTTATACGGGACTATGTACTATGTATATACCTGACCATCCTTATACCAGTAAATATAGGGACGAGGCAAGCCCACAGCTTGGCAACTTAAAGTAATATCAGCGTCCGTGTTTGTGTCGTACAAGTACCAAATATCTCTTGAGTCATGAAGGATTTTTGGACTCGAGACAGAGTACGTAAGATTGACCCACTCATCGGAATTCCACAAAGGGGCACGGCAAATAATGCTGGCTACGTCTTTAGGACAGTCCGACACGCTTGACACCAACTTAGAATCCATATAAGTCGTCCAATTAGTCCAACAAGTCCCTTTCGTTTCTGTTGAGTCAAGTAGAAATAAAAAGTTTGGAATTTTTTAAATTAAAATGATTAAATTATAAATAAACCGAAGTAAGTTTACAAGAAAAGCTAGAACATATTCATACCTACAAGTGGATGAGTGAGAATTGTTCCGTTAGAATTCTTCAAAATGTAATTTGATCCCTTTGCAATTAGGAAATTTGAAAATTTGCATGATATATGTATTCCAGTGTAGTGTACACTACTTGAGCTGAAGTCACGGATCGAACTCACATCCATTTTCATTATCTCTGAAGATTGTAAATAATTCTCATAGTCTTGATTTTGACCGTCGTCGTAAAGTAGTACTGAAATATTTGGTTACAGAAATATACATTATTGCTTCATATTTAGCAAATTATTATTCCAATTGATTAACACTAATTTTAAAAGTAATTTTTGTATACTTACTTTTGCTCTGATCATCAACAGATCGATAGAATTGCACATATTGGTATTTCATCTTGTCATTTGTACGACAAAGCACCACACCACCAGTGAAAGATTGAGGAATAATCAGGAAATTGGCTTCATTGAGTAAGAAGTTGCCGTCTATTTCACTCGTAGTATCCAAAAATCTCGTCACAAGTTTGCAATGAATGGGACTAGTACATTTGATTGCCGCCATTGAGACTGATACTGGTTCTGAGGACTTCTCCGAATGTGGATTACTTCCGAGTTCACTGGAATTGGACCTGCTGCTGTGTGTACATACAAAAGACTGACTTTTTGAGTCATAATCAAAATCAGTGTTATTGGAAAATTCTAGTTTGATCTCCAGTTCATTCGATCTTGCCGGAACGGTGCCGTTGCCGGGAACTCCACTTGCAAAACCTAAGGAACTGAGTTGGTTGTCCCTCAAATCGGTCTTGGCTGTATAATTGTAAACAGACGATATTTTTTAGTTTCAGTTTCGTCAGATTATGAGATATTTACCTAAATAGAATTGAAATTTTGCTGTGCTGACTACGCTGTCGCAATGACCTATATTCACAATCTTAATTAGGTAATGGACGATCCCTAACTACAAAAAAAAATAAAAAAACTCACTCTGTTTTCCATAGAAATAAAAGGATTTCTGCGAAGGACATGTATTATCGGGATGCTCACAAGTGAGGGTGTAGTCGCTAAAGCCCACATCTCCAACTTGCACAGTAATGTTAACGGTCACACTGTAGACAAATGAATTATTTTGTCCCACGTATTTTCGTTCGGGAGCAACAGATTGAATTAATTCCGATTTCTGTGTAATGTTCCAGATATTAGAGCATAATAATTTGTAGTATATAACTAAAACTAAAGACGATAAGCAATGTTACAAAGTGTATAAATTAAAAGTATATATTTTAACAAGATGAAGCGCAATATAGCGACAGGTATTTTCACAATCGACATTGGCTGGTGTGTTCAAAATTTTAAATAATATAGTGCGAAGCTATTCTTTCTATAGTGCAATCTTGAATACTGCTACTATTTGTTACTTACAGTATTGTAATTTAAAATATCCATTTCTTATTGTTAGTATTATTTAATTGTATCATATCGTAATGATTATGTTGCATTAATATTTTGAATTATTTATTATATTGTTAGGTCGTTAGGTGAGGCGATTAAAGGTAGTTTTACGGTAATAGTAAAATACGGTGAAAGCATGCGTGGAACTAGCGATATGAATTTACTAAAAGGACTGCGTGCAGGCATCTGATTATTATGTAAAAATTTATTAATATCAGCCCTAACAGCAAAATAGGGCAGTTTGAATTTGAAAAAGCTGAGTACATTCCTATTTATAATCAATTTTAGTAAAACAACAACAACCAAAACTTTAAAATTCATATTTTTGAATTTCCCGCCAAAACTTTAAATATTGTGTTAAATTAAGATTTAGACCGGTCACCACAGAGTTAGATCCTCTAGAGAACCGAGTCATATCTGAATGCATGTAGTTTTCACGAGACCTCATGAATGAATTTATGCATAGCAGGTTAGCAGTGCACTAGAAACTACCTGCAGTGGCGCCATCAGCATTTTATCAGACGACTTCGCTGATACTTTTCACTTTTGACCAATAGGATCCACTGCCAAGCTCCGACCAAAGAATACGACTGCCTTTCGCATTAAAGTACACAACCATAATTATTGCATTTACCTACCTAGTACTACGTATATAATGTTTTTGCTCCCTAATTTTATGAATATGTTTATTTTCACTTAAAATACACAATAATTTGAAATAAAACTGCATTAACCCCATTTGCAATTAGAAGCTTTAATCAAATAAAAACAGTTTAGCGAAGGTTTTGCATTTAACTACAGTACAGTATAGTAAAAACCGAACCAAACATAAAAAGTGATAAAGTGAAAACTGACAAAATTTCATCAGTGCCCCAGAAGTGAAAACGGCATTTTGTCAGCACAATTGTACGTAAATGAAGCTGCCTGCATTAAATGTGACTGTATAATGGCTTGGAAATGTATTTTTTTACGTTTATGCAAAGGCGAGAAAGCTGATGAAAAAATTTCTTTATTTTCGTAAAACATGTTTTTATTTTTAACTGTTTGTGAGTGTCAAAAATCTGTTCTGCTCTGTGTTTTGTGGAGGTTTGTGTTTGTTGTGTGTGCAGTAACCAAACATTGTCATGTGGATAGTAAATATTTATAAAACCATTTCATAAAATTTGCAAGGCTAATTAATATTGTCAATATTTCGTCCAGCTTCAAATGTAAATAAATCAATTTCAATTTATATACAAATAAATCTATTTTTGTTTTGCTTTTTATCGAAATAATTTTACGACTGCTATGCATTTTAAGATAAAAGTATAAAGTAATAAACATTTAATTTAGATTGGAAGAAAAAAAGCACGAAGAAAGTACACCTACACCTGTAGTAGAAACAGTTTGGTTGAAAGATAAATTACATTAATAATTAATTCCAGTAGCTAGCCTAGCTAGCAGGTCTTTAATGGCATGCTCCAGAGACACCTAGTTATACGGAAGCGAACTGCAGCGTTGATGCTAAGCACACCAAAAATACAGACGGCGCTTTGCCCCTGGCTGCCTTCCTTTTTGGCGGGGAGTAGTGTCTCTAGAGGATCTAACTCTGTGCCGGTCACTCAATGAACTTAAAAAAAAAAAGAATACCGCTCGAATCGAAATAATTAGTCGAATCGAAATCACTTGGCGTCACTAGCAAAATATTTAATATTTTGTAAATGGTTTTGGAAAAACATAATTGAAATTTAAAATTAATTTAAGTTAACGGATTTTAACGAGTGATATATTATTTGAAAGCTCTTCAAAAATAAAGAGACACCTTTTTTTAATTTTTAGCTTGTGGCCCATACAACATGTTTTAGGCGAAATTGAAAAATTAAAACACCGTTGTCTTGAAAACGTTTTGTTATAATGATGGCGCATTCCATTATTTGAATCCTACTTATGATTACCTTTCGAATGATATTATGGCTGGATGAAATTGGTCCAGTATTGCAAAATTTTCAAAATTCCGGTAAATTATGTATATAGGTAGTAATGAGGTCCAAAATAATAATAAATTAATATTTTTACCAGATTTCCATGTATATTCCAAGTGACTGGTTGGCTGGAGCTACAATTTAGTGAAATTAATTGCCAGGAAGTAGTATTTAAGTAATTTTTGGAAAATGATGAGTATTTTGTCGATTCAGATTCACTAGTATTCTGATTCGGAGGGCAATTCCGAATTTTGACACTAATTCGTGTTGAGGAGCACTCATTGGTGGTTTCGTTGGAATTTAAAATCGAGAGCGGGAAATGTTGAAGTGCTTCTTCGGTCGTTTCGGTTTCACTTTTCACTCCATTCACAGTCACACTGAACGAGTGCAAAATTTACTGATAGTAAAATTAATATAGTTACACAGTTAAATGAAGTCTTAAAGGCAGTAGTTCCAGTTCCAGCTCTGATTCCACTCCCTAATGTAACTAACGATAAGTTCGGTATAAACTTCATTTCATGCTTTCACATACAACAGGACCACATGTTTTAATACTAGTTTTTGGTAACACAGTAACACACAGTTCTCGAACTAAAGGGTTTCAATGCAAAAAGCTTGGCTAGGCTAGAAGCTAGATTGACGATTTTCTTGTAGTCAGAGAAGCTAAACTTGTAATAAAGTGCGAGTCAAATAATTATTAATTTTATCCTGGTCGTGGTCATGTAGGCTGGCAGTTAAAATGGAGACTGAAATTAACTGTACTGATTTAAAACGACCTCAGAAAAGATGTAACGTTTCTACGAATAAACTTACTTACGTCTGTAGGTTCTTCCCTTCTTGAGATAGTAATAGCTCACCCAAACTTGACACTTTTGACATACAACTGGGAAAAACTTATTTTATCTTGCAGAAACCATTCTTTACATATAAGACTCGGAGTACTTTTTCTTTTGCTTTACCACGCAGGATTTCTACCGGTCACTTTTTTTCTAGTAATTTATTATGTTGCAAATTCCAGTTTAATTCTTACATTAGGATTTCATACATGATTTAAAACCACAGCCATTTGGAGGACTTAATTGCTGGCAATTAAATAAGAAGTTTTGTTTAATTCAGTTAATTTAGTCAACATCCCGTTGCTTTAGTGTGCGGGCTTATATGTTAAGCTATGTTAATTATATTTCTTTGTAAATAATCACAGTGGAATGCTGATCACAGAATTAATGACTTTGAAAGTAATCTTGGTAATTTATTAAATTCAAGCGCACAAGTGTGTACATTTAAATCTAATTAAATGTTAACTCGGCTTGTGGACAACAACACCAGTTAAATACGAATGGAAACTTGCTGACGACATTAAAGTGCACAGTATATGTATTAAAATTATTTTCAATCTGGCGTCTTGTCCCCGGTCCAGTTTTTTTCGTGCATTTCAGTCAGTGCAGCTATGCAGGTGACAGAGCGGTCAGCGGTTAATTTGAATTTTTACAGGTAAATTATGTAAAGTTAATGTATAACTGCGAGTTTTAGTCACTGTCGAAAACTAATCACTCTATAAATTGCAATTATAAATTATATTACTAAGCTGTTTTCGATTTTTTCTTTGGCGCTGAATTATATTTTACCCCTCTGGTCAGGAGTAAAGTTTGCGAGTACAATTTAATATAAGAAAGAACTACTTGCATGCATGCCAATAGTGTGGACGTCGAATTCCTAAGAAATGGACAGATGTAGAAGTAGGAACTAACATGCAAAAATGAAATACTTGTTAGTTGAGTGAGCTCGCAATCCATAAGCAGTTGAGCATTGAGCAGTATGAGAAGAGCAGACTGTCTGCCTGCTGCTAAAAAATATACGCAAAATATTATAGCAAATTATGTACTTAAGTAGATAGGTAGGAATAATCACAGGTAGTTCATAGCTTGATGCTATATGTACATTCGTCAGAGCAAAAGGACGAGTTCCATTCTTGTAATATGTCTTATAGGTTATATGAATATAAGGGGTGAATCACTAACCAACAATACTCCACGCACCCCACTTTAAAATAACATCCTGATCTTGACCGGTACCTCAGCAATGGGAAAATCTTACGTTTATTATGCCCAACCGCAGTTACTCCACTGAAGATGCAAAATGTATTTTCTAAAATGTATCACAATCGAAATGGCAAACCTTTCTACCTAAGGTTTATTCATAGTATAATTATGTTCCGGCTTGATTGAGAGAGTGTCCTTTTCCCCCATAAGCTTTGTGGGTATATATGTATACTAATATGTTATTGTTTTAAATTAATTACTTCTCCAGTTAACGTAGTGTTGAATGTAGATAGTAGGTTCTGAATTGACTTAAAAGAACATGAGCCTAAACTTATTTCCAAGGGCAGCGTGGTAAATACTTACATCATCGTGTATCGCATAAAATCTTACTATAGAATTCAACTAATCGTTTTCGTTCGTTTTCGTGTAACTCGCTTTCCCATAGTAAATCGAGTTCGTTTTGTTTATTGACTACATGATAATTTAAATTCAGCTAATCCAACGTACGAATAGTCACAGGGTTAACGTCTCCGCATCCAATACAGAGGCACCCGGGTTCAAATCTCGGTCAGCGTAAATAATTTTTCGTTTTTTTGTGGCCTGTTTGAGTCTCCAAACTGTAGGAAAGCTGTTGTCGTGAATCGTCATTGTCGGTTTTTAGTGCTATGACCATGACGACAGTGGTAATAAAAATACGTCACTTCAAAATGCTTCCAACACTGACTTACCGCGTAGCATGCAAGATACTGAAATCGCAGTAAGAAGTTGAAAACAAATATTAAAGTTTAAAAACATAAACGTATTTTTGGGTGACGACTATAAACTATTTTCTTAAAAAACAATAATAGTTACAATAAAGAGTAATGAAAATTTTTCGTTTGGTTGTCGTGAGGCCCCACAGGATACCACATAAAACTTGAACCGTCTACTCTGAATGTCGGCTATGGCTAAGGCAACAGTAGCTGTGCAGTGTGAGTGTGAGTGGTTGATGGAATCATTAATAATAAAAATTACTTCCACTATGAATATTGACTATGCTAAAGCACTGCGCTGATCATCGACAAAATAATAATAATATTCAAAAGTCAAAGTTGACAAAAGTTTACAATCAACTATATAATTACACTAAAAAGCATAAACTATATGTATCTAAATTATGTAAACGTATACTGAGTCCTTTGGGCTATCGTCGTTGCCAACGACGATAGCCCAAAGGAGGCGGACGACAGTGTCAAGTTTATTTTGTCTTTCTCTCTTAAGTTACTTTAATATTATTACTTTGTTACTTAATAATATAATAGTAGTTACTAAAATAATATATATTCTTCCGCTATTTTTTTCCTGGCAATCAACAAATTATTCAAGTAAATAATGGTACCTACTCCAAAGCAACATCTGCTGTACAGAGCGTAAAAAAAATGATTAAAAGGCGCGAGGAAATGATGTAACAGCCACGCAGACACGTCACATCCACCAATGATTTTTTAAAAATATTGTACCTATGTTAATACGTGACGTCTAGCGTTAGCGGGGTAGTCTGGGGGCCGTATTGAGAACTGGCTGCAAATATGAATATTAGTAGGTTAATATAATAACGAGGAAAAGGTAAGGTCGCCATGCGACCTCTCCCCCACTCCCTTTCCCGGGGGTACCCTTTCCCCACTCCACAACTGTATTAATAAAACTAACAAAAGCTCTGCACAGTTCCACAGGCCCAGAGTTCCAACAACAAGCGATTGTGGTCCGATGATTTAAATTATATTATTGTTGTTGAGTGGGGAAAGGGTACCTCCGGGGAAGGAAGTGGGGGAGAGGTCGCATGGCGACCTGGCCTTCTTCTAGTAAGTTGTATACAGTACCTATTAACGTACAACGTGCAGCTTTGGATTGAATTGGTTCCTAAAATTGCAATTCCAACTCAAGTCAAAGTCAAGGTTAAAGTCGTTAAAGCAATACCCATAATATACTTCTACGTATGTGAGTACGGAGAAGCCGCAAGCTGACTAGTGAGTTTACTACTGCATATTGCAATTTCCACGTACGTTATGAGTGTGAATTTAATTCAAGCTTTTAATACTTGTTTTAATACAATTTAGCTGCATAGGTAACCTAAATATAATGTAAGTGCAATGGTTATAACTATATGCATACAAATTCTCTATAAATGAATTAATTAAATCTCTAAACTTAGCTCTCGTAGAACAACTTGAAAATATTTCATAATTCGAAGTTTAAGATTGGGCGGGAGATTTAAATTGGCTGCCTCAACCTATTTACCAGTATTCGAGTATCAGTACAGTACCAGTCTGCCAGCTGCCGTGCTAAAAACCAGGGCCGGATAATACGGCCAGTGCAGGCAGCCCCCGCTGCTTGAATTTTCAAAAAACATGTAAATGGAACATTTTGCACTTTTCAAAAACACAGAGATAAAAAGTTTTCCACTTTTCTCAAAACATGTATATAGAAAATTTTAAACTTTTCTGAATTAAGTAAAAAGAACATTTTAAACTTTTATAAAACATGTAAATACAATATTTTGTTTTACAAAATAAAACCGTCCATAAAATCAAAAATAGTGGTTTTTGTATGAAAAACAATGGCTGCCTAAAAGCAATTCCTTCGTTCGGACCTGGACGGCCAGTGTAAAATAAATTAAAATCTTTTAAACCTATCTACATAATATTTTATATCACTATTTTAAAATACTCAAATAAACGAATAAACTCTTTTAATAGTTAGCATCACGTCTCATCACGAACACTATAAGGCAACTTTGAACTCCCATGACACAGGTATATTTGACCTACAACTTAGTACAATGTTTCCGTCTTCATCTGCTAGAATGCTGGCTGGAATTTTCATATCGAAATTACCTTGATATTCAGCAAGAATATAATACATTGGTATTCGCGACACCTCTTCAAAATAGGCGTGATTTGGAGCGTAAATCTGGATTTCCGACAAACAACTACATATGTTCATCCTCATCAGGCTCACAACTAACTAGGTTGAGGTCAATTAGGATGACTAGAAACGCTCAGAAGGCAAGTAGTGCTAATCTGACAGTGATGGGGATGGTTACAGTGTTTGAGAGTTTTAAGTTTTAAATTCGTTTCAGTTTTCCAATGTCAAAAATTAAAAACATTTTTATTCTTGCAGAAGGCATGATGAAACTGCCCCTTATTTTGCCTCCACAAGTTTTCTGTACAGCACACATAATTTGAAATTATACACCAAATTCCAATTTGACTCAAATTACAAATTAAGGTTTCAGGCACGATTTAAAACTACAACAATATATTCAGAACTTCACTGTTGACTATTGAGAATCAAGTAAGCAGTTATTATTTTCAGTTAATTTAGCGAAATCGAAGTCAGAGAGAAAGACAACTTTATTAAAATAAACTTGACACTGTCGTCCAACGACGATAGCCCAAGGGACTCAGTATACGTTTCACAATTTTGTTATAAACGGATTATGTTTGCATGATAAAATAATAACATAATTTTTCCTAAATTAATCATTTGGCACAGAAGAATATAAATGGTGTACACAGATTTGAGCTGATTTCTTCAAAACTGAGATAACTATGTCTTCAATCAGGGTACTAGGTAGACACTGTGATTTCGTAAAGTTGAGAAAAAATTTGGAAATAGTACCACTCGCTCCAATGTACAGCCCAATCACTTGGATTTCAGTAAGCCCTAATTTTTGCTTAAAATAAGGAATGCATAGCTCCTTTGATTCTTCAATAACTTCTAATCGAATAATTTTATTTGTAATGTGTTTCTTATTGATATCTAATCTTATGTGTGAGTAGTGTGGTATTATAGGAAGGTCAATAAGGTCATTTTCTCTTTGGTAAAACAGTTGAGTTTGTCGATCGATACCTGCATATTTAATTTATTATTGTACTAGAAGTTAGGCCCACCTGCCTACGGCAGCCCCCCCCCCACACACAGTGCGGTTGACGGAAATTTTATATGCAGAGACACAAAAGTAAAGTAAAAGTTGTGTGGCATGAAATATCTATAGTGGCTTTATTCAGAGGGTAGTAAGATACAGTAGAGACATGAAAGACATGGACAGAGCAATATGACACAAGTGTAAAGTTAGAAGTGGCGAGGCACAATTAATAAGGGATTACAAAAACGTTGTGGCGAAGTTCCAGCAGTGTTCAGGTGGGCTGCTGCGGGGAGGTTCCACAGGGAGGTTTCTTGGGTTGGACCTTAGGAGAGGTCCATGCGGTCAGGGTCTTCTTAGGTCGTGGCGTCGCGGGGGTCTTCTTTTTGAAAATCGGTGAATCCACAACTGGAGGGCCGGGTTCAGGAGACGGCGGCGGGGAGGCGCCGGCTGGCTAAGCCTTGCGAGGGGGCTTGATGGCCGTGCGGCTTGATGGTGAGGGTACTGCAGGCGGGGGTAAGGGGGCGGGAAGCAAACGCTCCTGGGCTTCCACTGCTGCGCATAGTTCTTCGTCCATCCCGTCCGCCATCCCATCCATTATCTCAGCCTCTTCCTCGGCAGTAGGGAACTCCGATGGGGATGAAGGAGAGCGACCTGCTGCTTCTGCAGGCTGTGGCCGCTGTGCGTCTTGGGGCGGCGGGAGTTGGACGGTGGCGGGTTGTGATGGGCAGCAGCGGGGTAGGGGAGGCGAAACCGAAGTGCGGCAAGTTGGAAGGACGGGAGAGGGCTCTATGTACCGCTTCTCCCCCGCCCGCAGCTCCAGTTCTTTCTGCAGCGCCTGGACCTTGGCCTCGTGGTACCGCATAGTCGCCAGCAAGCGGTTCCCTTTGCGGTCCACCCTCTCAAGTTCGGTCTTCTTATGTGACGCGTCCATCTAAAAGGGAAGAAAAGTGTGGTTAAGGGGTGCATGACGGCGGCAACTGGTATGTAAGTAGGAAATATGGGGAACTTCCGGTAGCAATACGGTAGCAATGAAATGGAAAGTGAGCGGTGGAGACAAACAAAACCAACGGCCACGCGGGTGTGTGAGCTGCAACGTGTGCATTTCGCAACGTAGTTCCCGTTGGTGCTTCCTGACATATTGTAACCTAATTGCTTCGGCTTTGCAATGTGCGTCCACCACATACATCTGAAACAGTTTTCCGCTGTGGTAAATGGGGTTAAATTACAGCTCTCTTTTTGCCAGTCGATAAGCGTAATACTCCGATTGGGTCACGCGGCGCGTTCCCAAACACCAAACGCCATCTACGTACTTATAGTGTCGCAAATGCGGCGCCCAACCGCTTTGCACTAAAATCAAGTCCGTGGTAAAGCTAATATGATTTTCTGGCCTCCTGGTGTGTCTGTTGCAAATATGTAAAAGCGGTTACCTGTCGGGTGAATTAGAGGATACACAAGAGAGTCGATATTTGCGTCCAGTATCGACACCCGCTGCGTCCTATTAGCCGCTCTACTGTAAATGTGCAAGTCCCTGTTTCCTGGAGGAGCTCCGTCGCCGCTTGCGAACACCGCTGCTATATCAGCAGCCGTGCTGACAATTTGTCGTCTCTGGTCTGTCCCAGGTTCTTTTGCAAAGGACATACAGATATTCTTTAAGTGCTGGCCTGTGCAATTGCTTGAACACTTTTCTTCGACTTTCTTCATCGTCTTCAGTGCTTCAGCATAAACATTGACGGCACGAATTGTCGCGTCTATTTCCACCATGATGTTAGGCAAGCATCCTTCATTTTCGACTTTGCCCATTCGCTGTGCCGTCGCTATCTCCGTGTCAACAATATACAGTTGGGCATAGCGAGGCCTCATTCCTTCTCGGGGATGGAGCTCTGCGGTCACTACATGGTAGACTTGACCATAAAGGCGAACGAACGAGCCAGAACAGTGAGGGCTATTTTTTTCGATCGGGTATTCCGTTCCCATCAAAGCAAATAATACGGCGCTGTTGTATTGTCTTATGAACTTTTTAAAATTCTGCTTCTCAGCTGGTGCTGCGTCAGTTTCGTCGCAGTCCATGTACTTTTTCATTTCCGGTGGGTAATCGTCAAGTGGACTTAGTCTCACCCCGCCCTTTTGGCAACATTTTGAAAATCTCCGGTCCCTGGGTAGTTCTGCTGCAAAGTTCAGGCTTCCGCAAAATTTACATTCCACGTTCATCGCTCCGAGGTCGTTTTCGGGATGTCTATCTTCGTTGTCTATTTGTGTGTCGTCAACTTCCTCCCCGTCACTGTCCTCGCCACCATTTTTCTCCGCGCCTTCCGCTTCTGCATTACACTCACCTTCATCATTATCTACATCCGCTACAACAGCAAAAGTTTGTTCCAGTATTCGAATATCCTCTTCGTGGTCAAACACTGGAACACTTCTTTCATGACTGCTTTCTTCCGCCTCTGTGTTGCCGCTGCCGCCTTGTTCTTCTTTTCGGCGTTTGTGACTGTCCCTGTACCTATATCTTACGCGTCGGCTTCTGGCCACGTTGCTTCTTTTTTGGCACGACATTGCCTTTATAGTGTTCACACTGAAATCTGGCAGTACTGCTTGGCTAATGGCGATGTCTTGTTCGCGATCTGTAGAAGCGTTAACTATAGCCGTTGTCAGCGCCTTGTGCCGGCGGATTAGTCAGTCAGTGCAATGCATGCCATGCTACACACGCATGCGCCATTTCTTACCCGTGCCCCATGCAGCGGCGTTTTTCTGCCCATACATGTAAGACCAGTTACATGCCCTACATATCGCCATATACGCTATGCCCGTGGGTAGGGCATAAAATAGGAAAAACGGGGGCTCATCTTGGCCATACATCGTTTTAACGCACCAAGTACTGTATTTCGTATATTAGACCACGGGTCTATAATATTACACGGTCTTGTATTAGTACACGGGTCTTCAAACACAGACAACCCTTAACTATTCCCTGACAGATAAAACAATTACACACATTTTGATACCCCACACGTCAATGTAGGATGTGCATGACAGATTTCCGACGCATTTGCCTAAGTCCAGTACACAGCAAAAATTAATATTGGGCAAGTCAATACAAATCATCTTTAAAGATCTTTGCCCAAATCCGTGCAATTCCAAGATGCACTATATTATGCTGCTCTGTACCTTACAACATTGCATGTGCTTGTGCAATGATGCTTTTAAAAAACGTATGGACTTGACCAATAATGATTTTTGCTGTGAACGGGAATCATGCAAACGAGTTTCTTTACTGACGATAAGTTTTGCATGAAATTAATGAATATCATTCCCACGTTCGTTACTTTCGTGATATTTATTCACAAATTGAAAGTAGCATTTTCTTTTCGATGGAAATGCCGATAGGGCGATAGTTAAACTTTGTCATTCGCCTGCAAAATAAAGAAACGTTGGTTGTGCAATTCTGACACGTTATAGAAAATTTTGAACAAAACAGTTTTCATAGGCATGACTCATTTGAATGCAGTTATAGTAAAATTCAAAATTTTTAATGTCTATGATAAAACTGTACAAAATTGATTGTATTCTCCGCTATTTTAAGTACACCGTATAATGCTTCTAAAATGCCTAAGGCTTACGTATAACACGGCACTTATTTTTAGCCTCGCCGCATATTTGAGCACTGCTGACGCTTATGAAACGACCCGGTCCATATTTAAGGACAAACGGTAACTATATTCATTGTTGGAATTTTAAAAAATAAAATTTTTTGAATTTTACAAAAATCAGAAGTCAGTTTTTAGAAAATACCAAAAGAATGTGAAAACATCATGAAAACATATGTACGGAGCTAGTGCGCAGCAGTGTCTGTAATATTTTGAAAATTCCGCTTGCATGACGGTTCCACTATGATAGTTTCATCGCTTGGTACAAATCCAACGATGTCACTCGGGTCAGAAATACGCCTTTTAAAGGAATTTATATTGTCAAATTCAAGTGTCAAATGCACACAATCTAGGAACAACAAATAAAAATAGTTAACGTAATGGAATAGTCTGTAAAAGACGTTGGTAGGGCCCATATGGCCCATATGGAGTTATTGACGTCAATGTAGGATGTGTATGACAAATTTCTGAGGACGTGGAACGTTAAACCTAAGAGAAACAAACGCAACAAAATAAGGAAAAGGGGAGCTCATCTTGGCCATACAACTTTTAAACTTCGTAACGCACAAAGTAGCGTATGTCCTATATTAGACCACGGGCCTGTAATATTACACGGTCTTGTATTAGTACACGGGCCTTGGAGGTTATATTTTGGATAGTATGCGGGTCTGTAATTGTGCACGGGCCTTAAGGTATTCCTTTAAGTCATGTGCTATAACAACAATACTTAAAGATCCGTATATAACTATAGACCTGTGTACTTTCGCAGAACCGTCTGGTTACAACAGCCAGGTAGGAACATTCCTACAGAAACTGCCTAATGGTAACTGCCTGGTGGCAACAATAAATCTCTTCTACATCTGACAGTGTATAAGTCAAGGCCATAAAGTCAATACTATAAACGGGATTTCCAATCCAAATCTACGTCGAAATTGCAAAGTCACAGTCGTCAGTACTACTATGTTTCGGTCTGACTCTATTACTATATATTATTAACTGTACCTACTGTATTTGCAGAGAAACCAAAACCAAAGTCAAGATTAGTGTACCCACGAGTAACTAACAAAATATTAGACTTTGATATTCATTTTATTGTCATTATTGTTAAATTGGCGTGGAAGTGAGTGAATAAATATTCCGATTTCGTCGTTTTCATCCACAACATATGCTTATTATATGATTATGGACTCGCGATTGGTGCCTTGTTTTGAATCGTATATCGTGCTAAATACTGTGTAACTGTAAAGCTGTAAAGCTCGATACCGATAATTTGTAACAGACAAAATTATTCTTAGTTTGCCGAAACAGAAGTCTGACTCGCTCATGCCTTTGATGTTTCCACTTGATTAAGATTTTTTTTTACTTTACGGGGGCGGCGTGTCCAGGCCCGGGACCCGTGGGCATCCATCTCAGCGGCGGGCGTGGTGGATGGTTGTGGGGGCCCCGCCACGCACGTACGCACTAACTGACTGCCCGCCTGCCAGGCTGCCTACTTCTTTTTATGCGTCTTCGTGTTCCGGTTTTGCTCTTTTTCACATGTCCTCTGGCTATCACAACAGGTACTGCGCGAAAATGTTTTCCGGTTTCCTTAAAAAACTCGAGAAATGCCCCGCCACAGCACGTCCGCGGTTCTGCGCCAACTTTTGCAATTTTTTTAGATTCCTCGAGTTTTTTAAAGAAACCGGAAAACATTATTTCTTCTCCCGCACCCTTGGAGACCCAGTGTGGACGACTACAGAAAGAGAAGACAGAAACAGGCAATACCCATTTCTGCCTTCTCTTTCTACTCAATCCTCCGCCTCGTCGCCTGCCCGCTTAGGCCGTCCTATCCCGGCATGTAAGGTATCAAAATGTGCGTAATTGTTTTCTCTATCGTGTGGCATTTGGGGTTTGCCTGTTTGCACCCCGCAAAACCGTGTTTTTGGCCCCGCCGTTCTCCCTTCTTTTTTCACGTTTTCTCTTTCATGCGATTCGCGCTGGAATGGGCTTTAGGCGACCTTACTTTACGTTTCTCGCCTTATTTCACCTCCCTGGTTCATTCCGCATCTTTTGGTACCTCTCACTCTTTCCTGCCTTTAGCCGTTCAAATGAAGATGCGCGCCCCGCAAACCCCCTTTTTCCTCGTATTTCCCAAATTTCAATTTCTGCCTTCTCCGTTCCTGGGCTTGCCTTTCACATATATGCAAATGTGACCATTTGACTGTTTTCCTCTCCTTGTTCTGCGTCTTTTGGTACTATTTGCGACTTTGTGCGTCCCGTGGTTCAGAAACTACGCTACGTTACGTACTCCCATACCGTTGATTATGTTATAGATCCCAATGCATTTTATAAACCGTTGAGATAATTTATGACAAAATTGACAAAATTTTAATCGAGAAACTTTTACATAATATAAATATAACACAAGCACGTACGTACCCACCCTTCACTATTAAAGTTCAAACATAATTCACACATTGACTATACAAAATCGTATTAATTTGTTTCCAGTGTTTATCAGAAAACCGTTTTTTTTTAAATTACACATGGAGGTACCTCCTATTGCAGTGGTTGCCTTATGCCACGTCAGTCATACATTAAATGCTAACGTTATACTTTATAATAATATTATAATATAAATTAAATTATAATTTGGCTATAAAGGTGAGCTACAGCTACTACATTTTTCAGTGTTTCCTGTTTCATAGTAAACAAGCACTGTACAACTAAAAAAAGTTTGCTTGCTATATCAAATTTAAATAAATTCAGTAAAAAACAGATGCGTTTAAAATTTCTTACTACAAGTACTTATATAAAACCACGGTTTTTAGATTAAATCGTTATTCACACACCTTTTATTATTGTAACATAACCTATTGAAACATTTTTTAGATATCGTCTATGAAGAACCAAAATGACCCATTTCCAATTCATGCTAGAACTAAAATGATCTATGTAAAAAAAACAGTAAAATAAGATACGTGCTTACAATGATAATCACGAGTTTCTAAAATGAGTAAATTATTCCATTTACATCTTTTTAAAAAGGTCAAAATTTTCTATTTACTTGTTTTTTGAAAAGTGCAAAATATTCTATTTACATGCTTTGATGAAGATGTTATTTTAATTTTTTCTGTAGATAGTGCATTTTGTTTGAAACTAAAAATGGATATGGGGTCATTTTGGTTCTTCCCAGACAACAGACGATATAAGACATGACTAACAAGGGAACCACGCCAAGTGGTACACCCAGATTTTAAAATCACCCATTCCATAAAATCAGGCTACTTTTAAATAGTACAGAACCAAAGTAACTCGACTGCATTTTGCGTTGTATTGTCACAGCGGCCCGCCAAAGTTTTAAAAAATTCAAATTTTAATACTTTGCAGCCCTGTAGCTTCTACAGTTCTTATCCGATTTTGATAAAATTTTGGTTTTTGTGATCCTTAGGCTTTATACTAAAAAGTGATTTCAGGATTTTGAAAAATTCAAAAATTTTCATTTTTTTGAAAAAATGGTGTTGAAAAATTGGGCCTCAAACATATTCATTTCTTAGGTTTTTTTCAAAAAAATGAAAATTTTCGAATTTTTCAAAATCCTGAAATTGCTTTTCATTACAAAGCTTAAGGATCACAAAAACCGAAATTTTATCAAAATCGGACAAGAACTGTAAAAGTACAAGGGTCGCAATTCGCAAAACATTAAAATTTGAATTTTTTTAAACTTTGGCGGGCCACTGTGACAAACCAACGCAAAATGCAGTCGAGTTACTTTGGTTCTGTACTATTTAAATGTAGCCTGCTGATTTTATAGAATGGGTGATTTTAAAATCTGGGTGTACCACTTGGAGTGGTTCCCTTGTAAGACGCTATGGCTAGATGTCTATTCTTACATTAATTTTCTATGATAGAATTGTGTATTTAAAAAGCAAAAGGTGTTGGCTTTGTTAATCGGTCACACAACAAAGTCTATTTCTGTAGGTATGCCAAATTAAATAATAATAATTAGTATAGTGGGTTGAGCTCCTAACTTTGAAGTTTAATTTTTCTACTTCCTTCCACAGTATCAGAATTTGTACGGAGTTCATGCTGCCCATTTATCACTTAAATTTACCTAACCATTAAATAACATAGTGACTAAGATCATAGGTTTCCTTCGGACTGACTGTATCCACAGAAATATTCTCATCTGCATCATCATTCAGGATACCCTTGAAGAAAAAATTTGTTTCATTAGATTTACAGTTTCACTTTTTTTTTGTAATTCAAGTCTAACCTAAGGCATATAATTACAGTGGCTAGTAAATGTGTAAATCAGTACCACTTTAACATAGTTTATGGTATCTTGTTCTGGGGATGGCCCTACTGGTTGTTGTTGCTGCCTTGTTGGATTTCCTTCCTCAATTGTCTCATCCCTTAAAATATCTTTGAATATAGCAACTAGAGAAGAGAATTCGGGTCGATCGTGTGGATCATGACTCCAACATTGTTCCATAACTTTGTAGCTATAGGCACATAATTAATTGACATTTTGGATTTACTACCAAATATTGATGTTGATTATGTTTATGATAAGAAGTGACTTAACTTAAAACTTGTCTTTGCACTGTAATAACTTACATTCTGTTAGTGGCATGAGTGGGTCGCATCAATCTTACGCCTCTTTGTAATGCTTGCTCCAGAGCAGCAGCTGACGTAGTGCCATAAGGAATCTTACCTAAAGAAAATATTTCCCAGAGAGTAACTCCGTAGGCCCATACATCGGACTTAGTTGAGAGCTTTGTTGCATTAGTGCATTCTACAGCAAGGGTCCTCCAAGGCTGCAAATTCAAACATATTTCACTTTATTAAAAACATTCCTGAATTACTATAAAATGAAATGCATGATTTTTTAATTAAATTCGACAAAAATTTACAAATTGTTTCTGATGATGAGTACTATTCGGGCCGGGGGTATAGAATTCATCATACTGTCTAAGCATCTTTGAGAATCCAAAATCCGTAATTTTGAGCACCCGCTCCTTTGTGAGTAAAAGATTCCGGATTGCAAGATCTGCGTGAACGAGCTATGTAATTCAAAACACATAAAACAAATTTGAGCATTTTCAAACCTGCACCTCCAACAATTACAGTGCAATTAGTTATAGTTATTCTAATTTTTGTCAGTTAGCATTAAGACTATGTCACTACCAGCTTTATTACGTTAAACATTCGTAAAATAATTAAAAATAAATGTGTTTACGAAATATTACAGACCTGGAGACTAGCCAAATGCTCCATGCCACAAGCAAGCTCGAAAGACCAGCGAATTAAATCTTCTCTGGTTATTGTATTTCTGGTATCTGAAAAATCTGCGATGTTTGTGCTGCATAGAAGAATTATTTATTTTTAATTGAACTTTAGAATAGGGACGACTTAACTTATTTTAATCATAATGCAGTAAATATTTGACTATTTTATTCGAAACATCAGTCAGCGTAACTTTATGTGTACCTGTTATCCTGGGAGTATAAAGAATCAGGAGGGCTGACAAAATCGCGGCGGCTTTCAGAATAGTTATTTCTGTTCTCTTCTATAAAATCTTTAAGTGAGCCATTTTCACACCACTCCAAAACTATTTGGAAATTTCCTAAATGGAAAGCCAAGAGATAATTTATATTGTCTTAATTTTAAACACTTAAGAATTACGAGATTTGATATCTACGTAAGTATATGGGAAGGTACCTCGGATGGTTCGTTTTTCAATACATAGTAATGCCTAAAAAGCAAATATAAAATGTAGCATCTTACGTTTCCGAAAATTTACAACGGCACCCAATAAGCGAACAATATTTGGATGTTCTTGTTCCCCCACGTAAAGAAGAGTTTTAAACTCTGCCAGTAAATCTATCGCATCACCGGGTTTTCGATTTATCGACTCCTTTACCACAACTTCCGTTACCTTCTTCGACCAATTTGTTTTAATTAATTTTGCTCTGTATATTTGGCCGAAATTTCCACTCTTAATTGGGGCTTCGTTATCTGTAAAAATTTGATTTTTTGCTTAAATTAAATTTTGTTTTTCCAACATAGAAAACGTTATTTTTTAAAGCTTAAAAAACAAATTTCGAAATTTAATAAATGCTTTAAGCTTACATTTAATCAAATGCTTCTCCTTTATAGTTAACTTTGACTGATTGTAATGTTTCTGAAGGGCGCGGACAAAACCGACATTTGTCCGAACGCTGGTTACAAGCCTCTTACGAGTATCATCATCATCATCTGCAAAGTTTCTTTTGAAGCCATCGTAGTAATCTTTCCCTAGTTCAATAAAGTCGTCCTGTAGAATAAATGTTAAAACATGTTTACTTCCAAATAATCCTATAGGCAACATAAAGTATATAGTACATAGTACATACACAATTTAATTTTCCTATACCATTACACTTAAATTTCTTACCTTGAGAGCCTGAATAGATTTCCTGTACCTGTACAGCCAAAGTAGTAACGCAGCTATGATACTAATTGATAGTACAGCCACTGTGACAGTTATAGTGAGCCAGTAGTGCTTCAACTGTGCCTCCGAGTGTGCTAAAAGTGTATGATAAAAAATTCGTACACTATTTTTTTATGCTTCTCTATATATTTTACAATGAGATTCTTTCGAATGTAAATTATATAATAAATCATTTTATACTAACGCCATATGGATATTTTGTACGATAATATTAATTAATGTAGGTAATAAAATATTACACATGACAACTATTTCAACATCGTGCAAAGTTGTTCCAATTAAGTTTGTCGCATTGCAGGTGTAACTACCCATAATGCTCGATAAATTGACCGTTGTCCTATTAAAATGCAAATCGTATTTGGTTGTTTTCATTGACGCGTTGTACACGCCTTTGGAATTGTTTGGTAAGCCCTCATAGATCTATTCATATTGTAATAAAAGCCAATTAAGACTCGGGTGGTATTTAGAGATTTACGGTTTATAAATTAAAACAGCTAGTGAGCAATAGACATTCCACTTACCACATCATTAAGGTACCATTCAATCTTTCCCGAAGGGGTCCCTCCTACTTCACAGAATATACTAAAATTTGAATCCGTATCGTACCTAACTACATTTTTCGCCGAAGCACTGATTATTATTGGAAGACCGACGTCATATTTTAATTTAACCATGTCTCCAGAATTCTTGGCAGTAGCGCGACAAATAATGCTGCTAATATTCACACGGCTGTTATTCACAAAAAATACCTTGTCATTCGCAAAGGGGCTGTCAATGGTATACTCATCTGTAACAAGAGTTTTGCATACTTTTTTAGAGAACATGCCAATATTGTCTGTGAAGAACTAAAATGACCCATATCCATTTATAGCTAAAAAAACATCAACTATCTACAAAAATATTCAAATATGTCTTGAAAGCATTTAAATAGAACATTTTGCACTTTTAAAAATATGTGAATACAACATTTTACATTTTTAAAACACATGGAATTAGAAATTTTTGCACCTTTTTAAAAACATGGAATTATAACATTTTGTACCTCTTCAAATTTCAAAAACATGTAAATAGACATTTTACGTTTTTCCAAAACTCCTAATTGACATTTCTCTGGCATTTCTCTCATTTTGTTTTTATGACATAGCTCATTTTGATTCTAGCTTGAATTGGATATGGGTCATTTTGGTTCTTCACAGACGATATATAATATAATTACATTGAATGTGAATAACTTTCAAGTACGAGTAATGATCATAGTAATTACTTATAATTCCTGCAGATGCTTCAATATTGCTGTTGGAATACTCGAAGGACAGCTGCTGAGAGCCCTGGGTAAAAATAAAGCTGGACACTGTGCAATTTATTTTCATTGTAGTCCTCTCCAGTAGTTCCTGAGAATGCGGGAATTTGAAATGCGAGGAATTTGGGTCTAAACTGTTGATTGACTTCATATTAATTTCCATCACTGGTATTCCAGAAGCATAGGCGTTGTACAAAGGCACAGTTTCCTCTGGTGATGCAGTTGTTATGTTCGAAAAAAAATTATTCATTTCTTCCTTAAAGTGAATGGGGATGGAATGTGAATCCCACTCTCCGGAATTCCAGGTTGGTGCTCGGCAAATAATACTGCTGATATCCTGTGGTTTGTCCTCAATCAAAAATACAGCCTTCATTGTCGCATTAGTAAAGTATTTTTGATTATAGTCTAAATTGCAAAAAATTACGATTTTAATTTATTGGCCGGGATGAAAATTCTTTGAGAAGTAAATTGAGCAAAGCCGAATGAAGACTTACACATAGTTTTTGCGTCTAAAGTTTTTCCGTTTGAATGCTCAACGAGCAACAGGACAGAGTTCCGAGAAAAAATAAAGCTTGACACGCTACAACTCACATTCATTGTGACATCAGTCAGGTTCAATTTTGGATTTTGGTCTGTTTTATTGACTGGGTGCAATTTAATTTGAATCACGGGTGAAGGATCTATGTGTGAAAATTTCTCCGAGGCATTGGAGGCATACTGAGGGCCCACATTGCTACTCGAAAGCTGCAACGAATTTCGATCTTCATGTAGGAGTAGAACTGGAAATTGAAAGTGAAAGTACGAAAATTAGTACCTAGGGGCCATGTACATATTACGTCAACACTTAGGGGGGGGGGGGGGTCAGACGATATTCGTAAAAATGTTGACCAAGTTGTTGACCAAGGAGTCTAGGGGGGGGGGTCGTAGCCGGTTTGACGTCAACATTTGTGAACAGCTTTTTTTCTTCACATGCTTTTAGAATTCGCGAATTTTTTAAAAAAACGACCAAATTCAGTTTGTTTAAAAATTCTTTAACTATGTACTCATAGATGGCGCCACGTCATTATGTTGAGTCAACACTTTGGGGGGGGGGGGGGGGTATGCAAGAAATGTTGACCAAATGTTGACCAGCGATCCTAGGGGGGGGGGGGAGTCGGAAATCTGGAATTTTGTGTTGACGTAATATGTACATGGCCCCACTACCATATAAGCTTTAAATAGTGTAATCATAAATCTGATTCGTTCTATTTCTATTATTGAGCAAGAATTGTGTACTATTGTCCAAATGATAGTGGTATTTCCAGCTTTGTAATAAACTCCTTAATTAATTTCTGCTTTCATTCGTTTCATTCGTAGAATAAGCGTTATGAAAGTGTTAGTTCACTATAAATCTACTAATTTCGTACTTACACTTATAGAAATTGTCATCTACAGTCGTGTAATATTGGGCATACTGATATTTTAATTTGTTCGTCGTGCGACAGATAATTACTCCTGCCGCAGGAAGGCTTCCTCCCACTTTTGAAACTGGGGCTCTTGCATCCCATTTTAATTTTCTTGAATGTGCTTCGTAAAATGCACTAACTTTCCCCTCGGATAACTTTGGAGAGTCCACGCTTAAACTGTGTAGATAGGTGAGGATTAGGTGACAGTGCGCAGTGTTCTTACATGGGACAAAGTGCATTGAAAAGTTAGCTGGATTTAATTCTGCACTATAACTTGAATTCGACGAATTTTGCGAGCACACAAACCACTGAAAATTCTCATTCTCACTTTCGTCGTACTCTAACTCTAAGCCAACGGTAAGTTCGACGGACCTTTCCTGCATATTTTCCATTTTTGAAAGTTCGGTTTTGTTAAAAACTCGTTCTATAAGCTCGTTTTCTAACTCATTGCATTTGTATCTGGCGTAAAATGACTCTATAAATACACCGCTGGAATCACTAGTGAAATTTCTAGGCACAACTGTAAATCCTTTCTTCGGGCTGTAAGATTTGCTAAATGTTTCATTCGTTTTACCCTGAAAAATAAATTGTCACGATATAATAATTATTATTAATTCTACATTAATAACTTAATAAAAAGTATTACATATTATAAGAATAAATTACGACGGGGGACAAATCTTTAATATAGTAATTAATTCTCAAACCGGAATGATTTCCTTGGTCAGTTTCACTGCATCGTTAGAAATGTTGGGGTGGTTCCCCCCGCAAGGAACTATGACGTCATCAGGCGAAACTGATTCGACTTGAACGATTGTTGAGCCACTTATTGGTTTGATAAATTGAACCCTTGCATTGTCTGTGAGTAAATTAAATAATTAAAATCAGTGCAACTGACGAATACTAAAAATGTTCTGCTAGCTCTAGAAGACTAGAAGAAGCTGACACATTTAACATAATATAATGACAGGTTGAAAATTGAAAACTAGACTAACTAGAGCAAAAGTACCAGCTGTAGAATGAATGACACTGCCAATGACATCATTTATGGACAATTCCTAATAGTATAATTGCTGAACTATTAAAATAAAAGTTCATAGAATTAACACAAAAAAAACTTACTGCTTCCATCAAAATACAAAGATTTCCGCGTTCCAGTTAGTGCGGCGGACGAATGAGAGCACGTGTATCCTTTTCCACCAAAAATCTGCGAGGTGGCAATGTTAATGTCGGCGTAGTAGCAAACAGTTGCTTTATTTTTTGCAGTTTCATTTTCATCCCATGTAGGATATTGCTCGATTATAACACGTTTCACTCCTCTCCTCAAGTCTTCTTGCTTTCAAACATATAAAACACAAACATTAATTAATGTTTTAATTTAATTTTACTAATTAGGAGTACATACGTGCAAATGAATTCGGAGCATTTAAGATGTGAGACATAATTACAGTAACTTTCAAGTCGTTATTACAATAAAATATTAATCATACTTTAATTATTATAGTGTTGTTATTTCAGCTATCATTAATCATTAATTTTCCAGTATTTATTAGTCGTACCTGATTTTCACTTTTAAACTCCCGTGACACAGGTTTATTCGAGCTACAAACCAATGTAACATTTCCATCTGCATCCACTGCTGGCATTTCTACAAAAGTCTCCAACTTACTTTCGTCTTGAGCCAGAACATAAAACAATAGTTGATTCGACTTATCTTCGAAATAATCGTAATTTAAAATGTCAATCTGAAGTTGGGACAAACATCTATTTCCACCTGACGGTTCATTTTCTATAAGGTCACAGCTAACGAGGTTGAGATCAATTAGGATGACTAAAAAAGCTGAGAAGACAAGTAGTGATTCTCTGACAGTAGTTGTAGTTAGAGAGTTTGAGGATTTTAAGGCTTGAATTCGTTTTCGTTTTCCAGTGTCAATACTTGACAACTTTTGTAATCTTGCAGAAGCCATTTTTTACATATAAAATCGGAGTGCTTTTTCTTGTGCTATACCCACCGCAGGATTTCTACAGCTCACTTTTTTTCTCGTAATTTATTATGTTGCAAATTCCAATTTAATTCCTACATTAGGATTTCATACCCGATTTAAAACCACAGCCATGTTGACGACTTAATTGCTAGCAATTAAATAAGTAGTTGAGTTTAATTCAATTAATTCAGTCAACATCCCGTTGCTTTAGTGTGCAGGCTTATAATATGTTATGCTATGTTAATTCTATGTTTTTGTAAATAATCACAGTAGAATGCTGATCACAGAATTAATGACTTGGAAAGTAATCTAGGTAATTTATTAAATTTGAGAGCACGACAAGTTTGTACATTTAAATGTAATTGAATATTAACAGCTTGTGGACCACAACACCAATTAAATGTAAATTAAAACTTGCTGACATTTCACTGCTCATTTTTAAATATTTTCAGTCTGGAGTCTGGCTTCCGTTTTTTTCGTGCATTTCAGTCAGTGCGGGTGACAGCGCGGTCAACGATTAATCTGAATTTTTACAGGTAAACTGTGTGAAACTAATGCATCACTGCGAGTTATAGTCACTGTCAAAAACTAATCACTCTAAAAATTGCAATTATAAATTATATTCTAAGCTGTTTTCTATTTTTCTTAGGCGCTGAATTATATTTTACCCCTCTGGTCTGGCCAGGACGAAAGTTCGCGATTACAATTTACATAATATAAGAAATGCATGCCGATTGTGTGTACGTCAAATTCCTAAGAAATGGACTGACGTAGGTAAGTAGGTACTAACCTGCAGAAATTAAACATTTGTGAGTTGATTGACGAGTTGAGTGAGCTCGCAATCCATAACCAGGAGAGTATTGAGCAGTATGGGAAGAGCAGGACTGTCTGTCTGCTGCTAAAAAGTATACGCAAAAAATTATCTACACAACCAGTAATTTAAAAGGTATACGAAAACGCAGGTAGTTGGTAACTTGAGATTGAGGCTGTAGGTACATTCGTCAGAGCAAAAGGACGAGTCACATTCTTGTAGGATGTCTAATAGGAATATAAGGGGTGAATCACTACATAATACCAAAGAATACTCCACGCACCCCACTTTAAAAGTAACATACTGAATAATACTGATCTTGACCGTGTACCTCAGCAATAGGAGAATCTTACGTTTATGATGCCCAATCGCAGTAACTGCACTGAAGATGCAAAATGTACTTTCTAAAAATTCTAAAATGCATCAGAATCGAAATGGCAAAATTTTCTGCCTATATACAAGGTTAGTTCATCGCATGATTATGTGCTGGCTTGCCTGAAAGAGTATTCTTTTCCCCCATAATCTTTCTGGGTATGTATACTAATATGTTCTAGTTTAGAATGAATTACTGCTCCAGTTAACGTAGTGTTGAATGTAGATAGTAGGTTTTGAAATGACTTAAAATGAACATGATGTAAGCATGTAGGGGTAAGAATGGGTTGAAATGTGAGTTTCGTTAACTTTAATTCCAAGGGCAGCGTGGTAAATACATCATCGTGTATCGCAAAAAAATAAGTTGTATACAAAATGTACCTAACCTGCAGTTTTGGATTGAATTGATTCCTATAATCGCAATGCCAACTTCAGTCAAAGTCAAGGTTAAAGCAGTACCCATATACTGTTACATAATATGTGAGCACGTAGAAGCCGCGAGCTGAGTCAGCTACTGCATATTGCAATTTCCACGTACGTTATCAGTGTGAATTTAATTCAAGATTTTAATGCTTGTAATCAAATTAGTTTTATACAATTTAGCTCCATAGGTAACGTAAATACAATGCAAGTGCAATTGTTATAACTATATGCATACGAATTCTCTATAACTGAATTAATTAAATATCTTTTAGCTCTCGCAGAGCAATTTTAATATATTTCATAATTCGAAGTTTAAGATTTGGCGGGAAATTTAAGTTGGCTGAGGCAGCCAACTTAAATAACTTATTTACCAGTCTCAGTACCAGTCTGCCAGCTGCCGTGCTAAACCAGGGCCGGATAATACGGCCAGCGAAGGCAGCCCTCGCTGCTTGAATTTTCAAAAAATATGTAGAAAAACATTTTATAGTTTTCAAAAACATGTAAATAAAATTGTTTTGTAAATTTTAAAAACATGGAAATAAAAATTTTCTAATTTTCTCAAAACATGTAAAAAGAACATTTTAAACTTTTCTAAAAAATGTAAATACAACATCTTACTATACCAAATAAAACCATCAATAAAATCAGAAATAGTGGTTTTTGTATGGAAAATTATTGCTGCCTCAAAGCAATTTCTTCTTACGGCCCTAGGCAAAACCAAACCTTAAATATAAAATTAAAACCTTTTGCAATTTTTTTTGTTTGATAGTAACGGCCAGAGTAAAATACATTAAATGCTTTTGAACCTATCTACGTACATATATCACTACTTTAAAATATGCAAATAAACGAATACATTCTTTTAAGATTTAGCATTATCACAAACACTATAAGGCCACTTTGTTTAAAATGTATGTTTATTCACGTCACATATTATTGTATATTTAGATGTGGCTAAAACACCAGGACTATATTTAGATATCTGTTTAGGTATTAATTTTCTATGATAAAATTTTGTATTGTATAAAAAGCAAAAGGTGTTTGCTTTGGAAATCGGTCACCAGCAAAGTCATCTATTTAGTGAAGAAATAGTTATCTTGTTGATTTATTTGTACTTGTGAGGAAGTTCCCGCCCACGCTCATACCTCAAATCGTAGTGGGCCTATTTCAGTGGGACACACTGCAAAGTATTATTTTGTTGCCTCTTTCCCCAGCATCAGACTTTTTGCAGGGTTCAAACCATCCACTTATCATTTAATATTTAGTCATTAAACAACGTAGTCACTAATGGTCGGTTCCTCCGGGCTGGCTCTGTCCACATAGGAGTTATCATCACCCCCACCACCACCAGCACCACTCAGGATACTCTTAAATATTGAGTAAACGTTCATTTCATTAGATTCACCGTTACCTTTTCAAAACTATTTTTGTAATTCAAATTCAAACTTCCGGTATATGTACAATAGCTATAGTAAAATGAATAAAGCAGTACCACTTTAACATAGCGTACACTATCTTGATCTGGATTTAGTCCTAATTCTTGTTGTTGTTGTGGCTCTCCTGCTACCAGACTTGAATTTTCTTCCTCATTGGCCACAGCACTTAAAATATCTTTGAATGTAGCAACTAGCGAAGAAAATTCCGGTCGATCGCGTGGATTATGACACCAACAAAGTCTCATAACTTTGTAACTACACATAATAAATAAAATTAGACATAAATATTTGGATCGTACAGTAAAAAATTGATTGAATGATCGACGCTTGCTTCGCTTACGCTTACATTCTGTTAGTGGCATAAGTGGGTCGCATCAATCTAACACCTCTTCGTAATGCCCGCTCCACAGCAGCAGCTGTTGCGGTGGAATCATAAGGAACCTGACCTAAGGAAAATATTTCCCAAAGAGTAACTCCGTAGGCCCACACATCGGATTTAGTTGAGAGCATTGTTGCATTGGTGCATTCTACAGCGAGCGTCCTCCAAGGCTGTAAATTCAAGTATCACATTCACTTTATTAAAAACATTCTTAAATCCTTTCTAAAATTAAATGCATATATTTTTTCATTTTATTAAATTCGACAAATTTACAAATTGTTTCTGATGATGAGTACTATTCGGGCCGGGGGTATAGAATTCGTCATACTGCCTAAGCATCTTTGAGAACCCAAAGTCCGTAATTTTGAGAACTCGCTCTTTCGTAAGTAAAAGGTTCCGGATTGCAAGGTCTGCGTGAACGAGCTGTGTAGGTCAAAATGCATAAAACATATGAGCATTTTAAAACGTTTACCTCAAATAACAATTAATTGGAACGACCAGCTTATTATGTAACCAAAATTTCGAAATAATTCAAAATAAACTAAAAACAAAATACACGCGGGTTCAAGAAGTATAACAGACCTGAAGACTAGCCAAATGCTCCATGCCACAAGCAAGCTCGAAAGACCAGCGTATTAAATCTTCTCTAGTTATGGTATTCCTAGCATCAGAACCTTCTGTGCTGGTTGCACTGCATCAAATAATTATATTTAATTAATTATTTATTCATCTAGTTGATATTTGGCCTGAGCCCTTACAACCACCAAATAATTATATGTATATTTTAAAATGCTTTATTAATAAATTTACGGTCCAATAATTTTGAAATAAGGAGGAGTAAATTCAATTTAATAATGCTTTAAATAACTTTCTCCGTATTTCGAATATTTTGAATCGAAATATCAGTCAACCAAAATTTCAAAGTAAACATCATCTATAATATGTACTTACCTGGAATCAGGAATGTGTGAAGCATGAGGAAGAACGGCAAAATCCCGGCGAGTTTCAGAATAATTATTTCTATTCTCTTCTAAAAAATCTTTGAGTGAGCCATTTTCACACCACTCCAAAACTATTTGAAAATTTCCTACATACAAAATAAATGGTAAATGATAAAAATAAATATAGTGCACTATGCATCAAAACGTCATTTATGAACCACCCTTAATAAAAAAAATCTTTTATCTGTTAGTATGACCCAGCTATGGTTAGACATTTAATAACCTCATGAACCTTCAACCTCCATAAAGGCTGACTCAGATCCCAAAAAATTTCAAACGGAGTTGAAGCTACCCTACTGAAGATACCCAATACACGTCAATGAATGAGAAGAATATTTTGCGTTAAGTATGCTGTATTTTCCGCAAATAGAACTAGCACAAAAACAATAGGTATGACCGTATCACTTTTTTACATGCTGTGTGATGTCGTATCTGGGGACGTGCACGCTTAGAAAAATAGGAGTGAATTGACTACTTTACTGTTAAATTGTAACTACTTTCTTGTTACTCCGACATCCACAGTGAATCCTGTTAACCGCGGTCAACAGAATTATGGTTAGTGATTTGCTGTGTGTACTGTTAGACTGAGTATACTAGAACGGTGTTGGAACACGCAACACTAATCCTGTTGAACGATTTTATTAATTAAAAAATAACACCAAAAATACCACCAATACCTGGATTCGAACCCCCACCCTTTTGGCTTACGAACCTGGTTCCTTAACCACTGGACTGACACAACAAATTAACTATGTATTACTAATTTAGCATACATATACAGTGATATAATTGCTTCAACAGGTTTAGTGTTGATTTAACAAGTTTGGTGTTGGGTTTTGCAACAACAGCCTTGTTGCATGTGGTTAACAGTTTTCGAGTTTTCCCCACCCTCAAAAATTTCAAAAACTACTATTTTAAACCTGTCAAAGTTAACAGCTTGACCTGTTGCCACGGCCTAACTACATTCGTGTCAAGATCTTTTCTAAGAGTGTGACTCCCCATTAAGGGGGCGTATGCTGTGTTTGAGCAACCCCGCTCAAAAAATAATAAAATATGCAACATCCGAGAAAGAGGCCACCGTCGGGTGGAACAAATTGTATTTCAGACGCAGAATAAACTCTTAACGGCGTCAAGCTTTAGCGATTTTTGGAAATAAGGAATAAAGTATTTTTTATAAAGTTTTCATCATATAATTTATATTCGTTCTTCTAATTTCTGAGTACGTAATCGCATCTAATTTTTTAAATCCTGATTGTTGGTTGGAGGGATTTTACTCACACTGTCTCAACGACTGGCAGCGTTGAAAAGTGCAATACAAAGACAGCAAATTTAAATGACGTAGCTCAACGCCGTCTCACGAATTACTGTCGCTCCGAGATTTTTCTGCCGTTGCCCCACCGCAACCCTTGAGCATAGGGTTTTGTAAGTGCCTCATTACCAACATAGAAACCTACATGCAATATTTTCAAATTTTTGGGTACATCATACATTTGCCTAGGCACTCCAGAGGAGATATTTGATATTTTAATTTTCTTTTAGCTGCAATTAACCACCAAACATGGGAGGATTCTCATTCCTCATATAATCGCTTGTTAATTTTGACCATTTTTAACTTCGCTTAGCGACCAAAATAAAAATAATTTTTGGGATTTCGCTTCCCAGTTGTCTAGATACGACATCAGACAACATGGAAAAAAAGTTACAAAGTCATATCTACTGGTTTGATGCTAGTTCTATTTGCGCAAAACACAGCATACGCGCCCTTAAAGGTTGCATAGGGTCAACGGCGGAAAACTCTCGGAGTTTCAGTAATTAAGTATTCTTGAGACGGCGTTGAACTACGACATTTACATTTGCTATGTCTCTGTATTGTCCTTTTCAACGCTCTCATTTATTGAGTCAGTGTGAGTCATCAAGTAATAAAATTGTCATGATCCAGACATCGATAAATTCCTAACTGCGTCAAGCTTTAGCGAGTTTTGGTAATAAGCAATAAAGCATTTAGTACCAAGTTTTAATTATTTAATTTATATTCATTCTTCTAGTTTCCGAATATGTAATCATGTCTAATTTATTAAATCCCGCTTGCTGGTTGCAGGGATTTTACTCACACTGAACACTGACTCAATGACTGACAGCGTTAAAAAGGTCAATACAAAGACAGCAAATGCAAATGACGTAGTTCAACGCCGTCTCATGAATTACTGTTACTTCGAATATGCCTCATGTTGCCCCACCATCAACCCTGAAGAAAAGGGTTTTGTAAGTGTCTCATTACCAACATAGGGACAGAATTTCGAACAAATAAAGCGAAATTTTGGTAAAAACTGCATTCAATAATTCGCGTTTTTGAGTACTTCATACATTTGCCTAGGGACTCCAGAAGAGATATTTGGTGTTTTTATTTTCATTTTTTTCATTGTCACAGCCTTAAGGCCTTAGTTCCCCCCGTCCTTTTAACTCCGTGTTAAAATATTAATACCGTAAAACTTCCAATATAACCCCGGGGTTCTATTAACTCAACTCAGTCCTGATACCCGGGTTCTATTAGAGGCGGGGTTCTATTGGAGGTGGGGTTCTATTCTTTGAGTAGATACCAAGTTCACAAAAGTTAAACCGAATTAATAATAATAGAATTTTACATTATCTTCTAATACAACCCCGGGGCTATATTAGAACACTTGTTTTTAAGGCGTACAATTAGGAAATTTTGCATTATCTTCTAATACAACCCCGGGGCTATAATAGAACACTTGTTTTTAAGGCGTACAATTAAGAAATTTTGCATTATCTTCTATTACAACCCCGGGGCTATATTAGAACACACAACGTTGAGAACGCCAGCTTTAACTTCCAGTACAACCCCGGGGTTCTATGGGAGGCGGGGTTTTATTAACATTTCTATAATTTTTGACCCGGGTTCTATTAGAGGCGGGGTTCTATAGGAGGCGGTCTTTTATTGGAAGTTTTACGGTATATGCTTAATGTTAAAGTAGAGGTCACCACCCCCCCCCCCTACTTTAGTAAACACTGACTCAAGTATTCACCTATAATAATATACAGGGAGAATGCGACGAAGTATTGTATTCAAAAATAGATTCTATTTTTTAGATTCTTTAAATAGTAAAATGCATAGATTTTGTTGGGCTATCGCTTGACCCAGGTTATCAATACAAATCACTGCTAACGCGATTTGATACTTAAAAATAAGATATTGATACATATTTAATAATATTGTAACTAAAACATTAAAATGAAAACTCCAAATAGACAGAAACCAAATGCATTAAAGGGTATAAATCAAGAAATTATTTTGTCTGTGTATCAGTTAATTAGTGAATTGAAATACGATTGAAGTGAGCATTTTGATTAAAAATTAGTAATTTGAGTATTTCAAGTTTTCAATTTTCAAGAAAATTTTCAAAATTTCCCGGGCTCTAGTTGCTAAGCAACCGAAAATGCACTCAAGTGTCTATGCTAGCTGAAGTGTCTAGGGCCTAGGGTTGATAGAAGACACTTTGGGCACATTTGGCCAAATTCGAGAGTTACACCTGAAAACGTTCCCAAGTTACATTTGAAAACGAAATATCATCTTACGTTTTCGAAAATTTACGACGGCACCCAATAGACGAACAATATTTGGGTGTCCCTGTTCTCCCACGTACACGAGAGTTTTAAATTCCGCCAACAAATCTATCGCATCACCGGGTTTTCGATTTATGGACTCCTTTACCACCACCTCGGTCACCTTCTTTTTCAATTTTCCTTTAATTAACTTTGCTCTGTATATTTTGCCAAAATTTCCACTCTTAATTGGGGTATCGTTATCTGCAAAAATGAAATTTTTTGTCTAAATTAAATTTTATGTTGTCAACATAGAAAACATCATTGTTTAGAGCTTAAAAAACAAACAAATCTTTTAATCAATACTTCAAGCTTACATTTAATCAAATGCTTCCCCTTTATAGTTAATTTCGACTGATTGTAATGTTTCTGAAGGGCGCGGACAAAACCGACATTTGTCTGAACGCTGGTTATAAGCCTCGTACGAGTTTCATCATCATCATCGGCAAAGTGTCGTTTGAAGCCATCGTAGTAATCTTTTCCTAATTCAATAAAGTCGTCCTGTAGAGTAAATTTTAAATCATATTACCTCAAAAATACGCCTATGCAACATAATTATAATATAATGCATATTGTACATAGTACAATATGTTCCTACAACATTAGACACTTAAAATTCTTGCCTTCAGAGCATTAATAGATTTCTTGTACATATACAACCAAAGCAGTAATGCAGCTATTACACAACAGGACAGTATACCAACTGCAATGAGTGAGTACATCCAATGTGACTCCCATGGTGCTAAAATTGTTATTAAATTGGTGAAAAAATAATGATCATCGAACCAGGGACAAAACAATACATCGTCTGTAAAGAACCAAAATGATCCATATCCAATTTGAAATAGAATATGAGCTATGACATAAAAACAAAATGAGAAACATGAGTCAAATGTTAATATAAGGAGTTTTTGAAAAGTGTAAAATGTTCTACTTACATGTTTTTGAAAAACGTAAAATGATCTATTTACATGTTTTTGAAAAGTGTAAAATGTTTTATTTATATGTTTTTAAAAAGTGTAAAATGTTCTATTTACATGTTTTTGAAAAACGTAAAATGTTGTATTTAAATGTTTTTAAGATAAAAGTTTTAATATTTTTGTAGACTGTTGATGTTGTTTTTAGCTACAAATGGATATGGGTCATTTTGGTTTTTCACTGACGATATGTACTGACACTAATACAGCACGGTAGGTAAGTTACATTTCGGAATCGCTGTAGTAATATTGTATTGAGATTCTTTTGAATTTTCTATGGCAATATTTTGTATAATAATAATAATTAATATAGGACATTATAGGAAACAAAAAATTACATATGACATCTATACAAACATCGTGCAAAACGGTTCCAATGAAGTTTGTCGCATTGCAGGTGTAAATACCCTTCATGCTTGAGAAATTGACTGTTGTCTGATTGAAAAACAATTCGTGTTTGGATGTGTGTCTGGACTTGTTATAGAAGCCTTTGGAATTGTCTGGTAAGCCCTCATAAATCTTTTCAAGCAAGTTTTACAATTAAAATCACATTACGTATACATAGTTTATTATAATGTGTAATCATATGTGCCTACACATCATGACGATCATAAGAACAATAGTGAGTAGGCATTCCATTTACCTTTTTATTATGGTACCATTCAACCTTTCCCGAAGGGGTCCCTCCAACTTCACAGAATATACGAAAATTTGAATGCGTATCTTGGACGACTACATAACTCGCCGAAGCACTGATTATTATTGGAAGACTGACGTTATATTTAAGTTTGCCCATTTCTCTAGAATTCTGTACGGGGGCGCGACAAATAATGCTGCTAATATTCACACGGCTATTATTCACAAGAAATATCATATCATTCGTAAAGCGGCTGTCATTGGTATAATTATCTAAAACAAGAGCAAATCATATTTTTAAGATAACATACAAATATAATTATTACATCCAGGGCCGGATAATGCGGCCAGCGCAGGCAGCTTAGCCCTGCCGCTGCCTGAATTTTCAAAAACTACATGTAAATGGAACATTTTGCAGTATTCAAAAATATGTAAAAAAAAAAATTGACTTTTTAAAAATATGGAAATAAATTTTTTTTGTACATTTCAAAAACATGAAAATAAAACATTTTCCACTTTTCTCAAAACATGTAAATAGAACATTTTACACTTCTGAGTCATGTAAAAAGTACATTTTTCTCTTTTCTAAAACATGTAAAAACAACTTTTTGCTTTACCAAAGAAAACCTTCAATAAAATCAAAATTGTGGTGTTTGTATGGAAACAAATTGCTGCCCAAAAGCAATTCCTTCGTCCGGCCCTGATTACATCCCAAATAATATGAATCAGTTTCAGTTACAAAACTATAATACAAAAAAACAACATTATCATTTAATTACGTATAATGTCTGCAGGTGTTTCAGTAATGGTACTGTTGGAATACTCAAAAGACAACTGCTGAGATCCGTGGGCAAAAATAAAGCTGGACAACCTACAACTTATATTCATTGTAGCCCCGTCGAGTTGTTCCTGGGAATACGGGACCGGACTCAGGTCTAAACATTTTTTGACTGGCTTCATTTTAATTTCGATCGCAGGTATTTCAGAAACATAGGTGTTGAACCAGGGTACAGTTTCCTCTGGTGATGCAGTCATCATGTTCGAAAACAAATCATTCGTTTTTTCCTTAAAGTCAATCGAGATGGAATGTGAAACCCACTCGCCAGAATTCCATGTTGGGGCTCGGCAAATAACACTGCTGATATCCTGTGGTTTGTCCTCAATCAAAAATTCAACCTCCATTGTCCCATCAGTAAAGTATTTTTCAGAAGCGTCTAAATTATAAAAAATACAATTTTAATTTATTGACCGTATTAAAATTCCTATGCAGAGTAAGACAAAGACAAACTTACAGTTAATTTTTGCAAATGAATTTTTCCCATTTGAATGCTGTACAAGTAACTCCACAGATTTCTTAGCAAACATAAAGCTGGAAACGGTACAACTCACATTCATTGTGACATCAGCCAGGTTCCACTCTGAATTTTGACCTGTTTTATCTACTAGGTGCAATTTTATTTGAATTACAGATGAAGGAACTATATCTAAAGATTTTTCCAAGGCATACGGAGGGGGTAAATTGATTGTTGAGAGCTGCATAGAGTTTTGATCTTCGTAAATCAGATCTGGAAATTACAAGTAATGTACAATTTGTAAGCTTCAAAAATAGGTCAGGGATCTCTATTAAAAGGTGTCACGTCCCAAATGCTATATGTACAAATTTCGTACTTACGCTCTGGGAGATTTTCATCTACAGTCTTGAAAAATTGGGCATACTGATATTTTAATTTGTTTCGTGTGCGACAGATAATAAATCCTGCCGCAGGAAGGCTTCCTGCCACTTTTGAAACTGGGGCTCTTGCATTCCATTTTAATTTTCTTGAATGTGCTTCGTAAAATGTGCTAACTTTTCCCTCGGATAACTTCGGAGAGTCCACGCTTAAATTGTGTAGATACTTGAGGATTAGGTGACAGTGAGCAGGGTTCTTACAATGGACAAAGTGCATTGAAAAGTTAGCCGGATTTAATTCTGAACTAGAACTTGACGAATTGAGCGAGCACACAAACCACTGAATATTCTCACTTTTATCGTACTCCAAATCAACGGTAAGTTCAGCGGACCTTTCCTGCACATTTTCCATTTTTGAAAGATCGGTTTTGCTAAAAACTGCTTCCACAGTCCCGTTTTCTAACCCACTGCATTTGTATCTGCCGTACAATGACTCTATAAATACACCGCTGGAATCACTAGTGCTAGGTGTAATTGTAAATCCTTTTTTGGGATTGTAAGATGTTTCGAATTTCTCATTCAGTTTCTGGTATTCACCCTAAAAAAGGAACCATATCGTCAGCGAAGAACCAAAATGACCCATATCCATTTGTAGCTAAAAACAATATCAACTATCTACACAAGTATTCAAATATGTCTTGACAGCATTTAAATAGAACATTTTGCACTTTTCAAACACATGAAATTAAAACATTTTGCACCTTTTCTAAAATATATGGAATTAGAACATTTTGCACCTTTTCTAAAATATATGGAATTAGAAAATTTTGCACCTTTTCTAAAATATGGAATTCGAACATTTTCCGCATTTTATAAAACATGGAATTAGAACATTTTGAACCTTTTCGGAAACATGGAATGAGAACATTTTGCACCTTTTCTAAAATATGAAATTCGAACATTTTGCGCATTTTATAAAACATGGAATTAGAACATTTTGCACCTTTTGGAAACATGGAATTAGAACATTTTGCACCTTTTCAAAAACATGTAAATAGGACATCTTACATTTTTGAAAGCATGAAAATAGAAAATTGTACGCTTTTCAAAAACCCCTAATTAACATTTTATGCATGTTTCTCACTTTGTTTTTATGACATAGCTCATTTAGATTCTAGCTTAAATTGGATATGGGTCATTTTGGTTTTTCACAGATGAAATAGTATAATCATTGATACTTCTATTAATAACATAATAAAAAGTACTATTATAAGAATACAGTATAGCATAGCCATAAATTTGCAATATTTAATTAATTCTCAAACCGGACTGATTTCTTTGGTTAGTTTCACTGCATCGTTAGAAATGTTGGGGTGGTTCCCCCGGCAGGGAACTATGACTTCATCTGCCGAAACTGATTCGACTCGAAGGACTGTTGAGCCACTTGGCTTGATAAATTGAACTTGCGAGTCGTCTGTGTAAAAAGTAAGAATTAAAATAAGTTCAACTGTCGAATTCTTAAAGTATGTTATAAAACACATCACAAGATCGTGGCAGTTGACAATAACCAAAAAAAGGGCTAAAAAGTTCGGCTGGTTTCAGGAGCTGACACACGTTCACACGCAACGTAATGACAGTGAGAAGACAGGTTAAAAACTGAAGCAAAAATATCAGAAGTATAATGTAGAAGATAAAGGTAATAAATTAATTGCCAATAAAATAAAAGAGCCAAATAATATTGAGCGAGGGGGCAAACGGTACTTTCAAAAGGGGGCGAATAGTTCGAAAAAACTTTTTATTTTCTCGTCTCGGACTTTTTGCCCTCTCGCCCATTTCTACTATGTATAAGCTTACTACTTCCGTAAAAGTACACAGATTTCCGCGTTGCACTTAGTGGGTCGGACATATGAGTGCATGTGTATCCATTCCCACCAAAAATCGGCGAGCTGACAATGTCAATCGCGGCGTAGTAACAAAAAGTTTGTTTATTGTGGTCAGTTTCATTTTCGTCATCTGTAGGATATTGATCGATTATTACACGTTTCACTACACGCTCCAAGTATTCTTCATGCTTTTCAAACACAAAACAAAATCCTAATTATTATTTTAGTATTCTTTTACCACTCAGTCAGTAAGTGCAAATAAATCACGAGCAGCTAAGATAACTACATCCGATAGAATTGCAGTAAATTACTTTTCTACGTTGACTTTATTGTTACTTACTCAATTTTCTTATAATATGATTAATAATAATAAAATTAATCAGTTTAAATCAGTTTTATGAGTTATACTTAATTTTCTGTATAATTACTTGAGCTAATTACCTGATATCCTTGGAACTCCCATGACACAGGTTTATTTGAGCTGCAACCTAGTCCAATGCTTCCATTTTTATCCGCTGGAATCAACCTGAAATTACCTTGATAATCCCAATCCGCAAGAATGTAATGCAACGGTATTTCTGGCCCCTTTTGAAAATAAGCATCATTTAAAGGGTAAATTTGGATTTCAGGCGAACAACCATGTTCATCTTCATGAGGCTCACAACTAACTAGGTTGAGATCAATTAGGATGAGTAGAAAAGCTGAGAAGACAAGTAGTGCTACTCTGACAGTGATGGTTGTTACAGTGTTTGAGGGTTTTAACTTTTGAATTCGTTTCAGTTTTCCAATGTCAAAAATTAACAACCTTTTTATTCTTGCAGAAGTCATTATGAACCTACAATATATGCCACTTATTTTGCCATCACAATGTTACTACAGATATAGATCACATTTTTGAAAATATACTCCAAATTCCAATTTGATTCTTAAATTATTATTTAAAACTACCACAATATATTCAGGACTTCATTGGTGACAATCAAGTAAGCAGTTATAATTTTCAGTTAATTTAATCACTATCCCGTTGTGTGCCGGCCTAAGTACTGTGTTTGTGCGATGCAGTAATGTTTTTATAAATTAATCCGGCTACAACAGCCATCAGAATGCTGAACATATAATTTCAAATTTGATTTTGAATGTCATCTCTTCAAATTTTAATATCTTCGATGGTAAGTACAAAAGTGTGTACATTTATCTATTATTAAATAATAACAACTTGGACAACACCCAACACCACCATTTCAACACGAATGGAAACTTGCTGACATTTAAGTTCAGAGTTCATTATTAATGGTAATATTATTAGTTCCCTTCCAGTCACCAGTAATATCCTCGGTCCAGTTGCAGTTATTATCGTTGATCGTGTAATTCACTCCTCTATCGACACCAGTCAACAGTGTTGGTAAAACAGTTACAGTGCGGTCAATGGCTAATTTTAATGTTTAGTAGATAAAACGGAAGTATCACTTATCACCACTTTTAGTTTATTAGTCCTGTTGTTAGTCACTATCAAACACTTTAGTCACTCACTCCTAAAAATATTCTACTTCTTCTTTGGCGCTTAAATATATTTTTACATGTGGTTAAGTTGGAGCAAAGTTTGCGAATAAAAATTAATATAAGAACTAAGTAGGTTAGGTACACTGGTACATACAGATAATGCAAACGTCAAATTCTTAAGAAATGGACGCGTGTAAGTGGGTATGTACTATACTTACCGAAAGTGCGTAAAACGTAGGTACCGTAAAGCTCGAAATAGAAGCCCCTATGGTTTCTATTGGTACATTCGATACCACCAAGTTTGAGCTGAAAACACGTTATGCTGCTTATGGGAAAGACCTGGCCATTATTAGAGCCCCGAACTTTATTGGAGACTGATTAGTACGCGGGTCTATTTACCATACTATTAAGTAGTACACGAATTTTTCATAATACGCGGATTTGTAATAGTACGCGGGTTTGAAAGGTCCGAATTTGTATAGTACGCGGGGGGTACTATTACAAGTTATACAGTACCTATAATAAGCTGTGATATAGTGATATTCAAGTAATACGAAAACATTTAATGTACCTAGTTAACTATATTATGTAATAACTATAGGCTAGAATAGAGATACAAAAAACATCGATTAAATCATTAAACGACAAAGCGCAACACAAACCACACTAGTTTTTTAACCTACTGCTGCTGAACTTTTACTTCAACAATGGCAGAGTCATATGTATGAATTTTGTTTATTAATCTAGTGTAATGTTATTATATTATTATGGCTGACCACTAAACTACTAAATACGTAATGTAGAAGAACATTCCCGTTGTCATTGAAGATGCAAACTTCTATTTAAAACATGTTTCATAATTGACAATTATTTCTACATGCTGGTATGTATGTATAGAAATGCTGCGACTGCCATTAATCGTTTAAATTATGGCTTAAATTTAAATTGCAGACTACTGTATTGTATATTTGAAGAGATTATGCACAGTACATAATATAGTGAATATTTAAATGAATTTCGGCAGCAGGGTATGCTGGGACAAAATACAGAAAGTGTACTTCCATTCTTCAAACTTTTTGTGGCAAGTACTTAGACATAGACGAGCTGCAGTAGTGCAAAATTTGGGAACAATCAAACACACTGTTTGTGCGCCACAAATTTTGATGCCCCAATATTTAACATGGCTTGAATGGCGAAACAAGTATTTTTGATTGTGCTCCAAGGATAGCAGTTTTCAACGTACTGGCATAATGTGAGTGTAAGTTTGCTCAGAATTAACTGGGCTTTCACCTCCATATGCGGAAAAAGGTCAATTTTTTCAAAACCTGTCGCGCGCGAAATTTCAAAAAACCAAAATATTTTAAAACATTTATTTTTAATTTTATTTTTAAATCATTGCCGACCGGTAGCTCCTACAATTCCAGTCCAATTTTCAAAAAAATTGAAGTTTTGTAATCTCAAAAAACAATATCTATAAACTGACACCTTAGTTTTAGAAAATTCAAAAATTTTATGTTTAAAAATTAATTTTGGAAAAATTCCTATTTTAGAAGATCCAAAAAAAAATACAATATTTTTTTTATTGATTTTTTTTCCAAAACTTAGAATTCAGTTTATAGATATTGTTCTATACGTTAGTGTTTAACGGGTAAAATATGTCTTATATCTTAGGCTTAGGAGTGTTCAAAATGATTGAAATTGCACAATGTATAAGTATTTACAAACTTAGTTATTTAGTAATAACGATATATTTGTAAAATGTATGACCAGATGCAAAACGTGCTAAATAATTATAATTATGTGACATGTTCCTATGTACAAAATTCTCCTATTGGCATCTGTTGAAAGTAATTTGTTATTATTGTTAGCATAAGTACTTAGGTATATTATATTTTTAACTTGCTTTTTTCCCTTAAGCTTTGCTTGTAAAGTAGTATGCTTAAGTATGCTTATATTAAATTACTTCTCCAGTTAAAACAATATAGTTATGTAGTGCATTTTATATGGTCTGAATTGCACAAGAAGTACACGTGGGGATATACGAATGTTTCTCGTCAACTTTCCAAGGCATCATATTGATACGTAACGATGAAATAAATTGTTTATATTAGATATACATATAATAATTATCTATTAATTTACAAGTTTGCATCAAAATCCAAACTCAAGTCAAGGTCAAGTAACATTCATAGAGATCATGTAAGTACGCACAAGCCAACAACCTTAAGCCAGCAAGGCTTACACAACATATTTAAATACATATTTGTATGGAAACTCCATACATTAATTAATAAATATCCTTGTTATAGCTCTCATAGAGCAATCTAAACATATTTTGAAGTTCAACTTTAGCTGGGCTAATGATTAATTTGTGTCTAACACTAGACTGTGAGACCATTAGATTGTCGAAGATTGAGCTTCGACTGATTACAACTGATTAAAAACAAAGCTGCTACTACTTCGTGCAGTATAATCAATGTACCTACATATAATTTTGAGTTTTAACGTATAGTAATTATTTTAGTTATATCTATATATCTACGCAACACGCCTTTAACATTAAAATGGTGTACTGCAAATAAAGACAAAATCATTTAATTTATTAATAAAAATTTTGTATATAGTAATAAAATAAATAATTTAAGAATTTTTGTTGTAAAACTGACTGGAAAGCATTAATCTTAACCATCTACATTTTATTATTTAATGACTACAAACTAAATGTAGGCACTGCTGCTGTTAAAAGAAAGATGCTGGCAAACTGTTTTTATTAGTCCAGATCAGACGAGCGAGAATCCAAAAACCAGCAATTACTATCAACTTGAATCGTAACTTGGTGGGAAGCAGTTCCTACAAAACTTTTTGCAATGCATGTGTACACACCAGCAATGCTCCTTCCATTATTGTCCGACACATGATTAAAGTGTAACGTGTATCTCACTGAGTTTTCAAAGACACGGTAAAACCCTTGAGAATTTTGGGTTGGGTCATCATAAGGCTTAAGGGAAAAGTAAAAAAAAATAATTATTATTAACAACTTCATATAATATGTTCACATAATGCAAATACAAACTACCTATACTATGGTATACCTATATTGTCTATACTATGTGAAATTACAAAAAATCAGTTAATACTGAATATTGTATAATTACCCGCCCGTCCTTATACCAAGCCACTGTCACGGATGGGGATCCCTCAGCTTCGCAAGATACATTTTGGTCAGTATCTTCTTCGCAGAATGTCAAACTTTTCGGGGGAGTGTTAATTATTTTAGGGCTACTAACAGTAAACGTCTGATTGACCCATTTGTTAGAATTCCATAGGGGTGCAAGGCATTTAATGCTAGATGTATCTTCCGGACGATTGCTTACCACGGCTTCCAACTCAGACATCATATTAGTATAGAATTTTTCAGTTTGAACTATTTTTTTCCAAAAATCAATAATACATATTATTATGTAACGTAGGTACTTAAGTTATAATTAGCGGCAAAAGAAGTAATGACACTGCTAAAAATGAATACTTTTTTACATACGTACCTAAAATATGTGGGGATACTACAGTTCCATTAGAGTACTCCAAGAGAAATTTCGAACCCCTTGCAAATGGGAAGCTCGACAGTGTGCAACGTATGGTCATTGTCCCTTGCTTTAACCTCACAGTTTTAGATACAGGAAATATTGCCAATCGCATGGTGGCTGCAGGATCAATTAGTGTAGCTTCCAAATCCTTTTCTTTGTCATCCCAATGAATATTTGTATTTTCTGGGTAGAGTATAACTATATAGAATAAACGAATAGGACAAATATTAGGGAAAGGGTACATGACAGTAAATTCCAATTATTTTGAATTCTTTCAGCAATTTTTCCAAATGTTGTAAAATTTTTTCGAGACTTAATTACTTTTGTTTTCATACGGATTCACAGATCGGTAGAACTGTACGTATTGGTACTTCATCTTTTTCAGTGTACAAATGACAATGCCACTCATGTACGTTTCTGGGATGACCAAGGAATTTGTTTCATGAGCTTGTAATAAATTAATTTTATTTTGATCCAAGCGTGTCTCTAAAATTTTCGTAATAAACTTGCAGTGGACGGCATTGTTACATTTCACCACAGACATTGACAACGATCTTCCTCCATAATCCGAACCGTTACTCAAACAATGAAATGATTGGATATTGTTGTAACTATCTGTATTGCCAACCTTTTCTACTAGATTAATTTTGAGCTCCCTTGATCGCTTTGGCTTTTTAACGTGAGATATATCTTTATTGACCACCTTAATAAAAAGTTGTGAATTGTTGGGGTTTGTTTCCTTTTTAGTGTTGCTGAGAGAGCATTTGTACAAACCGTATAGCTCTTTTTCAGAATTAATATCACCGAGTGACACATTTCTGACAGTAATTCTAAAACCTTGTTTTGCATCGTAGGTAACGTTAAATTTATTGGAGGCCAAAGTATCATACAGACCCTGGTGGAAAAGAAGGCAAAAACAAAATTAATCTGAGGTATCTTATAGATTTTTAAATGAACTGCTGAGCCGAATAGTCATAAATAAATCAAAAAATCATAGTTCAAATATGTGACTAAAAAAAACAAGGGGCAAAGCTCTTGTTTAATGGCAGCCTTAAGAGCAAAAATAAGAATTTTGAATTTGCCGTCAAATTTCAGTTGTCAATTTACAGCTTGTAAATTAAGGGGAGGAAGCCGTAAAAGGGTTACCTGTGCCGATTTACGCACAGCACAGCCGTTTTTAAATTCTCAATAAAAGCAAAAATTCAGAATTCAAATTTTTGAATTTCCCGCCAAAACTTTAAATATTGTGTTAAATCAAGATTTTGACCAGTACCTCAATAAACTTACACAAAAAAATGTATACCGGTCGGATCGAAATAATTAGGCGAATCTAAATAACTTGAAGTCACTAGCACGATCGTTATAAGTTTTTAAATGGTTTTGAAAAAACTTAATTGAAATTTTAAAAAGTTAACGGATTTTAACGAGTGATATATCATTTAAAATCTCTTCAAAAATTGAGGGACACCTTTGTTTCGTTTTTAGCTTGTGGCCCATTCCACACGTTTTAGGTGAAATTGAAAAAATAAAACACCGTTATCTTCAAAAAATTTTGTAATAATAATGGGCGTTCCATTATTTGAATTCTACTAACCTTCCGAAATATGACTCAATGAAATTGGTCTATAGTGTTGCAAAATTTTCAAAATTCCGGTAAATTATGTACATAAGTAGTAATAAACTTACCCCATGATTCTGTTTCATCAGCTTTACCGAAACGTTGGGGTGACTGGCCCGACAGGGTAGTACAACCTCTATCGGCGAAACTGGGATTATTTGCAGCCTCTGTGAATCAACGGGCTGTAAAAGTGTTTTTGGCAGATCTGTTTCGAACAGAAGTTTATAGCAGCCATGTTATATATTGAGTTAACGATTATTAATTTTTGATATAAATTTTAATTTGGTGTAGAGGATTTGGTTTAAAAAAATGGAAACGTACCACTTCTGCCATATAAATATAAGGATTTACTAGTAGATGTTGCTGGGCTATTTAGATGGGAACAAACGTAATTTCCTGAACCTCCAAAATTAGTTTTTGACGAAGCATCAATGTGAATCACGGCTTTGTACAAATATGGAGCTTCATTTTGAAGGTGTGAAGAAATGCGCTTGAGTACAACTGATCGGATTACGTCGGGGTCCTGCAAGTTAAAGTTTCTGGCAGAAATTAAGTAATTATATATGCATAAAGCAAGGCAAAATCAAGAGATCGTCTGTGAAGAACCAAAATGACTTATCTCGATTTGTAGCTAAAAACAATATCCACTATCTACAAAAATATTGAAGCATGCCTTGAAAGCATTTAAATACATACAATATTTTGCACTTTTCAAAAACACGTAAATAAAATATTTTGCATTTTAAAAAACATGTAAATAAAATATTTTGCACTTTTCAAAAGTCAAAAACACGTAAATAAAATATTTTGCATTTTAAAAAACATGTAAATAAAATATTTTTCACTTTAAAAAACATGTAAATATAATATTTTGCATTTTTAAAAAACATGTAAATAGAAAATTTTGCACTCTAAAAAACATGTAAAAATATTATATTTTGAATTTTTAAAAAACATGTAAATAGAAAATTTTACGCTTTTCAAAAACTCCTAATTAACATTTTACGAATGTTTCTCACTTTTTTGTTATAAAATATATAGCTCATTTTGATTCTAGCTTAAATTGGATATGGGTCATTTTGGTTCTTCACAGACGATATACTGCATAAATGGTGAAAATTAAGTGTAAACAAATACAATATGTTATTCTCAAGAAAATAATACTGTCGTACGTACGCACTGAGTTCATTAGTCCTATATATTAGAATTACAAATTGTAATACATAGTTATGTAATAATTTGGAAAATATAATTAAACACGTTACTAAAAACTCACCGGCAGATAACCTTCAAAATCCCAAGTGACTGGTTCGTGAGAACTACACTCCACAGAAACCATTCCAGTATCGGTAGGAATTTCAAATATACCCCTTGTGTCATCTTCAGCCAGCACCGACAATACTGAATGTGTATTATTTTTAAAATGATAAAAATTTAGAATAGCAATTTCAAGTGATCTATGTGGGGTTTTATTTATGAATCTCGAATAAGGATTTAGCGCGGGGAGATCCTGGTCGTAGTAATGTTCTTCTAGTCGATTATTTAGCTTGCAGTTGACCAGGTCGAGACCAGCTAGATTTACGAAAACATTTGCAATTACTATTATTAGCTTCAATTTTGACCTGGAGTTTGAAAATTTTGAAGCTCCTAATTTCTTAGGAGATACACTGACTGTGAGTGAGGTTTGAATTCCTGCCATTATGTTATCTAAAATTTTAACTACACAACGTAGGATTTTTGGATGGATAAAAGTTTTGTATTGTACTAGTTCGAATAAATTTTATTACAAATAATTCTGCTTTTTCTTTAGGACGAAGTATAAATACTTTGAAAATGTGAACCACAAATTTAAAAAATTCTTGTTAGACGTATGATATTAAACACTTTTGTAAACCATCGCTAGCGAATTACAGTAATAATTTATATTTCTTTATACTATATCTATTAAGTAGTAATTTTTTAAAACTCAAGACACTTAAGTAAGTATATACTTCCAAGCATTTTGCCCATTACAATTAATCACTAATTATCAGATTATAAATGTTTCCTAGGAATTGAAATTATAAATTACACGCCTACTAATATTACTGATAATATTTATAATTTCGGAAACGCAGCTAAATTCTTGAAAAAACTATGTTGGCTACTGCAAGTCTAGTTATAGAGTCATACTTAAATGTGACGTAATAAAGCTATTCCCTGTAATAACAAACTATTTTATTCATAACTGTTGTGAGGACGGTAGATGAATACATAATTTCATTTTAAATAAGTTGTCCTCGTAGAATTCAAAGAAAAGTAGGTACCTAAATACTTGAGGAAGTATATTTATTTTTTTATAGCTGCCCAGTGGCAGATGAAAAACATCAATTAATTGATTTGACAGGTTTTTAATGACACACTTGAACTCTGACATTAATTTGTTAGTAAAGTTATTGGGATTTAATTCTTAATCAGTAATCATGCGGCAAATATTAATTATTAAAATGTATGTAATTATATTTTGTTAATTAAGTACCATTAATGGGATTATGAGTAATTTACAATACCAATAACTTGAGCTTTATAAAATTAAAATTAATATATATTTAAGTTACAGGCCCCGTTCTATATATGGAATGTGTGCAGTAAACTATTACATGACGTTCGTAAGAAATGGTAAAGCTCCTGCGGATGTCCCCGCCGTGCTCATACTGAGTATTTATACACGTCATACGTCATCCATGATTAGTGCAATAACCAAGAAAGTTTTTGAATAAAAAGCTAATAACCATCCTAAAATCCTTAGAGATATTTTTGAACGAATTCATGCTTGTAATAATTATATGCGAAAAATATCTTTTTTACTATATTACGTTTAGTCTTAATGGTTGTCTTTTGCTTACTTTATTCTAATTTTTGTTTATCGGACTAACGGCATTAATAATGCCAGATATTAATTTTGATTCATGGAAGAACAGTTTTTTAGTACTCTATCATTACAGCTATTTAAATAATGCATTTGAATAAGATCAAGTTTAGGTAACAAGGTAACACGTATAATTAATTCTATAATTAATACTTTATAATAACAATAACCCATTTTCATTGATAGATTGACAACGAGCACAGATCATAATACTGATAGATTGTTGTGTGATAAAACTGATATGTACTAATACCCAAAAGGTGTACACAATCTGGAAACATTAAAACTTTAAGACCAGCAATTACTCTTGAGTTGAATTGTAACAACATTTGACGTAGTTCCTACTAAATTGGTTGCATTGCACGTGTAAACACCAGCAATACTCTCCCCGTTGGTCTCGGCTCGATCAAAATGGAGTGCGAATCTTGTTGAACTTTTGTATACAGAATAATATCCTTGGGCATTTTGTGTTGCGTCGTTCATAGTCTTCAGTAAGAAAAAATATACATTTAGTTAATTTAAATGTACAAGGCAAATGAAAATTTAATTAGAGAGATGATATTTAAATAATTTAAATCGAATTGTAGTAAATTACCATGCCATCCTTGTACCAGGCAAGAGTCGGGTTAGGAGATCCCGTAGCTTCACAGAATATAGTTATGTCAGTATCTGTATTGCACAAGGTCAAGCTTTCCTCTGATGCATTGAGCATTTTAGGACTTTCGATGGGATACGTCAGATTGATCCACTCGTCAGAATTCCAGACAGGGGCGAGGCATATTAGGTTACTAACACCTTGGGGCACGTCACTTACCACAGCTTCCATCTCCGTTATCATATTTGTGTAATATCGCTCCCGTTGAACTACAGAAGAAAGCGATTATTATTACATAATTATACAAATAATAAAAAATAATTTTTTTACGTGATAATTTTGGTTTTTTTCAGCTTTGTTAAAACCCCTTACGCAAAACATTTGGAGATCCTATGGTTCCATTAGAATATTCCAAAAGCCATTTTGAGCCTCTTGCAAAGGGGAAACTAGTGAAAGCGCAGGTGATGTTCATTCCGGCTTGCTCAACCTTTTTCCCAGCTTTTTGAACTCGGCGCATGTCAATCTTCATGACCGATGCAGGAACTATCGAGTCTGAATTTTCTTGGTGCAGTACAACTAGAATAAGGAATTTATGATGTTAGTTCTGTAGCATTTACGTATCGTGTGTAAAGAACCAAAATGACCAGTATCCATTTTCAGCTTCAAACAAAATGCACTATCTACAGACATAATAAAAATAACATGTTCATGAAACCATGTACATAAATAGAACCTGGTGCATTTTTCAAAAAACAAGTAAATAGAATATTTTGCACTTTTCAAAATCGTGTAAATAGGACATTTTGCACTTTTAAAAAATTTTTAAATAGAACATTTTGACTTTTTCAAAAATATGTAAATAGGACATTTTGCACTTTTTGAAAAACATGTAAATAGAACATTTGGCACTTTTTTATAAATTTGTAAATAGAACATTTTGAGCTTTTGAAAAACATGAACAATTTGATCATTTTAGAAACTCGTGTTCAGCATTGTAAGCATGCACCTTATTTACTGTATTTTTCGACATAGCTCATTTTAATTCTAGCATAAATTTCAAATGGGCCTTTTTGTTTCTTGACTGACGGTATACTTTTACTGTAGTATATAGCATGTACATGTTTTTCTCAATTAACTTATTTACTTTTGGACTTACTTTTGTTCTCGTATGGATCCACAGATCGGTAGAATTGTGCATACTGATATTTCATCTTGTCATTTGTGCGACAAATAACGACTCCACTCATGTACGCCCCTGGGATATTCAACGAGTTGGTATTATGAGCACTTAGCTCGGAGATATCAACTCCATCCCGGAGGGTGTCTAGAAACTTGGTGACAATTTCACAGTGAACCGCATTACTACATTTAATTACTGACATTGACATTTGCAAGGAGGACTCATAGGAATCAGAGTCGTCACCATAGCAAATAAAGGATTGACACTTGGAATTATCATCGTCATCGTCATCGCCATCTCCTTGTATAAGTTCAATCTTAAGGTCATTAGATCTCTCAGGCTTTTGGAAATTTGGTGGTCCTACGATGACTAAAACTTGTTTACCATTCCATTGTTTATGTGTATGACTATTGTTCTTCTTGTTTTTTGACCCGGCCTTCAATGTACTGCATTTGTACGTACCCTCAAGCTCCGTTCTTGAATTAACTGCTCCACTTATTGTAGAATTCTTACGAGTTATCGTGAATCCTTTTTTGGAATCGTAGGCAATGTTGAACGTTTCATTACTTAGCGGATGATATTCGCCCTGTTGAATAAATAACAACAAATTGTAACTTACACTCAAACTAACTTTCGGTTTTACATAAATTTCGAATTTGAACATTTCTTATTGCATTCAGTTTGAAATTTCGAACCTCTTGATGTTCATCTTGTTTGGTTAGTAGTGGGTCAAAATGTGGACTGTTTCCCCGGCAGGGGACTACCACTTCAGTTCGTGAGATTGCTTCAGTTTGGATTACTTCGGAGTCGAGTGGTTTGGCAAAACGTTTAGGTAAATCTGTACGTAATTAAGATTCATTAACTTAAAAATACTGATGTTGAAAATCAATACATATCGACTGTAAAAAACCAAAATGATCCATATCCATTTTTAGCTCAAAAATATATCTACTATCTACAAAAAATTTAAAATATATCTTAAAAGCATTTAAATAAAATATTTTGCAGTTTTCAAAAACATGTAAATAGAATATTTTGCATTTTTAAAAAACATGTAAACAGAACATTTCACGCTTTTTAAAAACATGTAAATAGAACGTTTTACACTTTTCAAAAACATGTTAATAGAACATTTTACACTTTTCAAAAACTACTAATTTACATTTTACGCATGTTTCTCATTTTGTTTTTATGACAAAGCTCACTTTGACCCTAGCTTAAATTGGATACGGATCATTTTGGTTCTTCACAGACGATATAAGGCAGTATGCAGTACTATGCAGTACTTATAAAAAATTAGTTACAAAAATTTTTCATACCCTGTCGTCCGTAAAAATACAAGGATTTCTCCTCCAAACTTTTCCGGCTCTTAACATGAGAACAAGCGTAATATCCTGAACCTTGAAAATCATCCTTCGACGAAGCATCGATGTGAATGACTGTTCTATAACAAAATGTGGCGTTATTTTGAGGGTCTAACGAATTTCGTTTGAGTACAACGGATTTCACTACATCAGGCGTCTGAAAAAGTTTATGAAAATAAGATTAAGATTACAAAAACAACGTAGCGTTTATCCTATATGTAAAAAATAAATATTGTTTTATTAAATATGTAGTACAGTATGTCCCTAAAGGTTAGACTCACCCCACTTTATAGGGTTT